>JAECXC010004138.1:1800000-2252500 GCA_018152125.1 Drosophila dunni | reverse complement strand
TTGTGCTCGCAATTCGATGCTTCATTTTTATTATTATAAAAATTAGGCTTAACACGACTGACAGACACGTGCGGCATTCAATTCCACTAAATACAGCTCAAACTACCAGAATCAATCATAATTACGCTTGAAAAAAAATGAGAATTAAAGCATAAACTGGGGAGCTTTGTTTTAAAAGGGACTTAAAAAAATATTTAACACATTCGCTCTTTTGCACGTTCATGTCAAATATGGAAAACAATGGCACTGAAGTTGTCAGTTCCGGGGCGCTCTTTGAGTGCCCCCAACAAGCAGCTTTTGTCAGTTACTACGCACACAGCGCTGACAATCCACAACCCCGTAAAGACTTACCTGTGTCGTAAAACAATATCAGAATTCCAGAGATTTCAGCTAAAGCGACTCAATTACATGGCATAGCGTACACTGCGAGAAGTTGATTGAACTTTGGTAAAACTTCATAAAACAAAAGACAAAAAGAAATTCCGTGTTAGTTACCTGCTAACGATTTGGTTTTATATATAAAATATTTTTATAAACGTTTCATTCGATACTAATAAAATATATTAAAGTAATACAAATATAAATTTTAACAAATTTCCACGAATTTTTTAATTTTTAAAGCATAAAATTATATAATTGAACTATCGATTCAATAGGTAAGGACACTGTATTAATAATAGTTCCTACTTTATTCAAATTTTTAATAAATCTAACAGTAATAATACAAATAATTATAATTATTATAACTCCCATTGTGGCATTAAATGTAACTTCAACTATCACTTGACATTTATTTTGTATTTTTAGTAAGCCGATTAAATTAATAAATTATTAAAAAATTTTTAACAAATTTTGAAGAGTTATAAACTTAAATTAAGTAACAATACTGTTACTTGTGTAAAAATCAATTTAAATAATAATAAAATAAATCAATTGATTTATACACAACTTTATAAGTTATATTTATATATTAATTTAATATTAAGCAAGATAATAAGAAATATAACGATAATTTTGAGGCTTTATCTAAATCAGGTATTAAGTATAATTTTTTTAATAAATTTAACCAATTTAATTTTAATTTTTTCTACCTGTTTAATGACAGTGTAAATCGTCTGCAGAATTACACTCTACACATACACATATATACTTGCTTAAGTATAGATACTACACACACATATATACAACTAATGCGCCCGTTTTAGGGCTTTAACCTAATAATGATGTTCGACTTACTTTGCGTGACTTATTTTATTAATAAAACGAGCAAATTTGTCTTGCTTTTTGGTCGCACTCATACAACGGTAGAAAGAGAGACACACGCACACATATAGACATTTATATATACTCACATAGAGCAACTACCCCTGCCCAAAGGACTTCAAGAGCTGCTGCGCACGGGACAAGGACAAACAGTTGTTGATCTGGCAACCCCAAAGCGCAAAGCCCGCTGATTGGCTGCGCAAAAAGGCAAAGACCACGCCCCCAATGGCGTTAAGTCTGTTATAGCTGACGTTGTTTTGACTCAACGGAACTGAGCTGAACATTTTCGGATGGTATGTGTATGGCAATGCCAAATGATTGAATTACTGACAAGTATTTTCTGCCTAATTGCCTCAGCTTAGTGTTAAGGGGCGCAATGAAGGAGGGGGCGACGTGGCCGTGGAGTGGGCAAAGCGAGGCTTAATGAGGCGCTAGGTACAGTTGTGTGCAGCGATGCCAGGCAGCCGCGTAGAGACAGTGACTGTTGAAAGTCTGTAGACTGTTAGCTGCGCAGTCAATCAATAAATTAATTATAATAATTGTGGCATTTAATGAATTTAATGCATGCACATCATGGCAACAAGACAATGGCGGCCATGACACGTTAATTATGGGCAAAATGGCGGCTGTCAAGCGTCAGCGTCGGCGTCGCCGTCGAAGTAGACAGCGTAATTTCTGTATTTGCGGTTAACATGGGCCAATTAAGCGAAGCTAACCCAGTTAATACCAGCTGAATGTCTATATAAATATACAAATATGTATATGTGTGTAAGTGTGTGTGTGTTTGTGTATCTGATAAATAGGTAAAATGCCAGCATTATGGGCAGAAATCAAGCGGTGCAAATGGCTAAATTGCATTGTCGTTTGAGTCATCTGTCTAATGGGTCCAAGCTGTGCAGCTAGTGCGAGGGAGACAACCATACACTACATGCTACATGCAAATGGGGGTGTGTTTATATACGCTGAGTTTTTTGGGCGCCCGACACCCCCACACCCCCGCACCGCTAAGCACCACAACTGCATTGGCAACTTTTCGGGGGTGAGTCGTGTGTGTGAGGGTGTATTTGTGTCGTGTTGCAAGTTGTTTCCGATGCTTCCCCTTACTGCTGACAGTCCTCAGTCCTGATGCTGGTCCTGCACTCGTTTAGAGCGATTTGCTGGTTGATGTGCGGTGATTGCCGCAAACTCAACGCGACCGTCAACGAGTAAACAACATAAGCGCGGCGGCAATACCAGGACATCACTACCTTCTAAAGCACAGAACATGTCAGCGGTCAATGAGAGCGGTGCTCGAGTCACCGCCAGCCCAGCGACAGCAGCAGCGACGGCGGCAGCAGCAGCAGCTGCAGCAGCGGCAGCGGCAGCTACTGTTGCCAATAGTAAAGTCCATGCCACAACGACCACAATGTTAACCACAAAAACGCCGTTCTCCATTGAGCATATATTATTTCAAAATTTAAATAGTGCCAGCAACAATAATACCAATAATATTACCAATAGCAATAATACTAATACCAATCAAAAGTGCAACAAATACACTGTAAAAAGTGCCAGAAATAGTGCCAATTCCAGTGTCAATACCAACTCCAATACCAATTCAATTTCCTTATCGAGTGCCAGTGCTTATGATAATAATAGATATCCCGGTGCCACATCCGCGACGGTTGCCAATCGATCTGCCATCAGTCCGAGCCATTCGGCGTCGTCCTATGCGGCCGAGGATTATGTCAAGTCCATGCACAGCCAACGGTGCGTACAGTAATAACTTTCTAATAAAAACCTAACGGATTTTAAATTAATTTAGAACTTGAACTTTTGATAAGAATTTCTACACCAAAATCTGGTTAGAAAGTGCAGCATACTTTTCGGAGCACCCAGAAATTATTTATGTATTTCTTTTGATTTTAAAATTAATATTTGCTCGCCGTGTGTAGCACCCATTAATCGAACATTAGTTCGAAATTTAAGCCCAAGATTATATATTTTATATTTGTACAAAGTTTATGTGCTATGTATGAATTAAAGAATTATGTTTATGATGCACAAACTAATAATAATAAATTACTTTTAACTATTAAAACTCGCAGTAGAGTTACCTATGAGTAATATGGACTAAAATAACTTAGTAGTTACCAAAAATAGTGTGAGTGTTTGTTATGCAATGAAGTTTATTTTTGTATAAAAAAATGATTTTTAAGCTTTTAATCGCACTACAAACTTTACATTAGTTTTAACAAAAACATTTGTAGTATATGTATGCGTAAATAGCCGATTAATGCATACTTATAAACTGTATTTTATTGAAGACTTTTATCATACATAATATTGAGTTTAAAGCATACTCATTGAGGATCGGGATCGGCAATACTTCTATATTATTCTCTCTCTATTTGTCCGAAGTTAGTACTTAAAAATCAATATAAAATTCTTTTTCGTTATAAAAAAAGATGACGACTTTGTGTTTTTATAACAAAATTGAAAAAGTTCAATCCTAAATTTGACAAACAGCTCACTTTTAATAATGATCAACAAAATTACTATTTAAGCCTTTTGAAATTAGAATAAAGAAATCAAAAGCTATAAAATATTTATATTTAAATATATACAATTTCATGAATTTTTAAAGCCAATATGCCAAATAATGTTAAAAACTCAGTCAGTTAATTTAAAAGCTCAGGATCTTGCTCGGTTAAACATAAAAAAACAAAAATTTTAAAAATCTGTAACACACAAACGACTGCTCCTAAGACAGAAAAACTTTATAATTTCCACTGCAGTGCCCATCAACAGCGCTCTGCCTCCGCGCACTACGGCCATCCAACTTCTGGAGCCAACTCGGAAGGAACTTTAACCCCAATGACGTCAGGAGCAGCAGCAGCACCGCCGCCTCCGCCACCACCACCGTCTGCCGTACCAACAGGAAGTGGGCCCAATGGCGTGCTGTACCCGAATGCGAGTTACAGTGATCACGGATTCCTCCAAATGACACTGGGCTATCTATCGCCATCGTCGGGTACATACAAATCGGTAGATCCCTATTTTCTGTCCCAAGGTACGTGCCCGAGGCCCCAATCAAAGAGCCATTAGTGACACCAAAAGTTTTTTGTGCTTTGGGTGCCAAACAAACTACAGTGTATAATGCAATTAATGTGACGCCAACTTTGCAGCCAGCCTGTTTGGAGGAGCGCCCTTCTTTGGAGCGCCTGGTTGTGTGCCAGAACTAGCACTGGGTCTGGGCATGGGTGTGAATGCATTGCGTCATTGCCGTCGGCGCAAGGCACGTACCGTTTTCAGTGACCCGCAGTTGTCGGGTTTGGAGAAGCGTTTCGAGGCCCAACGTTATCTGTCGACGCCGGAGAGAGTGGAGCTGGCAACGGCACTCGGATTGAGTGAGACGCAGGTCAAGACGTGGTTCCAGAATCGTCGCATGAAGCACAAGAAGCAGCTGCGACGACGCGACAATGCCAATGGTGAGTGGTCAAGACAATTTTCTTTGTTACATGCCTTTGGGCCAATTAGCCTCAAGACTTTTTCGACTGACGAAAGTTTTCTTCAAGTTTCCACAAATCAAATTAGTTGTAAAATTTTCTTTACTTTTCTTCCATTTCCCATTCCTTCTGGCATTTTTGGCTTTTCCACAGAACCCGTTGACTTCTCACGCACCGAGCAAAGCGGCAAGCAGTCAAGTGATGCATCCAATGGAGCTGCCTCCTCAGACACCAAGCCATCCAAAATGGCGTCACAGCAACCAACAAGCAACCAACAACAGCAGCAACTGCAAATGTGCTTCCTTCAACATGGCTACTCCACGGACGACTACTCCGATCTGGAGGCGGACAGTGAGGATGAGGACAATTCCAGCGATGTGGACATTGTGGGAGACTCTAAACTGTATCAGCTCACATAGGTCACAGCTAACAATAATTTGCACGTTTTCAGACTTCTTAATGGTAGATATATGCTGAAAAATACTAAAAATACTGAAAAATACTAAAAAATACTGAAAAATACTAAAAAATACTAAAAAATACTAAAAAAATACTTTGTTTAAATTTGTGGCACATTGAGAACAACAAATATTTGTTCGCTTAAACACAATCTAAAAATTTAAAAGTTAATACCATAGCTTGTAGCTCAAGCAATTTTTTTAAATTTTAGTATTTTTTTTTGGTTTTAAAAGAATTTCTATGCTTTAAATTTAAAACAATTTCATACAAAGTTTTAGTATTTTTCGGCATATAATCAACCATTTAAGGTCTGCGCAATTATCATAATTTAACTGTAAATACTGATCGTAATTAGATCTTGATTGAGCGCCAATCTAGTCACAGCTATACTTAAGATATCTATATACTTATAATAATGCAATTTAACATTTTAATTTAGTGATACATTTTCGAGTACTTCCATATTTTCCTCTTTCTGTCTCGCTCTCTACTCCACACTCTTCCTGTCTTTCTCTTGCTCTTACAGCCTCTGTATGTCTTGGTGTGTTATTCAGCTTAGTCTTAATGCTTTTCAATAAAAAGTCATGTGAAAAGTGAACGGTTCATACAAATTTTCCATATTTCCTTCACTCAGTTACTGAGGGCGCGTCCGCTGGGCAATCAAATCCAATTGAGTACCAACAAAAGTTGCCTATAATCAGGTTAAACTGCGACTTTTCCGCATAGGGTTGAAGCGACCGTACCACGCCCTCTCGTATCGTGCGCCGTACAAGGGTGAACAAGGGAGTGTGTAGCCCTGAAGTGCCTCTCAACAATGGCAAAATAATTGCGGGTTATTAGCGAGCCATTTAGTGAAACACTCGCAACACAAAGTGGTTGCATGCTGCCGCCAATTGATTTGATGAAATACGGAAACCGGTAACGTTTACCGGTACATCCTTTTAAGTTTCATATGGCTGATAAGGTAAGTACGAATTATATAAGTTGTAACCTCTATTATTTCTGTCTCTTTGTAAGTAAACAAGTATTTTATTGTTATGTTAAGTCAAATTTATCAGTTAGTTGGGCCGAAATCCCGGCGGTACTGCAATACCGGGCCAACCCGTGACAGAGGTGGAGCAAGCCCCTAGCACTCCGTCTGATTCCAAAAATCAGTTTAACATTTGTTGTCCTCCAATGGAGGAACTATCAGATGTTAAGCTGATAAGAACAGATACTACACTTTGATCTTAGCCATAAGGCCGAGAAGCGATAACTGGAATAATGATAGAGGTTATCGTTCCATGTTAAGATGACTATAACCAGTTTGGAATTATTTATCAGCTCTCTACTTAAGGGTGGTTTAACAAGGAGAAGCCTACTTTAGGGCGAACTTCCTGCATCATATGGTGTTGAAATTCTCAAACAGTTTTGGTTATTTCCAGGCAAACTCCATTTGGTTTCAGGTAGATCTTCACTCTGGCTTCTCTTCAGTTGTCGAATAAATCTTTCGCCTTTTACTAAAGATTTCCGTGGAGAGGAGCACTCTAATGAGTCTAAACTGAATTTTTCGTTTTGTGCCTGGCAACGTTCGTCGCCGGGCCAATCAAGAATTAATTAACACATATGTAGATTTAGTTAACTTAGTGTTGAATATTTTAAGTACTGATTTATGAATTCAAATATTTGAATAGGTGAATGGAGAAAAATTAGTGTGTGCCTTATGTTGTGGTACTCTGAACAAGAAGTCGTCTGATTTGACCAAAGGCTTTTCATGTTTATTTTCAACAATTGCCAACACGTGCCTTATCAACGTCAATCAACCCAAACAGAGAGCACTTTGGAGGCATAAAGAAGATCTCAGGGAACTGGGAATGGGAATGAGATTTACGCTGCAGGATGCAAACATTTTCACACTTCTGCACATCGTTTAGTGCATTCAGAGCTACCTGCATTCATCCCTGGGTATACAAGGACTTTTCACGAGCACTGTTAAGTAGCCTTCTAACAACACAGCAGTCAATCGTCGTCTGAATCAATGATTAAATGGCGATAAGGTTGACATTGTCCTCATTGAAGTTGTCCCGCAGCGTGTTTCTGTGGCAATTTAATCAAATTAATATTCTCACGTGTTGTGCTTTTTTCACTCTCACAGCATGTGCTGAGAACACAGACAAAAAATTATATTGGGGTTTCAACACTTTTAATGCCTATGTAAAGGCTTATGAGCTCCGAACTTTGATTAGTGTAGTTATATTTAAAATTTTCTTATTTATTTATAAGTTTTAGTATTACAGATGAATCAAATAAATGAAGTGGGCTTGAAGTGTAGCGCTACCTGTAAGTTGTATTGATTATTGTTGCAAAAATCCTTACTCGGATAAGCAGCCTGTTTTAATTCTGTTTTCCTAGTGGGATCATTACTAACTAGAAGCTATAGGAAGGGAACGCCATTGATGGTTATACGGTTTGGTTTATCAAAAGTCCACAATTTTCAACTGTGTCTTCTGTTGTAAGAGAAGTCTTATTATTGTATCAAATTTCTGATTCCAAAAAGAAAAACGTGTTTATTTCAGAATATTTCTTTTAGATAATATCTGTCATAAACTATAATTAGTTTAGCTTTAAATCACAGACATCTTTTAAAATCAAGAATATTTGATTCCGTGACAGTTAGCTTAGATATAATAAATTTATTATTTAGTTGGGCCGAATCCCGGTGGTACTGCAATACCGGGCCAACCCGTGACAGAGGTGGAGCAAGCCCCTAGCACTCCGTCTGATTCCAAAAATCAGTTTAACATTTGTTGTCCTCCAATGGAGGAACTATCAGATGTTAAGCTGATAAGAACAGATACTACACTTTGATCTTAGCCATAAGGCCGAGAAGCGATAACTTCAAGGAGGTCGAAGTTCGTTACTCTTGGTGTTGTCGACTGTAACCAGTTGAGAATTATAAGCAAAAAGACTATGCGAATATACGGCCGACTTTAGGGTTGTTACTTAAGACTAGTCTACTTTTGGGAGCTAAAAGATGACATGAATATGACAAATTGCCGTTTTAAAATTATTTTAAATGATGATGAATTTATAAGCATTCGAAAATTTAGTAAAAGTATGAAAAATCATTAAGACCCTTGAAATTAAATATTGATTTAATTTGAATTTCATTAATTATAACGTAAGATTCTTTATTAAAATATTTATATCTATAATAAAGGTAATTTAGAGTCAATATAGAGCTTAAAGAAAAATAAATAGGTTTTGTAAATGAATATCAATTACACAAAACGAACTGATCTACGTGGATCTAATTAAGTCTGTTGGGCAAAGTCAATTGATTTCGGCTGGATTATCTTACAGTTCAGTAAACAAAATCAGAAATACTAGAAAATATATTGATCATAGCTTTGTATATATTTTTATATATATTTGTCTGTCACAATCTAAGCTCAACATTATTTTTGTATTAATTTTCAAAACAAAACGTGCACTTTATAGCACTCATTGGCTTCAACTGATAACAGTTGAATACGGACGCACTCAACACATAATCATAGCAAGTGTTGGAACACTTGACTAAACAACAATCGAATTGTTATATTATTTAATGTATAAATATGTATGTATATAATATTATAATTTCATATGTGTACCAGTCATGCCCTTTACTTCCAATGCGAAGACAACTCTGCTCATTAGTTCCAATCAGCATATGCTTAAGACGGGGGCATGTCTCGCTTCTATAATGCCATGCAATGCTCCCAACGCAGAGTTCTTACTCTCTCGCTCTCTTTTATTTCTGTTCACGCTCCCCCTTTTTTTGGCTTTGCCCTTTACGTTTTGCCTCGCTCGCTCTTCGGTTTTGGTGACGCGTGCATTTGTACGTTATCTGCTGTGTAATGCCCTGTAAAACCAAAAGCGTTAGGGGGTATGCGTAAGATCTTTTCCATTTACACTTATTGCAACTTTGTAATAATACTTTTATGTTACACTTTTATAATTTATTTTATTTTTAAATTTTCTTTATTTTATTATTTAGTTTAGCAAGCGCCTCTTAATTAGCTGCACAGGGTATTCCTTAGTGTACTACACGCCAGCTAATTATGTTTTCTTGTATTTTCTATTCCCGACAACAGTTGTGACGTTGCAGTCGCTGCCCGCTACGCTGTTGCCATCGACTGCGCCGTCGGCGTCGGCGTCGACGTCGCCTACGTTGTTTCCATTGCCCGCTGAAAGTCATCGTCGCTTAGTCTCAGTCTTTTTCGTACAGCCGTCGACTGCGGTGCCTTTGGTTTCGTGTTCTGCATTCTGTTTTGATCAGCTCGTTTATCGCTCATTCTCTGTAAGTGAAAGTTGTTAAGTTCTTATTGTTGTTGTTGTTACCATTCTGCTAAACTTTTGGTGGATTGAAGCTGCAGAATTGCTGCGAGTGGATTGAATTCAATGTTAAAAGAGAACTTTTTGGCAGTGTTTTGGCCACAACGAAAGGCAACTTGTAGATACTTATACATCAGATACAGTACATACACATTTCTATATACATTTGTCGTATACTAGAACTAAATCAAATCATGTGGCATTTCCAAAAATAACAAAAATAAAAAAGGGGGCACGTGTCGAACAAAATTGGCAAAAAATAATACAGTTTTGGTTGTTCCGGTTTGGGTCTGATAAATGTATGTACATTATGTATGTTTGTATGAACTGGTTATCAGTTAGCCAGGTTCCAAAACAAGCAGAAACCACAATAGACTACATGCATATACAAGCACAGACTTGGCAAGTTTTTTGATAATAAGTGTTTCATCATAAAACCATGGAAATTTCATGGGTCGACGACGTGTCCCCTCTCACTCTAGCTATCGCTATCTCTATCTCCGCTCTCGACGCGTTTGACCTTCATGCTCTCTGGAAGGCAAATTGGTATTAAATTTGTTGTCATTTGTTTTTTAAGGAGCCACAGGAACCGCATCATTTGCAATAATATACCCCAACAATGGCGGCCAGTAACGGTGATTGTAAGTGAACATGTTATGACATGCACAACTCTGCTCTGCACGCTCCACTCCTGCTCCAGTCCTTAGAAACCCTCCTCTCTTTAAATATTTAACTAACTTTATTTTGTATTATTATTGCAACCACTTTGCCTGCTCTTATCAGCACTGATTTTGCACCGTTTTGTTATCAATTGTCTAAGGCCCTTAGTGTTTTGTCTAACCTCTTATAAATCTCTCATAAAACTGCTTTAAGAGCATTAATAAAAATGTTTATTTAATTAACACTTAAGCTAAACATTTAGTGTGCTTGATTATGTAATTGTTTATAATCAATAGAGCAAAAAAAAATTGAAGCACTAATTTAATCATATTTTGACGTAGAAAACCTATTAATACTAAATTTTACTATCAAAAATTTACTTAGCGCTATTAACCACCTTTTTGTCTATACTTTAAACCGTTTTCTTGTTGAAATGTTGAAATTACCTAGTTCGATATTGTATTTAACCAAATTAAGAGTGAATCACAAGCAAGACTATCATATAAGCCCTGCTGTTAGCCGCCAGAAAGACTGTTCGATTTTGTTGAAAACTGTTTCCAAAACCTATTCCTAACCTCACTTTCCCACACCCCTTCTACAGCCAAAATGTCTCAGCAAGGACCCGGCTTCGATTCGAATGCCATGACGCTGACGCGTTTTGTGCTGCAGGAGCAGCGCAAGTTCAAGGAGGCCACTGGTGATCTCTCCCAGCTGCTCAACTGCATACAGACGGCCATTAAGGCAACGGCATCGGCGGTACGAAAGGCCGGAATCGCCAAGCTCCATGGCATTGCTGGCGATGTGAATGTACAGGGCGAGGAGGTCAAGAAACTGGATGTGCTCTCCAACGAGCTGTTCATCAACATGCTCAAGTCATCGTACACTACCTGCCTGATGGTCTCCGAGGAGAACGAAAATGTCATCGAGGTGGAAACGGAGCGACAGGTGAGCGCGGAGTTCTTGGCCAACAACAGAGTTTTAATCCCACTTTTAATCCCCTTTTACAGGGCAAATACGTAGTCTGCTTCGATCCACTGGATGGCTCGTCCAACATTGACTGCCTGGTCTCCATTGGCTCCATCTTTGCCATCTACCGCAAGAAGAGCTCGGGCGTGCCCACCGTTGAGGATGCACTGCAGCCGGGCAATCAGCTTGTGGCCGCTGGTTATGCGCTCTATGGTTCCGCTACCGCCATCGTGCTTGGCCTGGGCAGTGGAGTCAATGGCTTCACCTATGATCCCGCCATTGGTGAGTTCATCCTGACCGATCCCAATATGCGTGTGCCCGAGAAGGGCAAAATCTATTCCATCAACGAGGGCTACGCTGCCGATTGGGAGGCTGGTGTCTACAACTATGTGGCCGCCAAGAAGGATCCCACCAAGGGCAAGCCCTATGGCGCACGTTATGTTGGCTCCATGGTGGCCGATGTGCATCGCACCATCAAATACGGCGGCATCTTCATCTATCCAGCCACGAAATCTGCACCAAGTGGCAAACTTCGTCTGCTCTACGAGTGCAATCCCATGGCGTATCTGATGATTCTGGCGGGTGGACTCGCCAGCAATGGCAAGATCAGCATATTGGACATTGTGCCCAAGAAGATTCACGAGCGCAGTCCCATTGTGCTTGGCTCCAAGGCCGATGTGGAGGAGGCTCTCAGCTATATGAACTGATTTCTTATTTCTTACTTTATAAACTCAAAATAAATATATTTTTTTAACGAATCTGTTGAGTTTGGGGGGAAGCGGATGGGGTAAGTTGGGGTAGTAGGTTTTTTTAGAAACACTTTAGAAGTCAAAAGTAACACTATATTTATTGACAAACTATAGCATTCTTTCAACAGTATTTATATTTATTTTAACAAAAGTTTAAAAAACAAAAAACTTCGTGGAATATTTAAAATTAGAAAGTTTTAAAAATCGGTTCATGAACAACTTTTAAATTCCTCTAGCCACTTTAAGCCTAAGCTCTATTCAAAAGGCATTTGCCTTGTGCTTGGGCACAAAGCTGAATCCCTGCGGCACCGTGCCCAGCAGCATCTCACTGAGCTTCACCCAGTCGGCCGCATTGGCCGAGCCCATCAAAGTCTCCATCTCATCCCGTCCACGATACTTTTGTGGTCGTGAATTGATCTTCTGGGGCGGCGACTGCTGCAACTCCTCGGGTATGTAGCGATAGAGGAATGACTGCCACTCGAGCAGAAAGCGTCGTGTGGTCTCCACACCCTTCGTATCGGATCCCCAGTGCTCCAGGCCATAGTTACAGTAGCGACGCAGCAGCTCAAAGCGTTGACTTGACGTGGGTGCCCAGAACTTCTGTTGCTTGATCTCCTGGAATATCCAGGGCTTAATAAGAGCACCACGTCCAATCATTACAGAGTTGACATGGGGAGCCAACGCACGGCGCTCCACGTAATCCTCATAGCTGAGTATATCACCGTTGCCAATGACGGGCATGTGCTTGGACTGCGCTGCACATTCTTCAATGTAATTCCAGTTGGCGGACTTTGTGTAGCGCTGCTCCCGCGAGCGTCCATGCAGGGTGACTGCAGAGGCTCCCCACTCCTCTACCAGTGGGAGTAGCTCATGCGCCACACTCTTGTCCGCATAGACACCCGTGCGCATCTTGACCGTGAATGGCAGCTGCTCGGACAGCGCTGCACAGCTGCGCACGGCTAGCTCCAGTATGTTGGTACGTCGCATTAGGGCACTGCCACCGCCCTGCTGATAGATCAGATCGATGGGACAACCAATGTTGAGATCTATGAAGTCTACACGTGCGTTTTCATGCAGCACCTGCGCTGCTTGGGTGATCACATTGGGATTGTTGCCACACACCTGCACACCAAAGATGTCCTCGCTCTCGTGACGCTTGGTCAGTGCCCACTCCTGGCCCAGGCCCTTGAGCAGTGGCACAGCGCAGGCCATCTCGCCGCATGTGATGTCCGCACCAAACTCCTTGCAGATGCGTCGAAATGGCAGATTACCCACAGTGGTCAAGGGTGATAACACCAGTTTCTCACGGAAATCAATTGGTGACTTGCGCGGTGCATCTCGTCCGCAGGGGGTGTCGTCAATGGCACTGCCTACGGCTGGCTGTGCAACTGGGCAAGGTGTCTCTGGCTTCTCTGTTACTGCTTCTTCGGCTGTCTTCTCTGTTACCGCCTCTTCCGCTGTCGATTCCTGCTTCTGCTGCTTACGCTCGTCGCGAATCTTTTCTGCTGCTTTGATCAGTTCCTTGCTGCGACTGAAATCGTATTCATGTTTCCGCAGACGCACTTGCAGCTCTGTGAACATTTGGAATTGAGTCCTAAAAACATAACTCTATCCTATCAAGTTCATTCAACTCACCTCCACTGATGCCATTGCATGTGGTTGGCGGCTTCTGTTCTCCCTTCATGTTCCTGCCCTGCTCATCGGTGTGGGATTTGGCAAAGCGACAGGTGACGCCACGGCCACAGTAGCCTTTGGTGGCATACACATAGCACTCCTCGCCCAGATCATCGCCTTTGGCTGCCAAATAAGCATCCAAATCATGCACATAACGGCAGTTAGCCAGCTCACAAGGTGCTCCACCGGGTCCATCGATCAGCGAGTGGCAGAGATGCGAGAAACGCTCATCCTTGAAGATAGGGCGATGCTGCAAAGGCAACAAGTGATTTTAGTATTTGAACCACTCCTCTGTTAGCCTATTGAAGCCGGCTCATACCTTGTTCTGACCACGTTTGCGTTCCTTTTTGCCATTGCGCTTGTTGCCTCCCTCGTTCTGTGCGCCTTCGTCATTCTCGTGCTTTCTTTTGTTTGAGTCGCCTTCATTGGTTGTGGTTGTTTCGACTCTGGGTTCGTTTAGCAGGTACCTACGTTATTAACACAGTTTAGTCACACAATTTAATTTAAAACTTATTTTATAGCAACTCTTACTCTGGCTTAATGTAACAAATGCCCGGCTCCATGTCGCGGTGTGTGTGTACCAAAACTGAATTTAGAACAAACAAATCGCACGTGCTTGCATATTCATCGATATATCGTAACTATCGATTGATAGTTACTGTAGCGTACTGCCCTCACGAGCTAATCAGCTGTTCGCGATGGTGCAACTGTTTAAATTTTTATTAAAATCCACAAAATCGGTAAGTACGTAACATAACAGTGTACTAATTTTAAATAATTATATAATTTATAGCCAGCGCGCGCACATTTCCGTTCCAACTTTCTGGACACACTGCGTCTGACGGTGCGCGGCGGACATGGCGGCAACGGTTTACCCAGATACGGCGGTGTTGGTGGCCAGGGCGGCTGTGTTTACTTAGTGGCCAAGGAGGGACTGACGCTGCGCAGAGTGGCGCAGGGTATGAAGGATAAACGTGTGGTGGCTTCCAGTGGCGAGGATAGCAGCAAAATATGCATCTTTGGTAAACGAGGCGTTGATCAGCGCATTGAAGTGCCCGTTGGTGTCCAAGTCTACGACGAGCAGCAGCAAAAGCTGCTGGCCGATCTGAATGAGCAGGATGCCACCTGCATAGTAGCTGGTGGTGGCACAGGGGGATGCACAGGTAACAATTTTATAGGTCGTCCTGGTGACCATCGCACAGTGAGTCTGGATCTAAAGCTGATTGCGGATGTGGGTCTCGTCGGGTTTCCCAATGCTGGAAAGAGCACACTGCTTAAAGCGATTTCCAATGCCAAGCCAAAGATTGCTGCCTATCCGTGTAAGTAGACGAATCTTCAAGCAATTAAAGATGAATTCTAATAACTCCTGTTACTAGTTACCACAATTCGACCACAGATTGGCACTATTGAGTACAGAGATCTGCGATCTATCACAGTTGCTGATCTGCCCGGTCTCATAGAAGGAGCACACGCCAATTTTGGCATGGGACACAAGTTCCTGAAGCACATAGAGCGCACACGCTTACTGCTCTTCATGGTGGACATTTTCGGCTTCCAGTTGAGCCCAAGGCATCCGCATCGCGATTGTTTGGCCAACATCTACGCACTCAACAAGGAGCTGGAACTCTATGATCCCACACTGCTGGAGAAACCGTGCGTTCTCTTGCTCAACAAAATGGACAAGGATGGTGCGAAGGATATACTGGACAAGCTGAAGCCTAGCATACAAAATCTAGAGAGTGGTCTGGCCGAATGCCCGGAGGAGGTGCGTCCCAGTCGAGTTTTGAAATTCAAACACATTTTGCCCATTTCCGCCAAGAACTCGGCTAGAATAACGCAAGTGAAGAAGCAATTGCGGGAAACTTTGGACTCGGTGGCAGCAGACTATCAAGTGGCAGATGAGCAGCTCATTAAGCAGCAATTACAACAACGAGTGGGCGTTTTAGGGCCAAAAATAACATAGTTATGTATTTTTAAATTAAATAAATGTTAAAAAATAAAATAATTTCGAAAATCAGAAATTCGAATTCGAATATACCAATGATTTCGCTGGCGATTAAAATCGATTACATTACGATGATTGTAAGATATCGCTCATAACTGCACCACCTGCGATGTTTCATCACTAGGCAACCATAGGCACACACACACAACAAACACATACACGCACGCAGTTGTTGTGTCGCGTCGCGCTAAAACACGAAACGAAAAATGTTGAAAATTTCAACGCTCGCGCTCTGTAAAACAAATTCCAATTGGTGCTCTGTGAACATGTGCTCAAGTGCTAAATGCTGCTTCAAATGTATCCAATTGGATTACGAACAGCAATTTAATGGCATTTAATTCGTAATGAACATAATGACATTTCGATACATACACACACATGCATAAATCTTGAGGGGGGCAGAACACTGAAAAACTGGTATATAAAAGACGACGCCAAATGAAAAAGACAGAGCGTGCTAAAGAGAGCGAGAGCGAGAGAGAACAAAACAGAGTATACTCAACAATTAAACGGTAAAAAGTTTGCCAAAATCCAATTAATTATCTCTCTCGTAATGTCACAACACAACAACCACCCCCCGCATCATCATCATCATCACTACTACCAGCAGCAGCAACAACAACAACAGCAGCAACAACATCATAATCACCATCAACAGCAACAGCAGCAGCAGCTACAACATAAACAAATACAGCAGCACAGTTGGTACTCACATGTTGCTTCCTACCCTCCCCACCATCCGCACGCCGCAGCCTTTGCGGCGCCCTGCAAAACCAATAATAACAACAACAACAATATTATGAATGCATACGGTACGGGAGCTGGTGGAGCGCATGCAGCATATTATGGCTCTGGTGGGGTGGGAGGCTATAACCTTGAGGGCAATACTGTGGCCTATGCGCACAACCAGCTGCTGCAATACCAACAACAACAACAACAGCAGCAGCAGCAACAACAACAGCAACAGCATCATCAACTCAGTCAACGCTCTTATATGGCGCACAGTTTAATGCATGGCTCGTATCCCTATATCAAGAGCGAGCCACTGGAGCTGTCTGATGATAGACAACGGCAACAACAACAACAACAGCCGCTACACCACCAGCAACAACAACAACAGCAGCAGCACTTCCAGAATCCTATGGCACCGCCACCAGCTCCCGCGAATCGTCACAGTCTCGATGCCAGCGGCGAAATGATAATAAAATGTAAGTATCGAGCTTTAGGGATATCGATATCCATACTCAACACACACACACATGCACAAAACGCACATAAATGCAAAGCGCAAACAGTGTAACATGCAATTGGTACAGACGCACGCACACAGTAACAAAACAAAAACTGACAGAGAGTGTCAGCCGACTATGTAAAGAGAATGGGGAAAGAGAACAGTTACTGTTACTTGTGCCGCGAGGTGGAGGGCCACTTTTCCTATAGCGTAAGTAGCCGTAATTTCAGCTCCGTTTTTGGCGTCGCCGAATCAATAAAAAGTTTTGTAGCTGGAACTGAACTGAGCTGAGTTGAGTTGAGTTACGCTGAGGTTTTTTCGCTGTTCGTTCGGTTGGTTTTCGGTTTTTTGGTTCGTCTACGTAGTACGTACTCTGTATCTGTATTTGTATCTCTGTTTTCAGAGTGCGTTTCTCATCTAGCTGTGTGTGTAGGTATCTATTATATATATATATTTATTATGTACATATTATATACGCTGATAGATGCTTTATATTACCGGCAATAACCCTAATGTTTATACACACACATATCAATTCGTATATTCATCAAATTTCGTTTTGTCAAGTGAGTTTCAAGTCTACCTACTTATATAACCCGTAAATTCTTCCAAATAGATGATAACCTATGTAATGTTAATGGGACTACCATAGCCCAAGGGCGGGGCATCTAATAAAAATTTAATGAGAGCAAAGCAATCAAATCCACAATCGGTATTAAAGAAAGTATTCTCTATGCTGATGGAAAATTAGAAAATTTATAGACATTCCAGTACTAAATGTACTATACATAAAGAAAAATAAGAAACACTCTTGCTGCTGTTATCTCTGAGTTTTTGCTTATCAAATCGGTCACACAGCGAGAACTGGAAACGAAATTACTTATAAGCATGTACAATACATATACATACAATTGTAGCTAATAGAGAAAACTATAGCATATCTGGAAGTCTTGGAAATATTTTCTTACTTAAATCCACACCATAACTAGAATTTCCTTGCATTTAATCCAATTTCTTTTAATCTATTTATGTGTGTATTTAGTAGTTTTTTATTTTCGTGCTCTCTCAATTTTTACATTTCTCATTCAAGTGCGCAATGGTGAACATAGAATGGAAATTATATTTCCACTTGCCTTAATTTATTTTTATTTTTGGCGTTACTTGATTTCTTTGTAGTCGCATTTTTAGTTAAACTATTTAAATCCAGTATTATCTATTATTTAACCTGGTCTAAAGTTCACTTTTAATATAGTTCACTAGAGATTATTTTTTCCAACACACGAATAAATTGCACACAAGATCTGTGTCGATAAGACCGTACCGAAAATAGATTTCTAAATTTAACATTAATTTCATTAGAGTGCAGAATCATCCATATGTGAAATAAGTTCAATTAAAGAGTTAAGACAACAGTTTATAAACAATTTTTAATCAGTTTCATTTAAATTTATTTATTTCAGCGGAACCCGTAGATGAACATGCCTTCAAGTCCAACTATATTGATGATAACACGCCCTTTGCAGATTTCAGCAAATATCCAGAGTTCGGCGACGACATGTTAAGTCCCAAGGTGGAGCTCTCGGTCAAAGATGAGGGCTACGGCAATCACAAAGTTCCCGTAAGTTGCTGTATAACAATTGTCTATTATCCTTTAATTTAATCATTTTCTTACTTGCTTTTAGAATCCGCTGAGCTATCCCAGGCGCAAGCTGCAGTCGGAGCGCTCGTCGGAAATTCTTCCCATTTGTCAGCGCTGCAAGGAGGTGTTCTTCAAGAAGCAGATCTACATCAGGCATGTGGCTGAGAGCAGTTGCACCATACAGGAGTATGACTTCAAGTGCAACATCTGCCCCATGTCCTTTATGAGCACCGATGAGTTGCAAAAGCACAAGCATCTACACAGAGCGGACAAGTTCTTTTGCCACAAATACTGTGGCAAGTACTATGACACAATTGCCGACTGTGAGTCGCATGAGTATATGCATCATGAGTACGATAGCTTTGTCTGCAATGTAAGTGTGTAGCGTATTTACTGCCCAAAGATTGTCAATGATTTTGCTACTTGTATTGCAGATGTGTTCCGTTACGTTTGCCACACGGGAGCAGCTCTACGCCCACTTGCCGCAGCACAAATTCCAACAGCGCTACGACTGTCCCATCTGCCGCTTGTGGTACCAGACGGCACACGAGCTGCACGAGCATCGTCTAGCTGCACCCTATTTCTGTGGCAAGTACTACGTTGGCTCACAGTCAGCGGCGGCACATCAGCAACAACAGCAACAGCACACACAACATCAGCAACAAGTCGGCTACAAGCTGCAGGACTGTCACATGGGCACCATGGAAAGTATGTCTAGAGGTTCCAATTTGTAGGAAGAGGAGATCTTGTGTTGTAGAAGAGGCATTTGAAAATAGTGAATAGTTTTAATAGTTCAAAAATGTAAATGTTTAACACTAGTAGGCTAAACTAGCTTCAAATTTATATTCCAAAGCTTCACCTACTTTTGAACTGATACATTTAGTTAAAATTGTCATTTTATTGAATCAATTTCATTGACATTTAAACAAGTCAGCATTTCAGCTTGATTATTTTCTTCAGTAAAGTATCGATTGAGCCATAATTAGGTTGTAGATACTATTCCCAGCTAATGGTCTCATAGATTGCTCTAAGCAAAGCCAGTCATAGCTTTTGGTTTTACTCATTTTATATAAAGTAAGTCAATTTATTTCAAATCAATTATATTTTAACAAGTTTTGTGAATCAAGCTGCTTCCAGAGTATCTGAAAGTTGTACAGTTTTCAGCTCTTTGGTCTGATCTATTCCATATGTCTTTGTACCGATTATTAATGCCATACTTATACATGATTCACCTGCTCAGAAACCTATAGATAGATTTTTTTAGATTGTTTCTTTTATTTACTTGTTTAACCCCTATTAAGACTGCTGCATTTGTGCTTCGCTCCCTACTAACTCCATTCATTTCTTTCAGTGGCCACTCCGCATCACAAGTCCAACGCAGCTGCCACCTCGTTGCCCGCAACTGCAGCGCTCAGTTCGTTGTTGCAGCAACGCCAGGCGAATGCCGATGGTGCTGCGCTGTACGCCTCCAACCTTAAGAACGAATCAAATGTGAAGCTGGAGCGAAGTTATAGCAACTCCACAAGCGAGTCGGGATACAGTTTGCACGACAGCAGCTATAACAATGCCTATGGCAGCGATAACTCACTGCACGCTGGTGGTGCAGGTGGCGGTGCACTTGGTGGTCCACAGGCGCACTCCTCGACGCTGGACGATTCGGAGGATGCATTGTGTTGTGTGCCGCTGTGTGGCGTGCGCAAGAGCACCAGCCCAACGCTGCAGTTCTTTACGTTCCCCAAGGATGAGAAGTACTTGCATCAGTGGCTGCATAATCTCAAAATGTTTCACATACCGCAATCCAGTTACTCGACCTTTCGCATCTGTAGCATGCACTTTCCGAAGCGTTGCATCAATCGTTACTCGCTGTGCTATTGGGCGGTGCCTACGTTTAATCTGGGCCACGATGATGTGGCCAATTTGTATCAGAATCGTGAACTGACCAACACCTTCACCACCGGCGAGGTGGCACGCTGCAGCATGCCCAACTGCACGAGTCAGCGGGGCGAGAGTAACCTCAAGTTCTACAACTTTCCCAAGGATATCAAGAGTCTGATCAAATGGTGCCAGAATGCCCGTCTTCCCGTCCAGGCCAAGGAGCCGCGACACTTTTGCAGTCGTCACTTCGAGGAGCGTTGCATTGGCAAGTTTCGCCTGAAGCCCTGGGCTGTGCCCACATTACATTTGGGTGCACAGTACGGCAAGATCCATGACAATCCCAAAAACTTGTATGTGGAGGAGAAACGCTGCTGTCTGAACTTCTGTCGACGCAGTCGATCCTCGGACTTTAATATGTCCCTCTATCGCTTTCCACGGGATGAGGTGCTGCTACGTCGCTGGTGCTACAATCTACGATTGGATCCTTCTGTTTATCGCGGCAAGAATCACAAAATATGCAGTGCTCACTTCATCAAGGAGGCTCTGGGACTGCGCAAGTTATCGCCAGGTGAGTTCAGTGGGGTGCAAAAGGAATAAGTTTATAAAAGTGCATAACTTGAAAAGTAGTGTAAGTAGCTCAACCAAAGTCGGACATTTTAAGTATTAATATATGTGCTGTAGCCTGACTGACTTTCATCAGAATCGGAAAGGTATAACTTATAGCTGTCATAGGTTCAATCGGGCACCGAAAGGAATATGTTTTTAAAAGTGCATAACTTGAAAAGTAGTGTAAGTAGCTCAACCAAAGTCGGACATTATAAGTATTAATATATGTGCTGTAGCCTGACTGACTTTCATCAGAATCGGAAAGGTATAACTTATAGCTGGCCATAGGAAGAATCGGTCTAAAATCACTGATTTGTATGAAAAACTGTTCTTCTTATTAAGATAACTAAACCAAACTCGCAGTAGGCATTAAGATCGATTGTATTCCGCCTAATAGTATTTAGTAAGAATCGGACAACTATAACATTTGACTACCATAGGAAGAATCGGCAGAAAATCAGTAGTTAGTCAGGAAATCTGTATTTTAAGAGATAACCCCGAAATTATGGTACCTAATCAGATTCTTAAGTCGGCCAACTCAACTATAGCTTTATCTACTAGTCAATAATATTTTCCAATTTAAATTCCTTGATCTAATTCGATTCCTTCTCCCTATAGGAGCTGTGCCCACGTTGCACTTGGGACACAACGACACGTTCAACATCTACGAGAATGAGTTGTGGCCACCACCAGCGCCGACCACGCCCACCAATCATCAGCAGCAGCTTCAGCAGCATCAGTTGCAGCAGCACCAACAGCAGCAGCAGCATCAATCGCATCATGGTCATCATGGCAACAAGTATCAGCGTCATTCGGCTGCGTCAACCTCCTCGTCGACCAGCTCAGCATCGCATTATGTGGATCCGGAGATGAGTGGTTCGTATATGGGAGTGGGCAACTCGGGAGGATCGGGTTCGGGCATGAATGTAAGCGACAGCATGGATGTGTGTTGTGTGCCCAGCTGTGAGAGTAAGCGGCACAACAGTGAGAACATAACATTCCACACGATACCCAGGCGACCGGAGCAGATGAGCAAATGGTGTCACAATCTCAAGATACCCGAGGACAAGATGCACAAAGGTATGCGCATCTGTAGCCTGCACTTCGAGCCCTATTGCATTGGTGGTTGCATGCGTCCATTTGCTGTGCCCACACTGCATCTGGGTCACGACGACGAGGACATTCATCGCAATCCGGATGTGATCAAGAAGCTCAACATACGCGAGACCTGCTGTGTGGCTGTCTGCAAACGCAATCGGGATCGTGATCATGCCAATCTCCATCGCTTCCCCAGCAACATTGCGCTGCTGACCAAGTGGTGTGCCAACCTACAAAGGCCAGTGCCGGATGGCACTAAGCTCTTTAACGATGCCATCTGTGAGGTGCACTTCGAGGACCGTTGTCTGCGCAACAAGCGATTGGAGAAATGGGCTGTGCCCACCTTGATACTGGGTCATGAGAATATAGCGTATCCACTGCCCACGGCGGAGCAGGTGGCCGAGTTCTATGCCCGTCCCAGTGCACCCAACAATGGCGAGGAGCAGGGCGAGTGTTGTGTGGAGACTTGTAAGCGTAATCCCAGCGTGGATGACATCAAGCTCTATCGTCCGCCCGAGGAGTCCCAAGTGCTGGCCAAGTGGGCACACAATCTGCAGGTGGATGTGGCCAAACTGACCAATCTGCGGATCTGTAATCTTCACTTTGAATCCCATTGCATTGGCAAACGCATGCGTCCTTGGGCCATACCCACACTCAACCTCTCCACGAACATTGAGAATCTCTACGAGAATCCCGAACATCAAATGCTCTACAAGCGTCGCAAGCATCTGAATACTGGACGCAATGCGGCCTCTCATGACGGCGCTGGTGGCATGGTGAAACCGACGTGGGTTCCACGCTGCTGTTTGCCACATTGCCGCAAGGTACGTGCCCTGCACAATGTGCAGCTCTATCGCTTCCCCAAGCTTAATCGGTCCACGCTGGCCAAATGGGCGCACAATCTGCAGGTGCCGCTTGTGGGCAGTGCCCAGAGGCGGCTCTGTTCCGCCCACTTTGAGCCGCATGTACTGAGCAAGAAGTGCCCCGTGCCACTGGCCGTGCCCACACTGGATCTGAACTCACCACCCGGCTACAAGATCTACCAGAATCCCGCCAAGCTCAAGGCCAACAAGCTGTGCCTGCAGCGCGTCTGCATTGTCGAGAGCTGTCGTCGCCAGCGTGGTCAGGGTGTGCAGCTCTTCCGGCTGCCGCATAATCCCACACAGCTGCGCAAGTGGATGCACAACATAAGAATGCGACCCAGAGGCGCTATGCGGCAACAGTATCGCATGTGCTCCATACACTTTGAGACGCACTCCTTCAATGGCAAGCGCTTGAGTGCAGGAGCCATACCTACGCTGGAGCTGGGACATGACGATGATGATATCTATCCCAATGAGGCGCAATCCTTCGTGGAGGAGCACTGCACCGTCGAGGGTTGTGAGGCGTCCAAGGAGCAGCCGGACGTACGGCTCTTCCGCTTCCCCACCGACGACGAGGATCTGCTCTGGAAGTGGTGCAACAACCTCAAGATGAATCCCGTCGATTGTGTGGGTGTGCGCATTTGTAACAAACACTTTGAGCCAGACTGCATCGGTCCCAAGCACCTTTACAAGTGGGCGTTACCCACTCTAGAGCTGGGACACGATGATTCCCAAATCGAGCTCATTGACAATCCGAAGCCAGAGGAACGCTACGTAGATCCCGTGTTCAAGTGCTGTGTGCCCACCTGCGGCAAGACGCGCAAGTTCGATGAGGTGCAAATGAATAGCTTCCCCAAGGATCCCGTTGTCTTCCAGCGCTGGCGGCACAATCTGCGTCTCGAGCATCTGAATTTCAAGGAGCGGGAACGCTACAAGATCTGCAATGCTCACTTTGAGGACATCTGCATTGGTAAGACACGCCTCAACATTGGTTCTATACCCACGCTGGAGCTGGGACACGACGAGACCGAGGATCTGTACCAGGTGAATCCAGAGGAGCTGCAGAGCAATCTCTTTGGACGTCAGCGACGTGTGCACGAGGCGTTGGGCATGGCCATCAAGCAGGAGGAGGGAGAGGAGGACGAAGGCGAAGAGGAGGAGCACTCTGAGCTGGATGAGGACATCAAGCCGGACATTAATATGCTGCAAGCGAAGGCATCACAGGTGAGTAGCTCACAAGTATTCCCAGTTGACTCCTGACTAAAATTCTGATTTCCATAGGCTAAAATCAAGAGATCGCTGTCGGATCTGAAGTGCTGTGTACTGAGTTGTGGTCGCAGTCGTTTGGAGCATGGCGCTCGTCTCTTCCCCTTCCCCAGTGGCAAGCAACAGCAGACCAAGTGGCGTCACAACCTACGCCTATCGCACAACGATGTGGATCGCAGCACACGTGTCTGCAGCGCTCACTTCAATCGTCGTTGCATCGATGGCAAGCAGCTGAGAGGCTGGGCCATGCCCACCCTGCAGCTGGGACACCAGGAGCAGCCCATCTATGAGAATCCCAAGAATATACCTGGCTTCTTTACGCCCACCTGTGCGCTGGCCCATTGCCGTAAACGTCGCAGCATTGACAACGATCTGCGCACCTATCGCTATCCCCGTAGCGAGGAACTGCTCGAGAAATGGCGTGTGAATCTACGCTTGGCGCCGGATCAGTGCCGTGGACGCATTTGTGCGGATCACTTTGAGCCCATGGTGCGTGGCAAGCTGAAGCTAAAGACGGGAGCGGTGCCCACATTGAAATTGGGCCATGATGAAGGTGTCGTCTTTGACAACGAGGTCATTAAGGCGGGCCTGCAGCAAGAGGCGGACGAAAATGAGGCCAGCATGGACTCGTTGGTCAAGGTCAAGCAGGAAAAGATTGAAGCAGAGGATGATGAGGACGAGGAGACAGTAGAGAAGCAACAGCAGGAGGAGGATCATGGCTACTTTGATCCCTTGGAGTTGGTGGAAACCTTTGCGGAGCAGCACAGCGAGGAAAACACCGCCGGCGATGAGCTCAACGATGATGAGGATGATGACGACGATGTGAATGACGATGAGGATGACGACGAGGATGAAGCAGGCGATGATGATGAGCTGCTGCTGCCGGATACGCCGCCAATACGCATGCCGTTGCCTCCCATGCCCGCACGTCGCGAGAAGGCCGTGAACAATGTGACGCCCATTTGTTGCCTCAAGCATTGCCGCAAGGAGCGCACAGCCACGCATCCGTTGAGCACTTTTGGCTTTCCCAAGGATCGCCAGCAGCTGCTCAAGTGGAGCGCCAACCTGCAGCTGCCGCTAGAGGATTGCATGGGACGCGTCTGCATCGAACACTTCGATCCCGAGATGCTGGGCACACGTAAGCTGAAGCAGAATGCGGTGCCTACACTGAATCTTGGACACACGACACCGCTGCGCTACCGCTGCAATGGTCAGTCTGTGGCCGTTTATGGGGATCAGCCGGAGCATTCGGTTTTTCGGCTTTGGAGCCTGAAACATTGTCGCAAACGGAAGCTTCCAATGGAGCCACCGAATCAGACAGCGATTAAGCGACGACGCTGCTGCCTGCCCAGCTGCGGCAAGCATCCGGATCTCCATGGTGTGCAGCTGCATCGACTGCCCACCAATCGCATACAGCTGCGCAAGTGGCTGCATAATCTAAAGCTATCGCCCATGCTGGACAGCAGTCAGGCGCGGATTTGCAGCGAACACTTTGAGGCGCAGCTGGAGACGCTCGAGGATTGTGTGCCCACGCTGCGTCTGGGCCACGACGACACGCATATCTATAGGAATAGAGGTAGTGCCAGTGGCAGCTCGTCCTCATCCAGTGCCTGCATGGTGCCCAGTTGTCCATGTGCGCGTCTCAATCTGTATCGCTGCTATGATTTGCCCGAGAATCGTCTGGTGCAGCAGGCCTGGCTGGAGTGGCTACAGCAGCCGGTGCCTCAGTTGGCCAGCGATGGCAAGCTCTGTGTGATGCACTACATGCAGCTCTACGAGCAGGTGCCACTGCCCCCGGAGCTGCCTCAGTTGGTGCTACGTCGTCTGCAGGAAACCTATGACTTAATCGCCGGCTCCACGATGGCCATGAAGCTGCGCTGTGCCGTGCCAGGCTGTTACTCCAAGTACACGGACAACATACGGCTCACCAAGCTGCCCACGTGCCCGGAGACCTGTGCCAAGTGGGTGCACAACACCAAGATCAGCTACGAGCCATCCCGTCACTATATTTATCGCATTTGCATGCTGCACTTTGAGCCCAACTGCCTGGGTCCAGTGCGTCCCAAGCAGTGGGCTGTGCCGACGCTGCTCTTGAATCACCAGGATGCCAAGATCTATCGCAATCCCAAGCTGGACACCAGCGCTGACAACCAGTCCGGCTCTGCTTTGTCGCTGTCGGATCCCATAGCCATCTCCACGCCTGTGCCCATTGCCATGTCCGCGTCGGTGCCCGTGGAGCTGCCGCTGCGCATTAAAACGGAGCTCGCCTTCAGTGGCAGTCCCTGTGCGAGTGCCAGTGCGAGTCCCAGTCCACGTGGCAGGCTGCGCATCTGCTGCATTCCAAGCTGTGCCCAGCAAGCTTCGAGTCATACACGTCTCTATCGCTTTCCCACCGCTGAGACGGCGCTGCTCAAGTGGCTGGTAAACACACAGCAGCAGCCCCGATTGGTGGACACTACACAGTTGTTTGTGTGCCAGGAACACTTCGAGACGGAGGCCATTTGCAAGAATCAGCTGCGTAGCTGGGCTGTGCCCACGTTGAAGCTGGGACACGATGGTCATGTCATACCCAATGCCAGGCACAATGGCAACATTGCGGACAGCCAGGAGAACAAGACGACGCTGCAGTTTATCTGGGAGAACTATTGCTCGGTGCTGAGCTGCTTCCAGCCACGTTCGGACGAACTGCGTCTCTATGCCTACCCCAAGGATCGGCCCACCATACGCAAGTGGGCCACCAACTGCAAGCATCGCTCCATGCAGGCCAGCAGCGATGGCTTCCAGGTATGTACTTGCTTAGGACAGCTTATCTGCTCATCCGCTAAAGATTCCGCTTCCTTCTTAGGTTTGTCAATCGCATTTCGGTGCGCATTGCTTTGACCAGGAGACGGGTGAGCTGCGCGAGGATGCTGTGCCCACTTTGGAGCTCAGTCGTTGCCTCAACGAGATGCGTTGTGTGGTGGCCAATTGTCATCCTGTGCACACGGAGGATGCACCACGTCGTCGCTTCTACAAACTGCCCAAACGCTACGCTCAACTAAACATTTGGTGTCACAATCTTGGCCTTGACGCCGCTACGTTGGGCTCCAGTGAGCATCACGTCTGCGATCGTCACTTTGAGCTGCAGTGCTTCAATCCACAGAAGCTGCTACGTCCCGGTGCACGTCCCACGTTACATTTGGCGCATGAGCAGCCCATAGAATTGTTGCCCAATCCGGAGAATTTGGGCAGCTACGTGGAAGTGCCCGAGTCCATGGTCTGCTGTGTGCCCAACTGTGGACAAACCAAAGATGATCCAGATGTGCAGCTCTTTAGCTTTCCCAAGCTACGTACGCTGGCAGATAAGTGGCTGCAGAACCTACGCCTGGAGGCGGGCAGGGAACAGCTGCTCAAAATGAAGATCTGCGGCGCACACTTTGAGCCCAGTTGTGTGGAAAACAAGCGACTGCAGCTGGGTGCCATGCCCACACTACAATTGGGACACGAGGAGCACAACATACATCGCAGTGCGGAGCCGAATGTGGGCAAAGTCAAGAAGTATTGTAATCGCAGTGGTTCCAGCTACGAGTGCTGTTATCCCAACTGTGTGGAGCTGCAGAAGACTTATCTGCGGATTAGCTACGATCTGCCCGAGGACGATGCACTGCGTCAAAAGTGGCTGGAGTATATGGACTTAGTGGATGCGGAGCAGAAGCCACTGAAGCTCTGTCCACTGCACTTGATCATACTCTATGATCATAGTGATGAGCACTTTGCCGAGCACTCGAAGGAGGAACTGCTGAACTCCAACTATGAAGATGCCAGGAACAGTGTGCGCATACGTGTCATCAGCTGTGCGGTGCGTGGTTGTCGTACGCTCAAGCCAAGAGACGGTGGACGCTTGCATGGACTGCCCCAGCGTCGGGATGTGCTCGAGATGTGGCTATACAACATGCAGTTGGTGTTCTATGAGCACCAGCGATACTTGTACAAAATCTGTAGTCGACACTTTGAGCCCGGTTGCTTCATGGACACCACGCGTCGCATGAAACCCTGGACTATGCCGACGCTGGAGCTGCCCGAGCGTGAGCCAGGCGAGGCACCGCCTTATCAGAATCCCAGTGAGGAGGAGTGGCAGCGCATGAATGAACTGTTTGCCGCGGAGCAGCAGGAAATGAAACAGGAACTGACACTGGAGCAGCAGCCACAGCAACTACAACAGGAGCATTACCAGGAAGAGCAGTACGAGGAGGATTGCGATTTGCTTGAACCCATTGTGAAGATTGAGCACATGGGCAACGAGGATCAGTTCGATGAGGAGGCCGAGTGTCAGCAGGAGCAGCAGCGGCGTGAAGGGCTGGAGGAGGATGACTATGACAACTCACAGCAGCCACTGGAGGTGCTGCTTGAGGTGGGCCACGTGGAGAAGTGCACCACCTACGAGCAAATGGACTCCGAAGCCGATCAAAGCTATGCCGCCGCCGCAGCCGAGCAGCAGCTGAGCAGCTTCAATGCCACAGCAGCTTCAACCCCCCATCATGGTAGTGGCAACATGGTCAACAATGGCCAAATTGTCAAGTACAATGCGCGTCACTGCAGCGTGCAGGGCTGTGATGTCACGGCCAACGATGTGAATGGTACCATCAAGCTGCACAAGTTCCCCACATCCCTGGATGCGATGCAGAAGTGGATGCACAACACCCAGGTGGATGTGGACACGAATTTCGCTTGGCGTTTTCGCATCTGTAGCTACCATTTCACCGATGAATGCTTCAATGGCTCACGCATACGACGTGGCTCCATGCCCACCTTAAGCCTCGGTCCACGTTGTCCACGGAAGATCTACCACAATGAGTTTAATACAACACTGCAGTTGGAACAGGAGCAGTCCAATGATGTGGACAACGAGGAGCAGCCACAGACGAAACTGGACACGAAGCATGGCAGCACAACGGGTGGAAAGGTCAGTCTGCGACTGCCACATCCGGCACCGCCACGTAAATCCAGCAAATACTGTCAGATCGATGGTTGTCCCAATCACTTGACCAGCGAGAATCTCACACTGCACAAGTTCCCGCACTCGGTGGACATGTGCGCCAAGTGGCAGCACAATACCCAGGTGCCATTCGATCCAGAGTTCCGTTGGCGCTATCGCATCTGCAGTGCCCACTTTGAGCCCATCTGCTTGATGAACATGCGTCTGATGCACGGCAGTGTGCCCACCCTGCTGCTGGGACCACGTGCGCCTCGTCAGCTCTTCGATAGTGACTTTGAGGCCATAAGCCTGCGACTGGATAAGCAGAAGAGTGGATCAGAGCAGCAGGAGCACATGCTGCTGGAGCCAGAGGATGGTGATGAAATGGGTTACCTCGAGCCGGAGATGCAGCTGCTGGAGGATGCCGAAGCGGAGCAATCGGATAATCCTCATGATAGCTGGAAGGAACTGCCCTTGCCTGGTATTAAGATGGAGACGGGCACCAGCTACAATCCTGTCAAGTCTGGCTATGACAAGTGCTCCCTGGTACACTGCCAGCGTCAGCGTTCCATGCACGGTGTCCACATCTACAAGTTTCCACGCTCACGGCAACTGCAGCAGCGTTGGATGCACAATCTACGCATACGCTATGATGAGCGTCGTCCCTGGAAGACCATGATATGCAGCGTGCACTTTGAAGCCAGTTGCATACGTCTGCGTAAGCTGCGTCCCTGGGCGGTGCCTACGCTGGAGCTGGGCGACAATGTACCCGACCAGATCTATACGAATGAGCAGAGCCGCCAGCAGCTGGAGACGGGCAGTAGTGACAACGAGGAACTCGGTCTGGATGCGTCCATGGAGGAGGATCTGGCCTTGGAGGACGACGACTATGCTGATGAAGACGATGACGTGCTGGCAACGGAGCCGTTGGTGAAGCGAGAGCGTCGCTCCAAGTTTGATGCTTATGCACCAGGTCAGTTGCCGCCTTGGAAGGTCAAATTCTGTTCCTTGCCCTATTGCCGTCATCCACGCGGCGATGGCATCAAGCTCTTCCGGCTGCCCAACAACATCAGTTCCATACGCAAATGGGAGCACGCAACGGGCATCAAATTCACCGAGTCCCAGCGCAACACGAAGCTCATTTGTAGTCGTCACTTTGATCCGCAGCTGATTGGAGTGCGTCGTCTGATGTACAATGCAGTGCCCACGTTGCATTTGGGACCCATGAGTGATTTGGTTCAGCCAGCGCCAGCTGCTCCTGCTCCACGTTGCTACATGCCCAATTGCCGGGAGGACCAGAAGCTGCACAAGTTTCCTAGTGGTGAGTTTATCACTGTTTAACCATTTAATCAGCTGATTAATCTTTGTTCTTTATTACTTTCTAGATGCTGGTCTGCTGCAGCAGTGGTGTCACTCGCTGAATCTATCGGAGACTGCAGACTATAGCGGCAAACACATCTGTGCCTTCCATATGCCCGAACTGGGACCGTGCTGCGTGATCTGTGGCACGCAGGACATGCAGTTGCCATTGCTAAACTTTCCAGAGAATCGCAATCAACGCGCCAAATGGTGCTATAATCTCAAAATCGAATCCATAGCCAAGTGGGATACCTCTAAGCAGATATGCAGCAAGCACTTTGAGAGCTACTGCTTCGCACAGCCGGGTCAACAGCTGCTGCCCGAGGCAGCGCCCACGTTGCACCTAAGACACAACGACAGCAACATATTCCTTAACGATTACGAGGTCACAGAGCACGATCCAAGCAGACTGTTGGCCATCAAGGATGAGCCCTTGGACAGTAGCGATGATCTGATGCTGTAACAAGAAATCTATATAGTCAGGCGTGTCATCATCATACTATACCATATATATATTAATGTGTTATTGGAATCCATGTGTATAATCCACATCATTTTAGTCTAGACGGCAACTAAGTATATAAACGTATATACACGATATCAACGATATCATAAATAAGCATCACGTCTACTGTTATAGCCGCTACTACTACTAATATAGTAATAGTAGCATTTAGTGGTAGTTAATCTAATTAATTATTAATGTAATCCAGTGATTTTTTAATGCGTTTTTAATGGCATTTGAAGACAGGCCATATAGTATACACAAACCATCAAATTTTTATCCACAGATCATGTTCCTTAGGTAGCTTTTGTTTTATAATTTTAATAAAAAGAAAAAACAAGAAAATACATGAATTTATATAGTTTTTTAAATATACATATATATATTTATTTGATTTTGATTTATTGATCATAAATTACACATACATCATACTATGTAATATCATTGAGCATATACAAATATAAATATGTAAACCTGTAGAATATACAAAAAGTACTTGGTGTTTTATAAAATATATATTATACATACACATACTATATATATATATATAAAATGGAAAACTATTAAGCTACTTGCATTATAAGTATAACTCACTTTGACTATAGATATAAGTTAAAAAAAAACACTAACTCTTCCCCTAAAATAAATACCCCTTATACGAGTGCTACTGTTTGCCAGTCTCATTGGTGTCCTCGCCTGCAAAGCTGTTGTCCACAAATAAATTCCGATCCGATTTGTTTGACTGACCAAAGGAGTAGAAAAGTGGATTAAAAGGCGTGTAGATACCTAGAACAAATCGAACTCACCTCGCGATATTTCTGCAAGTAGATGGAGAGCGGTTCGACGTAGCTGTCGAAGCCCAAGTTGCTAAAGGCCACCAGCAAATCATCGCCATTGACTGTCTTGCGATTCTCGGCCACACTACGCTCGATGGCCTCGCTGCTGATGAAGGATATGAACTCGGAGACGCACTCCTGTATGCACTCCCTGGCGTCTTTGGCTATTTTACCGTTCTGTGGCACGGGCACTTTCATGATTTTAATAATATTGCAAATGGGCAGAAAGCGATCCTGTTCGCGCAACATAATGCCGTGTCCATCCTGTCTGTCCGACTCGTCTACAGTAAATGCAATTAACAATTTACACAATCCAAATTTACTGCGATTTTAACTTACCCCCCGACGCGTCGTCCTCATCTTTTACAAGTATATCGTTTATGTATTGCTGTGAGTCCTCGCTGTTGCTCATTGTCGCAGTTTGTGCTTGCAGTGCTCAAGTATTAAACATTTATTTATAAGTTTCGTGCAAATTGCATTTATTTTGGTTTTTCTTCTTGTTTTGTTATTCTCGTTTACACGATTTGCAGACTCACACATACACATCCATACGCATGCAACTTTACATTTTCTGCAATGTTATTAACAGCGGCAGTTATCGCTTATCGCTTTTTGTTAAGTCTTAATGAAATATTTTTGTTAAATAAATTTAGAATCCTTTTGAACTACTGCAATTATTAAATTTGTCGATTTCTTGTCAATTTATTGTTTGCTATAAAATTCGAATACGAAATTAATCTCGCGTTTAATGTTGTCTGTTATCATTAACATGTCTCTGTTACCTTAACAGAACTCACAGCATACAACAGCTGGAAAACAACAGATTCAGGCGTTACACAAACATTGCTTTTTATTTATTTAAATTGTTTTTGGTTTAGTAAAATATTATTATTAATAGCCCTTACTAAAAAAATACTTTATTTTTGTTGCTGCGTTGTGCGTTTTTGAACGCTTGAAATATATCGGCATGCATATAATGTCGATAGGTCGGCGTTGGTTGACGGGTTATTATTCGATATGTTTGTTGGGCTTGCAGTCGATAACTTCTACTGATCGCAGCGGTAATTTATTTTGCGCACTTTTTTTTTGTTGCACGCGATAAGCGCTGAAAATGCAAGAGGAAACTGTTATTGTAAAGGAGGAAATAGAGATTGATGATACAAAAATAAAGTTGGAATTGGATGATGAGGTGAACGCGCCGGCATTGCAATTGTCATGCGGTAAATATAAATGTTTGTGTTTGCTCGCAACAATTGTTTGAGTGTATGCGCATGTGTGTGATTCTTTGCGTGTGTGTTTGTGTGTAATTTTAATACACACTATACCGTTAGTTTTGTGCTTAGTATGAATGTTTATCTCTTTAATATTGGCAGCTGGCGGTTTAATGAAAATTATCGAGGAGCGGCCAAATATGATAACTGTGCCAGTTAACGACTACAAGTCCGAGGACGAACTCAAATTTATAGCGAGTCTCAGCACGCTCGATCAGCAACAAAAGGTAAAACCTAACCTAAACACACATACATATGTATGTACCTGCATACACACGTACATGCAATATCAGAGAGAAAGAGAGAGAGAGAGTAACTGTTTGTGTGTTACAGTTGTTTGTGGCGTCAGCTAGCGGAATTTCTGAAGCATCCGCTCTCAACGAATACCAATGCAAAATATGCAGCTTTGTGTGTGAAAATCATTTGACACTCGCTTCGCATCAGATCAATCACCAGCTGAATCGTCATTTCTGCTGCCATGGCTGTGGCACTTGGTGTAATACGCTGGAAGAAATCCTGGAGCATGAATTTCGCCAGCATACGGGCGGCATTAACAATTCCAACTGCAGGGTAAGTCCAATTGGAGTTTGGGTATTGGGTGGTTGATAGGTAGGCAAATGTTGTGGTCAAATTCTATTTAGATCACGTAATCAGTGCAGTTCGAAGTGAAACATAAAAGTTATTCAGCAATTTAATCAAAGTCTGTGCGTCGCATTTATTTATTTAATTATTAATTGACAAAATATTCATTATTTCATTTTGTTATTTAATTTGTGCTCTGTGGTGTAACAAAGAGCTTTTATAATTTCACCTCGGCCTGTGGTGAATATGTGTAAAATGCTTAGATCTTTGTCGCAGTGTGACCAGCGCGTGTTTTGAATTCTAGTTTACTTAGACAAGTGATTTCCTTTTGCAGCTGTGCTTCTTGGCTCTGCAGGATGCACCCAGCCTGGAGAGGCATATGCGTAGTCATTTTTATGTGCGCCGCTATGTTTGTGCCATCTGTCGTCGCCACTTTGAGTTGCACCAGGAACTGCAGTTACATCGACATCACAGCAAGGAGGCTTGCGGTCAGATTGCCTATGTGGACACGCCCAACAATGTGGGACAGTTGGTAGCCATCAGCAATGAGGATGCACAGTTGTCAGCAGAGCTGTTTTGTGATGTGAAAATTAAAGCAGAGCCACTCGATGCGGATGAGATGCAGACAGACGAACAGTTACTACTGGCGGATGTGGTAATTAAAACGGAACCAAAGGAAGAGCCACAGGAGACGCAGCCTTCCTGCAGCGAAATCAGCTGGCCAAGTATTAGCAGCACCGGTCTACCAGAGCAACTGCGCGGCAAATTGCGTTTGCCGTCGATAAAGAAGCCATTGAATACGGAATCTTCAGTAAAAAGTCAACCAATCATTCCTGCAAATCCAACCATTCAGTGTAAGTAGTAAAATAAAAAGGTTCAAGTACAAAAATATACAAATTTGAATATTGCAGTTGTGCCCGTCAAGAAATGGAAGCCGCTGCCCATGTCAACGCCCACAGCATTGCCAAAGTGTCCCAACATTTTAAAGCCAACAAAGACAAGGAATCAACAGGAAACCACAAGCACATTGAAGAAGAATCTGAGTAATCCCAACGTGGCTTCCAACATATTAAAGGTGTTGCCCAGCAATTGCATGGTTTTTAGGCTACCAGCGAATACCAAAATAATCAAGATGCCAGCGACCACCAATAACAATAGTAATACTAATCATGTGAATAACAGTTGTACGATTGGTGACAAGGTCATAACGCTACCAAACACCATGACGATAAGCGCAGCTCCAAAGACGCCCGTGCCTACTACTGCGTCTGGCTCCACATCACCGAACTACTCGACGTTTTTAGTTAATCGCAATGCCTACTTTAGTGATCTGAGTTTGTTCGAAAAACTACCAGAATCTCGTAAGATCATCGCCGAGTTTCAGAATCAAATCCGTAGTATTGAGCAATCTTGCCCGTTTCCCGGCTCTGTTCTGCACACGACAAAGAAACTTAAATCTGCAGCCAAGCCCAAAAAAGTGGAGCCAATACAGCTGCCGCCAACGAAGCTGAGCAGCGCCACAGTTCGTGATTTAAGTGCGCAGTATCCCAACCATCGCTTCCATTGGGAGTGCCCCAAGTGTGACCGCAGCTACGAACAGTACACGGCATTCTGCAACCATTTGACATTCGTTCACAGTATTTGCGAAAAGGAGTTTGTGGACCTGCAAGTGGACGTGAAAGCCTACTTGAGTGAGTACCAGAGGCTGCCTAAATATAGCTTAGATTTAACTATATTTTTATTGCACTTTACAGAAACTTCCTCAGACTCGAAAGCGGCCAACCCTAAATTAGCTAATCTGCTTGGAGATTCTGCAAAGGTTGTGGTGCCATCAACTCCTGAAGTGCCAGCTGCTGCGTCTGTTTCCCACGATGTTCCAGCTGCAGATACTGCTGTGGCAGCTGCGTCTGCGCCGCAGTCAGCAGCTGTTGAAGCACCTGTACAGCCAGCTGCAGCTCCGAAAAGGGGTACTAAGGCGTCTAAGGCCACAGCCCAAGTGCGTCCGTCACAATTTCAATGTGACGATTGCTCAAAGTGCTTCACAACATTCGGAGCAATGCGGATTCACAAGATGATACACACCGGAGAGTTGCCACACAAATGTAACTACTGCGACAAGCGGTTTCGCACGCCAGGCCAAGTGCGTGTCCATCAACGCAGGCACACGGGCGAGAAGCCGTTCAAGTGCAAGGTGAGCAGTCCTCCATGTCACTACCATATTCCTTTGCTTATTTCCTTTATCCCGTTTGTTTGTCAGGTTTGTTCACTGGATTTCACGCATCGGGAAACGCTTATTTCGCATCTGTCGCGTCACATTGGCATGAAGCGCTACAAGTGTTATGGATGTGATAAAAATTTTGTAGTGGTCAGTGGTTTGCGTGCTCATCGCCGTCTACGTCCGGATACCTGTGGCAAAGTGAAGTTTACGGCGCGTGCACATGGTCCGCGAGTTCGTGTTATTCGCGGTGAAGTGGTTTTTGAGTCGCATCCCGAGCACAATGGTTACTTGCGCAGTGAGGATCCACTGAATATACTATCCGAGATGGGTCAGATCGACAAGGAATCAGACGAGGACGTCGAACAAGTTAGTTAACCCTGTTAAATTTATTACCTTTCAATTTTTTTCTGCATTACAATTAACCGAATACGATGCCAACTTTTTATGGTACATTTTTTTATCCGAATCCCAGCAGCAACAGCTGGTTCTGAATCTTTTTCGTTAACCGATATTTTATATATGCCATATACACTTTCAACGATCACAATAAACAGAAATATTGTACAACATAATATTTTTTATAATGTGTACTTTATTTCGCCATTGGTTGTTCGGTTCTTCAAAATTATATATATATATAATATATATCTGATACATATAGTCGTATGATAATGTTTAACGTAATGGTTTCCTTGCTTAAATACATACATATGAAATACAATCGCTCAATCTGTAGCTGGATTATTATTATTATTCTTTAGGGGTTTTGCATTTAGCATTAAAAATTGTTAATATCTGACTAATTGTTAAAATATATATGTAATATTAAACAATTTGTATATATATTAACAAAATTTGACAAGCCGACAAATTGATGTAATATACAATAATCTGTAATTTGTTATATGTATTGATTTAGTATATGCTAATTATGTACTTATATATGCTTGCAACGTTGATTATTCTAGACATCTAATTGTTGCTATCCTTCGTTATCTCTATAATTTCATTTCATTTCATTACATACTTTAATAATCTTTCTTTCTTTTCAAATGCGTCACGCCCCCTTTTTTGCGGGTATATTCTTGTCAATTTACTATATTCTAACATCCAATGCTTTTCTGGCCAACTCGCTAACAATTACAATTACATATGTGATCTATAGTTAATTATATGTATGTATATGTATTATTAATTATGGATTATTACTATTGTTTTGTAACATGTGTTCGGGGCTAATAATTTAGTTATCGCTTCGCTAACATTATTATAAATACTTTTCCGATCGCAATTCGATATCGAATTCGAACTTGTATGTACACTATTATAATTCACTTAGACAGTAGTAAGTATAAATGTTTGTTTGTATGTATATTTTATATTCTACAATACATATCTACAGTTATCAATACCTTATTACTTGTCGCTTGGTTATTATTATCAATGCTGACACTTTTACTTCATACACTTTAGGTACCATAATCTTCTAGCTTTAGGATACTAATCAGCTGCTCGGGTTTTGGGTTCGGTTTGGGGTTGTGGTATATACAAAACTCTAAAATTAAACAAATTTTCATTTAAATCATTCGAAATTTCCCACTGCGAAAATTTAAAGCCTACTTTTGGCTGCGCGCCGAAAAGTATGCTATGATTATGCTCAAATTCATACTAAAGTTTATCTCATACAATAAGTTGCCTGGCAAAATCAAATAAAATTCCCAATATTCTCCAGTTGTAGGAATATCCGAAACTTAAATACTCTCCAAATGTTGGATGGATTAAGCGATTGAAAGGGAAAGAGCTTTAAAATATGGACAGCTCTTTTAATAAATATTTCACTATCATTCTATGGGAATGTTTTGGAAATAATTGTAAACTATAACTAAACCGATAAACTGTTAACTAAATCTAGTAACTAATTTAAACTAGCTGCCTTAAAAGATATGCACTACGCAAGACTTTTTGACTAATTGCACGGTTTACATTGGTTGCATTAGATAAGTTAATCGAATTATGTCTGCTAAACATAGAAACTAAGCGGACATTTTTTTGCTTTCGTATAAAAAAACACATTAACATATTTGATTGATTGATTGCTTACACATATATATGTCTACGTACAGCACATCAGATGTATGTGAATGTGCATACATGTATATGAATTTGATGCCCACTAACTGGATACATTTTCCATTTGTTTCTCATCCTATCATCATTCTATCATCGAGCTACAATTGTTTCGAGATTCATATTTAGGTGGTACGACTAATAGCTACCAAGTCCTTAGTTAAAATATGTATAGGTTACCAGTGCAGACGATGCCACACAACAACAAGTTGATTGACTACTTTGATTAGTTAGAGCAAAAACATACATACACACGTCGTTATAAAGGGGGATATCTGTGTGTGTGTGTATCGCATATATGCAAGTTACTGATAATTAAACGTGTAACAGTCTTCTTGAGTTCACAATTATTCCAAATTAAACATAAAAATGTATAACATAAAAGGAAAGACCGAAAGGAAAACTATTTAAAAAATATGGACGATAAAATGGACGAGAAATAAGATTTGGGGTAAGTTATAAAAGTCGTATATAGTAAATATACATACAAATATGTAAGTTAAGTAATTGTAATATGTGTGTGGGCAGTATCTGGCTATAATACTTTAAAGTTAAGGTATCCGTGTATCCTATGTATATCATAAATGCATATTATGCGTACAGTTTTTGCAAAAAACGAACTTGCAACATGCAACATTAAATTTAACTTAGAGTTGACAACGTTCTTGCTCTGTAGCCAGCCGGAATCCAGCGAATCCAACCCAAATCGAGTCCTTAGTTTGCATAATTGTCGAACGAGCCCAAATACTCCAAAGCAGCACGATAGCAGAAATGATATTGATCCTGTTGTAGGTGAAATAAATTAATTAATTTAGTGTTTTACAGGGTATTTTACGTGTCTTACCTCTGTCTGCACCATGGCAGGCCGTTGAGAGCGCAGAATTCGCACTGTTTGGAAGACATCCAAGACGCCCTCGTACTGCATGCGCTCCAGCACAATGCTCAGTGTGATAAAGACACCAGTGCGTCCCACACCAGCCGAGCAGTGCACCGTTATGGGCCCATCCTGGCCAAATTGCTCCTTGGTCTTGTGCACCTGGCCAATGAAGTCAATGAATCCGTCGCCTGACTTGGGTACGCCCTGTTCTGGCCAGTCAATGAACTGGAATTGGCGCACGGTGCGCGAGGAACCGTCGCGGGCATCGGTCACCTAAGGAAAATCGGATTTAGCAAAAATGTTTTTCGTATGCGGAATAAACCCACAACTCACCTTAAACTCCCTCAGCTTGTACTGGGGCATATTGTACTCGGCAATGGGATCCACGACATAATACTGATAGCGAACCGAGCGTTCATGGGGCCAGTACTGGAAGCACTTCTCCTGCAGGGAAGAAAAATGTATAATAATGAGCAGATTGGGACTGTGCTGTACATACCCTGCCCATTTCCTTGAGCTTGGTGAGCATGACGACGATGGTGGAGTTGTGCTCCCAGAGCATGCGCCAGAAGTCTTCGGCGGTATCCTGAACGGGTCCCTGAGCGGCAATGTAGGCGGAACGATAGCGATAGCCATCAATGAAGCTAGCATTCACATAGTCGCTACCCTCGATGCCATGTATGGGCGTTAGGTAGACACGACTCGACTCATAGGGTAGAATGTGCACCAAACGATTCTTGTGCTTGTTGCACGCCAAATTGGCGGTAACAAATTTGGAAGAATCCATTTTAACATTCGATAGTTTCTTGAACTCCACCTCCATGCCCGAAATACTCTCGCCCGGCTCGGTGGTTAGCAGTTTTTGCAAATGACTATGCAGATTCCGGGCAGCGACCTCGGTGAGGCCACAGATGATGGCCTCGAGTATGGCATCGTGTATGAAGATGTATTGATCCTCCGTTTGGACCATGTAATTACGTTGAGCGCGCAGACACGTCACATGGCCATAGATGTCGATAATCTTCTCGTGCTTCATGCGCTCCAGCATTGAATCAATGACAATATAGCAACCAGTGCGTCCCACACCCGCTGAACAGTGCACGACCACGGGACCGGATTCGGGTGGGGTGAGAGCGCGACAACGTCTTAGGAACTGTAGAAACGGTGCCGGATGATCGGGCACACCATGATCCGGCCAGGCGGTAAACTGCAGCTGCTTGATCTCACGCCGATCATTGAATCCCTGACGACATAGCTGGAATGTGCGTATGCTGTAGGTGGCCAGCTCCTGGGTCTCGGTGATGGTCACAAAGATCTGGCCATAGGTTTCGGTACCTCGTGAGGGCCAATACTGATCGCATTTGATTCTTGTGCGCTCCTCCAGACGAGTCATCATCACAATGGTCGCCGTCTTGAGCTCCCAGCACATGCGCCAGAAGTCAGCAAAGGTCTCCTGCAGCGGTCCCTGTGTAGCCACATAGGCGTTGTGCTTCCGATAGCCATCACAGTAGTTGGCATTGATGTAGTCGGAGCCGAGAACATTCTCCTGCGCTGGCAACAGCACACGCGAGTGATCATAGGCTGTGACATTGGCATAGCGATTCTTGGACTTGTTGTGCTCATAGTTGGAATTATCCCAGGTGAATTGCTGGCCAGGCTCAATGCTTTCGTATTCCTGCGAGAACTTCTGATTGTCGTTGGACTTGAGTCGCTCAATGTGATTGGCAAACTCTGATATGGGTATGGGCGGATGTGAGATCATGCCGGGCGTTTGGAAGTTCAGTCTACGCATGTCCACGGGATCACTGGGAGTCGGACCGCCGCCCAAATCGGCGGCCATCAGTGGACGTGTCACCGCCGCCTGATCGGGAGTCTTGCAGGGCTGACGACGCCGTCGCACTACGTAAAGCACAATCAGTGTGGTGGATACCACAAAGGCGGCAATTAGTGGCAACACAACCCACAGGATTTCAGGTTCATTCTTGTTACGATTCACCGAAACCTCAGGCTCCGATGGCCAGTTGGGATCCGGACGATGGGGTCGCTCGCCGGGCGGTGCCTCACGCATATCCAGCGAGAGGAATTCAGAGAACGGACTGGATGTGTACAGATGCTTCTGCGGTGTATCCACCACTGCGCGCACAAAGATGCGATATCGCTTCTCACGCTCCAGTTTGCGATTGGTGAAATTGTGATAGTCATCACCAGATCCCAGATGGAAGGTGAAGGGTATGGAGCGCTGTGGAAACTTGGCGGCTATATAGGGAGCATTGGGACGCTCTGGCTTGTTGCGACCGGGCACTAGATCGTCGGTAAGAAACTGGTCGGGATTCTTGTGCAGATTGGACTTATCCTCCGGCACCACAACCAGATAGTAGTGCGAAATGGGACCGTACTCCTCAGATGCCTGTGGTAGAATAACAAGTATTTCCTCTCCATTGACTACACCATAGAAATCTGGCTTGACCATGGGCTGTGGTGCGGCCATCTGTGTGGTCACCGTGATCTTCGTTGGCGGCCTGTATGAGTAGTCCGAGGGTATAGCGCTAACATTCACATTGTAGGTGGTGAAGGGACTCAGCTCGTTGATGGTGTGCGTCTTCACAAAGTGCTTGAGGATAATTTCACGCTTTGGAACCGTTTGGGTTTGGGAGAAACCCTGCGAGTCTACGAATACCTTCATGGCATCAAAGCTGATTTTGTAGTTGATCGGATTGAGGCGAATGGGCGGTGACCAGGAGAGTGTCATCGAGTGCGTGCTGACGTCATGGGCACGCAGATTGAGCGGCACATCCTCGGGCTTGATCCTGACGGTAACCTTCTCGCTCAGACGTCCCAGGCCGTTCTTGAATCTCGCCGCAATGGCCACAGCATACTGGGCAAACTTTTCCAGGTTTACCAAATCAGCTGATTCGGTTAGACCCACAGTCTTGGTTTGCCAATCATCCAGATCCTCCACGGCAGTCATGGTATAAAAGATCTTGTAGCCCAACAGTTTGCCTCGACTGGGCACGGGTTCCCACCAAATTTCCGCTGTTTGCTCGGAGGTGGCCACTGCCTGGACGGACATTGGGGCACGGCCCATGTCACGTTCGGTTTCCACAATGATTTTATCGCTGAATGGACCTGCTCCCTGCTTGGTATAGGCACGCACACGAAAGATGTACTCCGTGTGCTCCTCAAGATTGGTAAAGACCGCCTTGCGTAGCGTCATGTTCCGCTCGGAGCCCAGTCCATGATCGATCTTCTTGTGGAACTGCACATCGTAGCGTGTGATCAGACCATTTCGATTATCACGCGTCGGGGGATCCCAGGTGACACAGACCACATCTGGTGTCTGGAAGCGTACGGTTATGTTTGAGGGCGGTCCTGCCGGTGTACCCTCAGGGGTTTGGAAGATCTTCACTGTCTCCTGGCCAATGCCAATGTGATTGCTACCCGCCACACGGAACTCATACTCCACTCCGCGTTCTAGATCATTGAAGCGTTTCTTTGTCATTTGCGGTCCTGATAGCATTTCCTCCTTCAGTGCCTGATCCTTGACACCCCAACGCAGTCGATAGCCTCGCAATTCACCGTATGTTTGCGCCGGTCGTTCCCATTCCAGCTCAATGGACACAATGGGATCACGTTCCATAATCTTGAGACTTACCGTGGGTCGTACTGGCACACCTCCGGGGGTTTTGACAACCACCGCCACACTGCGATCACCGTCACCTTTGCGTGTCAAGGCGGCCACCTGTATGGAATACTTTGTATCGGGTTGCAACCCTGTCACACTGTACTCCAGCGTGTCGACCACGTCGAACTTGAAGGGTTCGTTTAGGAAGCCCTTTCCCTAGTGTAGGAAATAGATGTGAGGTTAAGTGTCAAGAAATGGATTTAGCATTTTCCAGGGAGAGCAGCCCATAAGATAAACTAACACCGTTTCGAACCCTCCTTGCTTTCAAACCTACAGATCTTAAACTTACCTCATCGCGCATTTCCTGAACGTGGATGTGATAGCCGCGAATAATGCCATTGCGGTCCTTTTCTAGCGGCGGCTTCCAGCTGACGTGTATGGAGGTAGAGTTCAGAGGAATTGCCTTAACATCTTGCGGATCTCCAGGCACTAGAGACGATCGACGAGGAAGCAATAGATTAGCACAAGATACGCACAAATGGTAAGCAATTCAGAGGACTTCTTAAATACATAGGCTCACTTAAAGTTAACTTACAACTATGTAAGGTTTAGTGCATATGCTTAAGACTAAGTTGCTTATGCTAAGAGACGTAGGATGGAACTAAACAGTAAAAACACTAGAGTTTTTGCTAAAGTTGCCTTAGACCCTAGGAGCAATATACAAAACCAGAACGAATTTTATGTAGGCTCCAAGTCAACGTCAACGTCACCACATCACAGATTAATTCAAAAATGAATATTAAAAGTAAGTAAGAAAGTGCTGCTTAAGTGCTAAAGGTACTAAATATTATAGTTGGATAGGTAGGTAATAGGGTAAGAGGTAGGTAATAGGTTTATAAAAATAAGTAAATGGTTGCTCAGTAGTAGGTGCACAAAAGTGATTAAGAAGTGCAGTTAATACCTTGCTTGCTATAGAAAGTAATACTTATACAGTAGGTTGAAAAAGTTTGTACACGAAAAAAACTTGAGTGAGACCAGTTTGAGTATCTGGTCACCCCAATTCTTCAAAAATTGCTTTGATTGGGCAAAAACAAACATGTAAGCATTCAAAAACATTTTATATTGTTTTGTTAATGTGTGCAAAATGAGGAAAAAAACATTGATGTGTTATGTTACTTAGTTCAAATCCAAAAAACGTAAATAAAGATTTGATTAGTTAGCCAACAGTCTTATTACAAAAATCCTCGCTGACTTTATAGGCTTCAAAAATATTTTGCTTTTTTGTTGTTGAAATAGAATAGAAAACATTTAAAAAAATAAATCACAAAAAAGAGATTTGATTTGAGTTTTAGTGATTTATCTAAAATTCTGGACCAGTACAAAAAACAGTATGATATAAATATATATATTCATAAGTGTATAAATATATATAGTTAAAATATATATATATAGGTTGCTATTTTGGGCATTCTTAAACATTATATTCAAAACATATAAAATACTCACTCTTTTTCTCTAAATAGATTTAAAATGATTTTTATATATTTTTTTGTTTTTGTAATAATTTAACCACCATCCATTAAATGTTGCGTTCAAAAATCAAATTTCGCAATAATTTTGTATTCACATCAAAAAAGTTTTTGTAAAATTTGTATTCCATTTCGAGTTTGCATTCAAAAAAAGGTGCACGAAACAGAGCAAGTAGTGCAAGGTGCGAGTGGCCAAGCAAAGATATATTTGTTTTTTATAGTTTATATGAAAAAAGATATAAGATATAGCTTTTTAGTTTACAGTATACAGTTTCCAAAAAGGTATTCAGTGCAATTATTACGGGAAGGAAATAAAAAATGAATTGTATTGAAAAATAAGTTCAAAATATTAAATAACTATACATTAATATGTATATGATACAAAATGTACATATTTGTTGGCACACCCGCTTTGATACTCTACAAAAAAAAATTACTGTTATTTAATTTAAATTTGTGATTTCAGCTAAACATATGATGTGGTATTTTGTAGGGCCTAAAAGGAATTAAAATTAGCTTAACTCTTACATTTACTTAACTTATTTAAAATTTATTATTTTCTTATTCTAACTTAATTTATTTGTTTCGTTCTGCGGGTCAGTGGAGTTCATTAAAATATTGTTAAGAATTGTAAATAATTCAAATGCATTTCGCGGTACAAATGTTAAATTATGCTTCATTAGTGTTCGCCAGGTAGCACTCGCGACTCTGGAGGGAGCTAAGGGGTGTAGGGGCAAGGGAGAGGTCAGCTTGCATGTCAACTCCAGCTTTGTCTATATCTTGTCATTTCATATGCATTCAAACCCAGCTCACACACCCACACACTCAGTCACGATAGCATACTAAAATTATATAAAATAATTAAAATGCTACCGTTGGAAGGTGTTTTTTTATATATTTTTATTTCTTTTTTTGTGCTTCTGTTTTGCTTTTTGTGTGCTGAATAGAAAGAACGAAGCAACGAGCGCATCCTAAGCCACGTTAAAAATGCTCGAGGTGCTCATTTGAATACCTTAGAATCACCATGATAAAAGGCATATAAGTTTGGCTGTAAACTGGAATTGGTTTGGGTTTATATTTGGTAAATTTCTAAAAAATTCTATTTTAGTTTATTTGGTCTTGAGAACATTTACTTAAAGTATTTCCGACTTTATGTTAATAAATTATTTAAGTAATAAAAATTTGAGATTATATTATTTTTTCTTTACAGAGTATCTGCTATTTGAGCATTTTGTGCAGTTACTCATACTTATATTTTCTCTCCCATTTTTTTTTGGTTACTTGCGGAGCTTAGTTGGACTTGCGTGTGTGTCTGCAGCACACAAAAGAGAAGCTGCTGCTGCCTGCTTTACGAATTTACAGCTAGCTGAGAGTATGTGAAGAAAAAACTGGATGAAATGAAAGCAAGTGCCCAGCTTTAGACAGGTGCTATTTGCATTTCGCATTTCGTATATAGCATTGAAAGCCAAACTCAGCTAACAAGCGCAGCATCAACGAAATAAAACAAGTAAAACACATTAAAGTTAGCGCTCGACTAAGAGATACCCCTTAAGCTAACAGCAAGCAACTTAAAAAGATATATAACACTTAAATAATCAGTCTGTCTGTCATGCCTTCTTTCAACTGTATAACACTATAATGGGTAGAATTAAGGAAGTACAGAAAATACATAATATTGTAGCATACTTTTCGGCTGGCCCTTTAAATGCCCACCTGCTACTATCCAGCGCCGCTGGTTCCTCAATGCAATATGAGTTGATCATACAATTACACACAGTCACACACACATACACACACGCACACACACGCTTACATTTGGTTGTGCGAAATTGAGTACAATTGACAAATAGTAGACGACACAGATGAGCATCGAGCAGAGTTTTGAGTAGTTTACTGTGCTGACTAGACAACTTGAGGTGCTCTTTTTATTTGTTTTAGGTGCACACATACTTCTTTAAAGTGAGTGAATAGTTGATTAATAAAGTAGACATACTCAAAGTTATTTGTAAATACGTTTTAATCTGACTGATGTACTGTTTGGCAATTGTGCAAAAGTGCTGCCTGTTGTGAGTTTGTCAGAGTTTGCGGTGCTTTTGTAGGTGCTTGCTTACTTAAAGTACAGAATCAAAGTGAGTTTTGAAGTGTGCTTAAAGCTTAACTTAGTTGAGGTACTACTAGGTGCTTAACCAATAACTAAGTACATTTCATTTACAGTGCTTAAGTTCAAACAAATTATATTAAGTGAGTGAGTCAACACTTTTCGTTGTGTCAACAAGTTTTTTTCTCTTTTGTTTTTTTTTTTTTTTTTAACACAAAAACGACAAAATTAAGTGATACTTTTAGAAAGAAAGAAAAGTATTATGGAACAAGCAAGTTAACAGCTAACAAGCAAATGTGTTTTTATCATTAAATGGGTATATTGTAAAATTAAATCGTGTGCTTTAATGGAACTGTATAAAAATGGCAAACTATTCGAATATTTCTCAGTATACTATCGATATTACTTTGTAATAATCATTCCTATTTCCTATTTCATTGTTAATAAAGTAATAAAAAAACAAATTTCCTGACGCAAAACTGATTGCATTTATTTTACTGTCAATCCAATTAAACTTTAGGAAACACAATAATGATAAATGAGTCGATAAAAGTTAATCGTACTCATTATTAATTTCTGACTAGCTCTCATCATTATTTTTTGCAATAAATAAATGTATATATTTAACGATTCACTGCTCATTAACTATATATATTCTAAAATATTAGCGTAGTTTGCCTTTTATTACACAATATAATAAAGAGTGTGAAAAAATGCGTAAAGAAACAATAAATATGGTCTATTGTTGTTTTAACAAATGGCGAGATCAACTCAGGTGGGCGCCATGTCAGCGGCAAACAAAAGAACACACACGCCCAGGTGAGTGTAAAAAAATGGTGCAAAAAGTGTGAACCAGATGCAAATGTGTTAACTGTGCAAACATGCAGGTGATGGCGGATGGCAAATAAAACTTATTCAAATGTGTCAACAGAATGCAAATTAAATACAAAAATCAAATAACTTTTATGCGAAAATCAATTTAAGGATTTTCGCCATGTTGTTGCTGTGTTTTGCACGCATATTTGCATAGCAATAAAATAAAATAATAAATAAATATGTATGTATGTATATACATATAAATATATATATGTAAAAATCAACAACAAATATAACAACAACCACAGCATTTTTCGGAAGTTATCTGGGGGTTATTCAGTGGGTGTTATATAGGCGCCAAAGTGCAAAATGTGTGCCAAAAATAAAAAAGAGAACGGGTCAAAAATATTACACCGAGCTGCTGCAAAATGTTATTAAAAATGTATGCATACATGTGGCTATAATACATATAGATATGTAAGTGTGTGTATATGCAAATATGTGTATGTATTGAAATGAGAAATTAAATAAAAATGTATACAAGAACATTCTACGGGTAACCGCATCCATAACACCCTTGCAGAGCAAATTTCTACGTTAAATTATGACTAAAAATTAGAATCTTTGTTCGAATTTCATGTAGATTGTTCCTCAAAAATATATCAAAGTTAAGTTGTAGTGGTAATCGATGAGAATGTAACAATTTCCCGAAGAATTTAGGGTGTCCTACTCTATTTTAAAATGGCTCAAGCTTTCGAAATTGAAAGTAAATATTTTAAATACTTCAACTTTATCGGAAATATTTGTATCAACAGGATAATACATAGCCAGACAAAAGCCTAGATTTTGCACTGCAAGAATGTATATCGAATATAGAAACAAAATGTAATAAAAATGTTTGCATTGTTTGCTAAAGGTACATAACAACAAATGTGTGGCAAAGCAATAGGTTTGGGAGTAATAGAGGTATTAGTAAAGGGTTAAGTGGACTATGGCCTACCCAGGCCTGTTGGGAGTTTTGTTTACATTTATAATTGCATAAATTTAATTATGTAAATAAATCAATTTAATATTTAATGCGGTCCTTTTGCGGGTACACACAGTAAACAGAGCAACAAAAGAATACAGAAAGGAATAAATTTAGCAACAACAATCAACTAACTAAATGCTCAAACATAAAAATATTTGGTGGATTATATTTGCAGTAAATAGTTGTGTATGTATAGTAGTAGTAGTAGTAATAGTAGTAGAAGTAATAGTAGTAGTAATAGTAATAGTAGTAGTATTAATAGTAGTATATTTGGTGCGCTTACAAAAACACAGAGCTCATGGCGTTATTTTGTTTAGTTTTATGGGTGCTATACAAATTACCACAAAAAAGTTGAATGCATTATATCAAAAAATATGATTTAATATATATTTAGAATATATTTCCAATTTGGATAATGCAGTTAATCTTTCATCAAGACGTTTGAGAGTCGATTAAATAACAAAACACAATATAGGAGTTGTGCTAAAAAAGTTTTCGGAATTTGTTTTTGTTTTTTTTTTTTTATAGAGATACAAGTGCAAAAAAGTAGTCAAAAATTGCGCCAAAAAATATGCAATTTTATATTACCAATTAAAAATTTATTCTTTTGTTTTTGGTTTTTGAATAAACTTAAAAATATAATGAGTGGAAATAAAAGTAAACTAAAATTTAATAGTTGGTAAAGGCGAAGATATAATATGTTTAAATAAATAGTATAAAAAATATATAAATATTTGAAAGTTTTTAGTGAAAAAGGTCGGGTTCTGCTCTAAGATTTTATATGAAATTAAATAAATGGAAATTATAAGAATACTTGCATTTAAAAAATACAAATCTTCTTCTGGCAATAATTTATTGCGAAGTTAATGAAGTTTCCCTAGAGAGTAAATTATAAGACGACGTTAAACACTCTAAAACATTTAAAACTTAGAAACATTTTTAAAAGATCAGAAATACTCGTATCAGAAACTTTTTTCTATAACATAAAATTCACATTAAATATATTTTGAAAAGAAAACAAATTACTACGAATAAAGAAATAATTTGATTAATTCTGCTGCATACAAAAAGAAACTTATTTGCAGCATATGGAACATACGTATATGATATATGGTATGATATGGTATTTACTGTAGTAAACACACAAACATACACAAAAAAGTCAAATTTTTGATTTGATAAGAAAATTATAAAGTATGAAGAAAAAACGCTCCATATTTCCGGCAGCTCCTGCGTTGGATGCTCGTTATCAAAATTCAAAAATGGTACAAAAATTAGTTTTATTTTTTTTGGTTTCGTTTAGGTTTGATTAGTATGAGATATATAGGTTAGGTAAGGTGTGATAACTAAACGGCTTGATAAATAACATTTAAAACTAAACAGATAATATGATAAAACATGATTATGAATGGGTTTTAAAATGGTAAATAATAATAATAAACAAAAGGATTGAGATTTGAGTAAAAACTTACGCATAGGTAAGACTGTCATGGGCATACATACCATCCTCTTGGGTGCGTATTATAATCGGATGGGAGCGTGGACCGTCGCCCACCGAAGTGCCGGCGAGTACCCAGATCTTGTACTCGGTCCAGCGTTTCAGTTCATCGAGCACTATTTGGGTCATGTTCAATGTGAGTGTGGACGCCTCGTCGTCCTCGCGACCCACCTCCACGAACAGCACCTTATAGTATATGATGCGACCATTGGACCGCTCCGCTGGTGGTGGCAGCCAGCTTAAGGAGATCGTTGTCGAGCTGTTTGCTATGGCGGTGATATTGCGTGGCGGTGCACCTGGTACTAATTACATAATAGATGGGATTTTGTGTGGTTTGTTTTTTTTTTTTTTTTTTTTTTTTTTCGGCAGTTGAGATGGAATTTTTTTATTTTTTTTTTTGCATAGCCAAAAGTAGGTGGTTATTATGTAAGATTTGATATATTTTTATAGCGTTCAGCGATTAGCGATAAAATCAAATCAACGTTTGTAAAACCAAAAAAACATGTAACGAAAAAAAGCACAAAAAGAAATGTTTAATAAATGACATAATGGATAGGCATAAGTTTATAAATTGGTATATTAAATGAAAAGGAAAATTAAATACAGTCAAGACATAAATAATTATAAAATCCAATGGTTTATGCAAATAATGTTGTAGTTGCTTTTGCATTGCAAGAAGTTCGAAATTCTCATTTGAAGCTTCTCATAAATAATTGTGCATATTTTTTGGTAACGATTTTCAGCTGAAAATTGTATATAGATATATTCTAAAACTACAAGAGATTGATAAATAAATATGAAGAGGTATATAAATCAAGTACTAAATACATTTATCATGCGTGCTGAATTTATTTTATTTAAATAGCTTGATTTAAAGTCTCACACACACGCACACACTCGACACACACATAAATAAATAGAAATATAAATATATTATAGACACAAACATGGCATATGAGTTTTATTAACATTTAATTTGCATAAACCATGTGGTTTTTAGAAATTGTAAGTGCTATTTTAATATATATATACGTAAAATAGTGAGCCAAACTAAGTGCCAACTAATAAAGATTTAGGAATTTAAGTGTATTTATAGTTAATTGGATTATATACACATACACATATGGAATTGTTAGCTTACATGATGCACAAATAGAAATTCTAATTAAATGCAGAGTCATAAAATAACGATTAACAAACTACTAAATAAGCAGAAGATAGCAAGCAACTAAAATAAATGATTGGCAAACGGAAAGTTAAGGAACAAGTCAATTTAATACAAATGCTAAACTCATTTCTCATAAAGCCGCAAAACAATCGTTAAGACAGACACAAGTTGAACCACTGGAACCACTTGAACCACTGGAACCACTGGGACCACTTAGTATTTTAATTATGCGCAAAATCATGCGAATATGCAAAACGTGCAAATATGAAAACCAAAAGTGATGAAAACAACAAACGAACAGAAACATTCGTTTCACAACCATTTTCATATCAATTTCTATTTCTATTTCTATTTCCATTTCAAATTTCACATTTCTCATCGCGTTTCGAAATCAATTACCAAACACAGACAGAGATCTGTTCAGTAGTTTAGAGTATTGTCTACGAATTTTGGTTTTGTGGTTAAAGTTCCAGTTGCAATTGCATGCAAAACTTTGTTACATGCTCAGAAATTGTTGCATTTTGAAATTTATGTACTCTCACAATATTTGCATACTGAATCACTTGAAATTTATATTACTACTTCTACTAAACTTTTACTAGCTTATACCAGTATCAAATAAAAAACACACATTTCATGCCTCACATGTTTAATTACAAAATATAAAAGATTTTGTGCATCAAGATATATAAATATCTGTTTTCTCTGGTGTTGTAATTGTGCTGTTTGTATGTGAAGTTTTATCAACAGATTAGTTTTAATTGAAAAGTTGCATTTTAATCGTTAGCACTTAATTTCAGGTTTAAATACAGTTCCATTTTATTTAAATAAATTTGAAAATAAAGAAAATAAAATGAACTTAAATTGCAGAGCAGATAAAGATATGTTTATACTATGTTATTGATTGTTTTAAGATATCTGTTGATAAAGCTTTGAATATGTTGAGTTGGAGCTTGTGTCTAGTTTGGTTTTGTATATTGGCGATAGTTTTCCTAACGAAACTGTTGTATGTGAATGTTTAGTATATAACTTAACTAAAATAACTGTACAAGTGTTAAGTATATCCTAGAACCGTGTAAGAATATTATATGAACTAAACTAATTATAAGACATTAAATAACTTGCAAGGAACCAGAACAATCACATATCATACAGTTAAAGTGGGTTATATATAAGTATATATAGAAATTATTATAGTTTATGGTAGAATAGTGCAATTCACACACACTTTTCTCAACACACACACATACGTTCACACCCATACAGTAGTTTTATGCGCTCTTTGAGCTTTACCTGTGTCCTTGTGGGGGCCATAACACACAATACACACACACATACTCAAACACATACACGAGTTCACACACGCAGAAATGTTTACAAATGGATTTCAACGAATAATCAACTACATTTCAATGGCATTTTAAATATATATATATAGTATGTATATATGTTTGTAGGTAAGTTATATATGTATAATGATATATATTTATATAATTAAAAATTAAATTCATTTATGTTTCAGTATTTTTTTGTTGGTTATTTTTTTTTGTTTGGTTTTTCTTAAACTATAGAAACTTGTACGATTGCTACAGCTTAATTGAGGTTTTGATTTTGCAGGAACTTAACTTAGAGATGAATCAAGTGGCTTATCACTTACCATATTGTTTGGTGCGTACTGGTATTGGGGGCGTGGTGGCGCCCTCACCACGCTGCGAACGCGCTGCTAACCAGATATAGTACAGGGTATCAGGATACAAACCATCAAGCGTATAGGACTCAGAGTTCGAGATGCGCCTGTGTGAAAGTGTTTTTATTGGTGTTGGTTAATTATATTTGTTTCTATATGTACATATATTGAATTAGCTAATTGTTAACTCACTTGTGATGATCCTGATTGGCATATGTATCATTCCAATAGAGCTCATAATGGACAATATTCTCGCTGGAATGCGTTGGCTTCGACCATTGCAATGTGACTGCGGTCTCGCCGATATCAGTGGCCCGGAAATTGCTCGGTTGTGATGGCACACCTGTACGCCATACACACGCACACCCATACACAAGTAGAGACAGAGCATTCCCAGTAGCATCCATAGCACGTGCGCACATATTTGGTTTCGGTTTGGTTTTGGTTGGTTTGGTAATAATGAAACGGAAATTACGGAAATTAAATAAAATACAAACAAATCAATGTGGCATTTATTTATACATGCCAATTCTGATATGATGATTCAGATACACTCTCACACACACACTCGCACACACGCACCTCGCACTCATATTCATTTGCCTATGGAATTGCCCGAATGTATTTAAATGTGTTTGCATCGTTATAACGAGAGATCTGTCCACATTTTGACCGCATTCCGTTGGTCTAACAGACACAAATTATTTTGTTTTTAAATTATTTATAGAAATTAAATTATTTCTATAAATTAGTTGGCTGTTTTTACTGCATTATGGGAATGTTTTTCAAAAGCGTGAAAAATTTAAAACTCATTTAATTTAAATATCTAAAAAAGAATAGGCAAACAAGCTTCTATTCAAATTAAACAAAATCGTTTAAATCGTCATTTAAATAAGATAATTTTGTAGCTTAGATAATTCATATTTCTGTAGTGTTATTTAAAAGTTAACTACTTTAATTTCCTTTGTATTCCTACTGCTATTGTTGTAGATTCTTATGAAATTTCTTTTAAATTGTACAAAGTCAGTTGAAACAAATTGTGCCAAAGATAAGGCCAACTGGTTTTGTATAGATAGATATAGATTTGTACTAGTAAAAGTATACAAAATTAGGGTAATTTAAAATATATTTCTGGTAAGCTTCAAATATTTCCACTCGAAACTTTTTTAGAAAATAAAAGTAGCATTTTTTGATTCAATTCATAAGAAATTCCAGCAGTCAGTCAGTCAGTAGTCACTAGTCAGCAGAAATAAAGCTAAGCGCATTAGGCAACCGCTACAAGTGCAACAAATTTAAAGTCAGACCATAAATTGTTGCCCGCATCACTGCACAGATATACACCCCACATGAACACACTAACACACACACATACTACACTCAAACTACACTTTCCAGCACTGACTACACTTTACTCCCCAACATGTTTGGCCACAAAGCTGCATATCAAAGTACGGTAAATGCAATTGCTTCACCAGTCAAACTTAATGAATATTTGCTGCACAGTTGCACACACGCACACACCCTCAGGCACCCACACACACACACCACTACACACACTCTGCTGTAGTTGTGTTGAAAGTTCAAGTAAATGGAATAAATGCCTTTTATCTCAGATAAAACTATGCACTAAGTTTGTTTTAGTCTATGCCAAAATTATTGAGACTTGTGAAAAGAATGTTTACTAGCTTAAAATCCAAAAGTGAATCAGATGTCAGCGTTGCCAGACAGTTAACATGTATAGCTGTTTAGCTCTTGGATTAGCTCTTAATTACAAATACTATTTTACTCTGACAAAATTAGTTAAGTTTCCTGGGCAATCCAAGTAACAAATTGTTTAAGACTGATAAAACTAGAATTAATTATTTGCAAGCTTGGTTGGATAATGCGATAACGTTGCCAGAAAATTAAAGATGATTAATAATATTCTTGAAAGGGTTTGCCAGACGCACACACACACTGGACATTTTATATTATAATTGAATAAGTGCTATAATCTCCGATCAATTAAATTGTCCATGTTTTAGTGCTCTCCCAGCGATGCATTTCACAATTTGACATTCCACACAGTGTAAGTGTGTGTGTGGTAGTGTAGTTGCATTTGTATATGTGTTTGTATTTGTATTTGTATTTGTATTTGCTTGCGTGTGACAAGTAATTGGGTTTGATTGGGCAATCAATTTTGGTGCAATGTCACTCACCGTGCTGTGTCTTCACCTGTACCGGAGTGGACATCGGACCGGCTCCCATTGAGGTGTACGCCTGTATACGGACCGTGTAAATGGCATGAGGTGTTAGCTCCGAAACGGTTGTCAATTCACTATTGTCAATCATTCGAGAATTCCAAGAGGCCTCCGGTTGATTCGAGTTGGTCGTATAGTACACCTTGTAGCCCTGAGGAATCACATAATTGCATATTTGCATATGAGCCAAGTTAATTCAAGCAAATTACTTAAATTTAGTAATGGGTTTATTGTATGTCGAAACGAAATGGTTTAATATTTAAAGTTGGTGCAAAATTAATAAATACTTAATATATTTAAATAGGAGTTTTCAACAAGAGTTGATACTGAATGGCTTAAAGGGACTCTTCAGACACACTTTAAATTTGATAAGCTAATTTTGTAAATATGAAACTAATCCCTTTCAGTGAACCGATTCGATAATTTAACTTGGCTCTGGAAATTTGATTAAATGGTTAAAACCCACAATTTCTGCCTTTAAAACAAACCAGCTGCCATAATTCTCCGTGCAAAGGTAATGACAAAGAACTGTTGAACAGAAACGAAATATGATTTTGTGGTCTTGGATTTGTGAACTTTATAATTTTGGCATTGTGGCTAGGACAGTTTGGCAGCAGTAGAAGCAGCAGCAAAAACACAAAGCACATAATAGAGACCACAACGATTTGCTCGATCAATGTGCGGCTCCATGGGCCGAAAGGCAGTTTGGCCTGGGAGCAGGATGTATATAAACTGGCTAACTGTGTGGCTTTGATTTCATTCGCACATTTGCATTTAAACGTTTTGCTCTCTGCCTTCATCTGCTTCTTCTGCTGCTGCTCCTGTTGTTGGTCGACAAACATGGCTAAAGTCATTTGAACTCTCCATGTGACAAAGTGTCGACCTCTGGCTTGGCCCGAAGTCGGAATTGTTGCCGTTATCCTAGTTGTTGTACGGTTTAGTGTACGGGTTGTTGTTTAATATGCGTACTTGATGCCAGGTACTTACGGTCACTTGTCCATTGGGCGTCTCTGGTGGCTCCCAAGTAATAATCATCGTGGAGGAGCTCAATGGGCGCACTTGCACATTACGTGGTGCACTTTCCATTTCTGCAAGAGAAGCACAGAGATACAAAATAAAATGACGTTCAGTGTAAGCGAATATTAGCATTGTTAACACACAAAGTAAGGGGTTGCCAAGCAAATTTCGCAAGTTGTTTATAACAAGGGACAGCTGTGGATGAATGCAATGCGAATATTTGATTACATAATTTAATAATGGCACTACAATGACTTTGAGATGGCAGTAGGTCAGAAAGTTATGCAGACTGAGTTCATTTCAATAAACCGAGTTCAGAAAGTACAGTCAATTACTACGCAAAGTGTTGGCTTCAAAGAGGTAGCATGTTAAAATGAAATTCTCGTATTTATCAACAAAATTGCTTTAAACTTCGTTCTTAACTAACAAGTCCTTCACAGCCAAATTTAATGTCATATATCGATTGCAGTCAGCACTAACCCAGTTGAACAACATTTAAAATTACAGCCACTAAAGCCTTAAATTAGAACTAATTTCTTTATTGCCGTAATTAATTTTTATTAGCTGAATCAATCAATTTCCATAATTGAAACGATATTGATGATGAATACGTGCGTATAAATCACAGTAGTTTTCGATCATTCACAATCAAATGCAGCTTAAATACCGACTAGTAAGCTCCCCTTTAGAAAGCTTTGCTCCCATTTCCATATGGGTATATCAGCATATACTCCACGCTCAGTGTCAGTCATGCATATGCAATTTTGTTAAATGAATTTCGACATTTTGGCAATAGTCGGAGTTTTTAAAAAAAAAAAAAAAAAAAACAACGACTGAAATGGTTAGATAGAGCATAAAATTCAAACGTATTAGATTCGCCGCACAAATGTTTTCCAATGCAAACAATCATCCATCACGATTTCTGGCAACTAGTACAGAACTTTTGTTGTCCACTGTCCGTCCGTTTGTCTCTCCGTCCGCAGCTCATGTCGACATTGTGAACTTTTTGGGGGCAAAGCAGCCACGTCAAGTCCGGCGCATTATAGTGCGAATTTTGCATTTATAATGTGCGCTGCATCATTCGCATAACACAACACAACAGAATGGCATGCAACACACACACAATACACACAGCACAACACACACATTAACTGCATTTTGTTGTTAGCAAAACAATGCGAAAACGAACTTAAAATCAGTCCAAATGCCTTCTGTTTCCTACCCACGTTTCATTATACTGTTAAAATTTCACAACTGACTGTAGATTCCAATATTATAGCTCCGACATATGCAATAGGCATGCAAATCGCATACCCTGTGTAGAAGTGTTAAGTGGCATATTAGCTAGAAATTGGAAATAATCAAAGAAAGCACTTCCTGACCTCCTAAAACTACAATAAACTAAGAATTGGTAGGAACTAGCTTCTTTAACATAAACTAACGGTATGCGCTTTGTGTGCAGCGTAACATTACAGGGTATTCTGTAGTCCAGCATCTGCTATGCACGTTTCTGCACATGTTTGGAATGCATTTGCGAGGCGTGAATTTGTTGGGCAGCGAAATGCAGAGACAGAGAGGAGTGGCAGAGAGGAGAGTGGGAGGGCTGATGAGAGTGGGCACAAAAGGAAGGACAGGGTATTAGTGGAAACGGCCGGAACCACAGCTAATTAGTGGGAACAGCATTCGATCGTCTCAGTTGCTGACAAGCATCATGAGTTTCGAGTCGATTCAGTTAACAAATCCCTACAAAGTAAAAGGGGGCAATGCGGGAGACGCGGTAGGAGTGGCCGATGTATGGATGAGAAGGGGCGTACACTTCCTTTTCTTGTGCTACCCAATTGGTTAATGGCCAATCAATAAATTCCAATTCTCACAATTTTACTGCAATATCTACATGTGGCACTGCAGCGTTTTACCCACAATTTATATCGCAAGCATCTCATCTGTTACACAACAGTGTAATTGTGTGTGTGAGTGTAATTGTGTGTGTGTGTCTAAGTGTATGTGTGTGTGCGAAGTCATTGCCGGATAGAAGCCGGTTGCCATTCGCCGGTTCTGGGCTAAGATTTGCATGCAGCACATGGGCACTCCAAAAATTGCAATAGCTGTGTCTGCCCAGGAAGCCCTAGTCCCCGATCAAATTCCTCTCCCCCCTTTCCAACGACCTCTTGGCAGCTCCTTGAGTGTATGTGTGTGTGTGTGTGTGTGTTGTGTGGCAGCGTCACGTAAGCTGCATTTAAGAGCATATACATTACATACGGATACGCTCCATTAATATGTATCCCTCGCATGCACACACACACACACACACACACACACACACACACACATCAGCTTGCACACACAGTCGTGCAATCCATGCTCGCTAGGCCCTTTGACCTATTACATGACGAAAGGAGCTGTTAAAGAGTTGCCAACACACTTGCAAATATGGGGGTGTCTGTATGTGTGTGTGAGTGTGTGTGTTTGCGCATTAAAGTTAAATGTATTATACCATATTACACGTATTGCACCTAAATTGGAATATAAGATAGCAAGAAAATCAGCTTAATGTCAAATAGCACTCAAAGAATCCTCAAATTTACAATATTTGCAGAAATATATGGAGTAAATGTTCCTGATCCGCACTAAGTTTTTTAAAAATCAGGTATTAAAATAATATATATAAAATATTGGCTTAATATATAGCTTAAAAATTATCTTAATTAGTCAGCTTTCATCTAGTTGTTGTTCCCTCTTTAAGAAACCCTACTTAACTACTGCTGTTGTTAACCAACACTGGTATTTTATGACCATCGCTGGTTCCTCTTGTCTTTAATAGCCATAAATAGGTCTTTGTCAGCTGCTACCTAAGCTAATATCAAATCGAAGCGAGTTTCAAACCAAAATCTAAAATAACGCGTATCATTACGATACTTTAGTGTTGTTGTTGCTGTGGGATAGTTTTTCTTGTTGCACTGCAATTGCTATCGAAATAATATTTCGAAACGATATTGGGCAAGCGATAAGCATAATTGCGGCAATAAAAGTTTTCAACTTTTATACGACAAGTTACAGAGAATAAAAAAAAAGGACGAGGAAAATTTCAAAGGCAAAAGCAGACGCAGCACGCAGAACTCTCAATTGCCCGGGCTAAAACGGCGTTGCATACACACGCACAAGCAGAGAACGTAGGGACAGGAAGAGAGTAAAAGAGAGAGAAAGGGGGAGACAGCATACGAGGACATTGATGCGCATTCATACGAACGCATAACAATGCAAACTTTATGCGTTGCCTGCCACATTGTGAGGCAGCAGGGACTTGTGCCAGCTGCCTGTTTATCCACCACACACACTCACACTCACACACACACACACATACATCAGGAGACTAGCGCAGCTGCGTATGCAACGGTTTTTAAACATTGCATTTACCTTTGATTCAGGCTAGAAGCTCTTTTCCTAGCCAAGCAGGTGCAAGGGGAAGGGAGCAGGGCAGGTAGCTGGCAAGAGGATTGGCATAATGGTATGTGAATGCTGCTCAAGAATTGTTATTGAAATTGTTTTGGCCATCAAATTTTGTTTGCCGCCAAAAGAAAAAGTAAAAGGCTACGCAAACTGCTACGAGAAATACTTACTTGTGCCACCAAATGAGAAATCACCTAAAAAGCAGTACGCCGAGCGAGATAGCGGGAGAAAGAGTTAGAAAGAGAGAAAGAAAGGCATTACGAGAACGGGTTAGTAGCGCACTTTACATAAAACCAGCTAAGAAATTCACAAAAAAAGTAAAATAAAATAAAATCAAATTGCACTAGAAATAAAATGCTATGGAAAAAATCCTTTTTTTTTTGTTACAAGACAGCAGCATGTGAGAATATACAGAGAGAAAAAAGGAGAGCAGTTAGTGGGTTTTATCTTGGAATGTATGGTTGATTCTGTTTTTGTCGTTTTGTTTGGTTTGGAGTTACTCACTTGTCTCACCGGTGGTACAGGTCGCTGGTGCCGAAGGCGAACCGCGTCCAATATTATTCACGGCAATCACGTAGAATTCGTATTCCGTATAGGGACTTAAAGCACGGACCACATAGTACATGGTTATAATGCCGCTAATCTCGCTAAAGGCCTGATTCGCATTCTTTGGCTTGTACTGGATTACGTAGTATTGCAGATCTTCGGGTCCCTTATAGGACCATTCCAGACGCACCGATGTGGCCGTCACCTCTGAGATCTGCACGTCCGTCGGAGCAGTTGGCAGGGCTATATTTGAGTTGAGAAAGATTTATTAAAGCCATGTGTTTAGCTGATTTGAAGCAGTTTACTTACATTGCACTTTGACCACCGAAACAGCTTCGATTTGTCCGAGAGACGAGGCCGCTATGCAGGTAAAATTTGCACTCTCCTGTATATTACTCAGTTGCAGCACATTCCGTCCAATGGGTATGTCATTCTCCGGCGTCAGATCAAGTGCACCTGCATATAAACATATTTTATTATTGTATTTCAAAATAGTTGGTGTAATAAAACTGACCCTTCATCCATTTGACAGCTGGCATGGGTGAACCAACAGCAATGCAGGATAGATTCAAGTTAGAGCCCAACATCACCTCGTTGATTGCCTCTGGCGGACGTGAGAAAGTTGGTGGCACACGACGCACTTTCACATACAAATTTGTGGCCTTGGAGTGCTCCGTGCCAATGGAATTCTCGGCAACGCATTCATATTTGCCCTGATCTTCTTCTTTGCTGTTGTTGATTTGCAGTATGCCTAAAAGTAGAAGAGAGAGTGAGGGATAAGAATATATTTATATGGAAATAAAGAAGATTGAATCATAAAATTAGTTTATAGTAGAGTTTATAAGTTTCTGTACCGTGTAGCTCAATGGCAGACTCCTTGCTAAAATTGCATCATCTTTAGACTAGGATTCTTTACAGCTTATATTTTAAGGACCAAAAGTAACTCTTTAGATTATGTCAGGGAAACTATTTTTAGGCTTGGTAGCATCACCTGTCCTAAGCTTAGGTAGTTAAAAATCTCTATCTATGAAAGGATTAAACAAATCCAACCGCTTGCCAACCCTTTCGACAATTTATAAGTTGACCTGATTTTATTTTCTAAAAAGCCTCTACACTTTAATCCTTTCTACCTGTTGACCTATATAAGGAGCAGCTACTTCAAGCAGTCAACTCAGTTACTTATTAGCTACTTGACAGTGAACATCAACATGTTTTTATTAACTCTACTTCTCTCGAGTTTAATGAGCGTTAAAAGTACTCAATATTTAACGCTCAATACACACATCGATTCAGCTGCATTAAGTGAACAACTGGAAATGGTGGACATACTGGATTTAGGTGATACAACCCGACGCTTAGAACGTCCAGAGCTACACAATTCAGCCTCGAAGTTTCTGCTGGAGGTATACAACGAGATAAACGAGGATCAGGAACCACAGGAAGTGCTGCATCAGCGGCACAAGCGTTCCTTGGACGATGAAATTCTAGTCACCAGCGAGGATCGGCAGGAGATTGCCAACTGCAACAGCATTTTAACCTTCTCCAGTCGCACCAAGCCACAAAATGAAGTGGGAAAGGAAACGGATTTATATATATCATTCAATACGAATGATGTGCCCCAGGATCTGATGTTAGTTCATGCCATGCTGCGTATTTATAAGCAGCCGAGTCTACGAGATCTGCGACAGAATTTCACAGTGTCCATTTACCGAAGGATCTACAGTCACCAGGGATTCAATGATGAAGAACCAATCTATCGCATAGTTCAATCAGTGAATACTACAAGCAATTTTAAGGGCTGGCTGGAGCTTAAGTTGACGCAGACCCTGCGCTCCTGGCTATTCCAAAACAGTGTGCAACGTCATGAACTACGCGTCTCTGTGGATGTGGCTGATTTGAGTGCATTTGAGGCGGGTCTGGAGGCGCCACAAACTGGCGGAGAACGCTCTAACCTAGAGCCATATATTGTGGGCTATTTCAATGGACCCGAACTGTTGGTCAAGGTACAGAAGCTACGCTTTAAGCGTGAGCTAAACAAACGCAAGTCTAACCAGGCCAGAGGTCCTCAAAGGCCAAAGGTGATGCCACCACCGCCGGAAATGTACAGGCCACCACAAACCTGTGAGCGTCTCAACTTCACTGTCGATTTCAAGGAGCTGCAAATGCACAACTGGGTCATAGCACCCAAGAAATTCGAAGCATACTTCTGTGGCGGTGGCTGTAACTTTCCACTCGGCACCAAAATGAATGCCACGAATCATGCGATTGTTCAAACTCTGATGCATCTTAAGCAACCGCATCTGCCGAAACCCTGCTGTGTGCCCACAGTGCTGGGTGCGATAACCATACTACGGTATCTAAATGAGGACATTATCGATTTAACCAAATACCAAAAAGCGGTGGCCAAGGAGTGTGGATGTCATTAGGACTGAATAGATACGATTCGATTTGATTTGTGTAGCTAAATTTAAGTAAGAAAAAGAAATGTAGAATTAATTTCCAATAAAATCTGTTTAGAATTTGAAGCAATTTCCATACGTTATTTGTAAGTCTTTTGTGATGGAGACAAAAAGCTTTAATGGCTTCTTTAAACAGTATTTATGAACTGCTTTTGGGCAGGGGACGAACATGGAATATGTAAGTAGTCTTAAGATCTTAGATTTATCAATAAATTTGAAAAGTCAAAGTGTATTTTGGTCTCGTCTCGTGTCTCTTGTCTCTGTTGACTGTTTTGTAGCTTGGGTTTAACGGCCAAAAGCCCACATTATACTCATTGGCTCATAAAATGGCCAGAATTTACCTTCACTTTTTTATGTGATGGCTGGCGACATGGGCAAAGCCAGAGAAAAAAACAAGGAATGCGCAACACATGAAAATTAACACAATTTCTTATACGATTTTAAAGGCCGTATAAAAGTTATGACAGCGTTGTTCTTCTTGCACGCATCGGCAATCTGCCTCAGGTCTATTAAATATCGAGCGCACTTTTCCGGCATATTAAGCTAATGTGAACGATACACACACACCCACACCACCACACATACACCCACACAACCGCACATGCGTCTATATAAAGTGTCATAAAGTGTTGAAGCCCTCACATTATATTTATATGACCAATAAACAATGAAATATGTACTACGAGGCTAATTCAGCTGTCATAACACTGGGGACTATGAGACCATAAGACAATCCATAATACTCTGCCAAAATGCATATAAATTGTCGCTTTTAAATCAACAGTTTCGACCCATAAACTTATGACTCAATGCGAAACGAGTCTCTGATTGTTTTTACCAATTAGTCATTAAATTTAACGGAAGGACCATAATATATTTTTTATTACACTCAGGCCGTAAGCATCATGAATTTAATCTACCAAAATTTTACCTCAAATATGCACAGCATACTGTGATTTTCCCCATTGTTATTCGATTACAAAATTCGTAATATGTTCCGCATATTTATCAAATTTCTAATTAATAATTCGCGTTGTACCGCAGAGTTCAGCACGCACTGAATTAATCATCTAACGTTGATTATTCAATTTACGTTCGGCTACGCCTCAATTAATCAGTTGACACAATTTTCAATTTTTTTTTGTTTAAGGACTCACCCTCTGCGTTGTCGCTTATTTGTGAGTCAATAAACAGTCGGGGTATCAAATATGAATGATATATGGGAAACTATTCATTTGCACCATTTCATATGAAATATTTTCAGATTTAAATCGCTTCATTATTTATAGATCCACATATTTGGGCGATAAAAATAGTTGCCTCGTTTATGCATACATATTGTATTGAGATTGCATTTCACTTATTTTTATTTTATTTCATATTTATTGCTTTTAATTTTTATGGAAATTATGGCAAGTTTGAAACGTAAATTTTGCTTTATTGGAGAGCGCAGCGAAATTGTGATTTTGACACATGAGAACTAAGTAATTGTATCAGTATTTATAATATATATTGATGTTTGATTAGCAGTACTTCATTAAAGGTTTTTTAATAGAATCTATATGTTTAAATTTTGTGAAACTAGATCTCCTTTAGGCTTATTAAAGTAGAAACTTTTTAGCATGAAAAACTTTGACTAAAGTGAAATGCAGCTACTAACTACATACTAATTTATGCATAGTTATAGTTTTAGGCTAGTTATGAATGCCAGAGTGTTTCTTCATTTAATGAAAATGTTGGCCAATTAATGAAAATGTTTACTGCTTTGCTTCGCAGCCTCCTAACAGTGGCATAAAATATGGTGGAAAAAATCAACCACTCAGAGTGAGAGAGAAATAAACTGCAATAATATGGGGCGACACACAGACTACAGTTGAGTGAATCATTTTAATGACTCGTATTGTTGCCACACCTCCAGTTCACCCAGCTGCCTGCAGGAAGTAGATGTATATAAATTGTACAAATGTCGAGCCGTGCTAAATGTTGCAAAATATCGTATACGTGTTTATTATACATACATATATAATATATGTATGTCTGTTATCCTGCGGAGCGAGAGGAATATAGAAATGGCAGAGTAAACGAAAGGAGGAGCAAGCACCAAAAAAATAAATAAAATTGTCATAAAGGACTGTTGACTGTGAGATACCCATTAGTCAAGTTAAGCACAGAATTTAAAACTTCTGTGGTCTAAAAGTAATATTTAATTAAATAAGATAATAATCAAAATTGAATCAATCTGCCGAAAATGCTTCGAGGTTTGTCTGAGTCGGTATTGATATAGTTCTGGAACACTACTAGTTCCATATACCCTTAGTCCGCGAGTAACGCGCCTGCAAGAGAACAACTAAAAATGATGCATGCTGCTAGATGATTGCGGCGCGGCTTTTACTGTGCAACGTTCCAGCTTCATTTTTATTTCTATCTTTATTTTTATTTGTACATGTATGTGAATGTATAAACTTGTTTTTTTTTTTTATTTGCATTGTACATTTGTCGTTGTTGTTGGCCATTCACTACAAGCATCAAAGTTGATTGTTGTGAAATTTATTGCATACTTTTTGGCGTGTTGCGCTGCACATTTATTACGCTTGTTGCGCTTCACAGCAAACGATTGTTGTTATTGTTGTTTAGAAACCGTTGAACCATTCAAACTACCATTAAATGCCAACTGCATTTTAAATAATCGAAATATATGAATCCTATATTTCAACTGGCTAAAGATTCGTTTCGAGGTAAAAAATACACCAAATGGCAACAGAAGCACATGATTAATATTAACGGCAAGTAACTTTCATTAAAATTGTTGGCAAGCTGGAAAAACATTAACATAAGCCACATGCACACTCATACACACTCTCACACCCACGCAACAAGGGCAAGAAGGTCGTTAGAGGAGGGGAAGGTGAGCAGCATGGTGGTTAAGTAGAAGCCCGTAAGGGTTTTTTTTAGGGGGCAGCATCAGCACTTTGTGAGTGGGCTTTGACTGTAGCAATAAAAATTAAGCTATGTTGCATGCATCTGGGTGTCGCCGCCGTTGGCTTTTCACCAGCTGTCCCAACCCTGCCTCTGACAGCGTGTGAGCGAGTGTAACTCTTATGAAAATTAAAAATTCTTTCAAGCCATATGAAAATAAAAATAATAACTGGCAAAAGCAGCGCCAAGACTTAAAATTGGCTCTAAAATACAGGGGGGTTTAAAGTTACCGAAATAAGCTTTAAAACAAGTGGAACTAAAACTTAAAATATCGACCCAAACTATTTAAAAATGTACACACGAGCTTGTAATTGGCTTTTACTATTTTATAACGTTTATAATTTATTAACAATCGGCCGGCAATCACGTTCGTCGCCAGGCTCACCTAAAAATTAAAATTTTCGACTCCTTTTACAATGCTTCAAAACTCGAACATCGATAACTGAAGAGAGCCCAGAGTATAACTTCGTCCCATAGATCACATGGACTTTACTATAGTCAAACCAAAACTTTTTGGGAATTATAAGTATAAGAGCTCCCTGAAGTAGGCTACATGAAGGCCTTTGTCATCTTCAAAATATAAAATCATATCAATTAAGACAAAAGGAAACCAAAACGAACCTTCTTGGAGCAGTTTTGTAACCGGTTCACACATCGTACATTTGGCTGATTGTGAATGCATACCGCGAATAGAAGCGACCGCTTTTATGCAAATTAGAATCCCAAACATGAAAATGGTATGCATTCCGGAAGCTTGAAATGGAACCACTTCTCTCCACACACACACACACACACACACACATAACTACAGTCACCTCCAGAGCCAGCGCATTCATGAACAAATCCAATTGAATGCGCGCCGTCTTTATGTAGCAGCTACGCATCGCTGGGCAACGCGTAGCTTCAGGATTGTTGGTTGGCTTTTTATGGCCGCATGGACTATTTAGCCAAAGTCAATCACAGCAACAACGAGCCAGCCGGCTGTTAAGCTGTCTAGCGGGGACGAGGATGAAGGCGGGTAGGGGTCAAAGGGGCGTGTTGTCGTCGTCGTCGTCGACGTCTTTTGTACCACAGTTGCCGTTAACAACAGGCGCGAGACAATGGTGCTACCAATTCGCGGAGACACGAAACTATGCCCCGCGTACCGTGCTCGCTCCACGCTGTTTTGGATTCTTCTCTCTATGTACATGGCACACATGTGGCATGCCACAACTGCACTTCCGCTTGCGCAGTCATTTTCATATTTTGTAACTTCCGTTGCCACACACACACACATTGTGTGGGTAACAGAGAGAGGGAAAGGCAAAAAGAGAGACAGAGAGAGGACATGGAAGAATAACTTCACGCCTGGCTAAATAATCCCAGAACCGCTAAGGCGTGTGCTCTGTACTCCGAGCTTGGCTGTGCGGCCAAATGGGATTATTAATTAAATTATGCTTTAATTTAAGTAGTCCTCGACGTCTTTTGGCAACAATGTGACATTTATGGCATCAACCCCCCCTATAAAAGTGAAAAGTTTCAATTTTGATAATGCACCAACGGACGACTTATCAGCCACGCCCACTTACAAAAAAAAAACTGTAGAAAAACTTGACTGACCCCGCAACGGGGAGTTATTCCCCAAGTACCCCCCTTTCCACTGGTTACTCCCATTCCCGTACACAGTTTGGGCAATTACTGTCTCATTTTCAACAAAAGTGACTGTCAACTCTTTCGACGCCGAGTCGTGTTGGGGTTATGGGACTTTGGAGTGTGTAGAGTGTAGGGTAGCTCATAATTTAAGCATTAAACTTTCTCAAATGCTTTCAAGTTGACTTGCCTTAACTACAGTTTTACAGCTCAAGTAAATAATTGCGTCCCGCCTCCTTACCAGGGCCAAAAGGGGCGGACGATTGTAATGATGGGCATAGCAATTAAAGTTATAGTCGCTTGGTTATTTTGACGTGGCCTCGTCGAGCGCGTAAGAGTTTGACTAGAGCTTGTTTTTAAAGATGCTACATTCACTGCACTGTAGTTTAAGTTTAACAAGAGCACATAAAAAATATACACAAGAATAGGAGAGGAGCGAGAGAGTTGAAACTTTGCTTGGAGACTGTGACAAGGTGTATTTGTTTACGAGAATGGCTAGACATAAAGATTAACGTGTCTTTATGCGCTCACAACACGAAACAATAAAATTTAAGTGCATGTACTACGGCTAGTTAAGACTTGAGATCAGTATACTTAAAGCTGCAGGTAATTTTAAGAATTTATAAAAAACGGGTTTAAAGTTTTTGTAGAGCTCAATGAATGTGATTGGGTTTACTTTTGTTTGTATCAGTAAAATTTATAAATAATCAAGTTTAAAGTTTTATTTAAAATATTTTAAATAAATATTTTTAAATGCGAAGAATTTCTGTCATTTGTAAACTTAGAAGTTCTTGTGTTCACTGGTATTGCCACTTGTTGTGTATTCGTACATTCGTTTGTTAGGTCAGTCTACGACAAAGTCCCTTGGCAATTTCTGTTCTATGTGGAGGGGTGCCGATACTTGACGAGGGCTGGGGAATGGGAAACTTGTGCAACTTTGTGCGTAAGCTCATTGCCCATTCCATGCGTTGGCCATTAAGACAATTGGCCAGGCAAAAACCAATTTGTGATAAGCCTCTTTTGCTTAAAAGCCAAATTATGGTATTTGAAAAATATTCGCTATACCTTTTGCGTTGTTTTCTTTTTCTTTTCATTTTGCTACTCTCTTTTTGGCCCACTCTTTTTTCAGTTATAAAGTAATTTCCCCAGACGCATTGAACCCTTCTAAAAGCGAAGAAAATGGTCACTATAAGCCAATGCAGGTTCTTGTGCTCTTTTTTCTTTTTGCTTTTCTTTATTATTTTTATTTTTTATTGAACAATGCCCTTAGGGACTATTTGGCGGGCTGGCGAATAAAAATAAAGGTATTATCCTCAATATTATTATCGGTCTGTCGCACGGTCGCTTGGTCTTTCGCTCGTTTCGTTCCAGTCTTCGGTTCTTCGGCTTTTGCCTTGTTGTGGACAAAATTAACTATCAACGGCAATGCGGCAATGCCCCGAAGTAATTTTAAATAAAATATTTATAAATGTATTTGCGCATTGAAGTGCGACCGTTGTCATTTGCTCTCCAGTAGAAAAGAAAACAACGAAAACAAAAAGATATCGAATTCAGATACTCACATAAGACTAAAGCGCTTTATACCCCTTTGGAAAACTATTAAAAATATGGTCAGTTCGGGAATCAGGTCCACATTTGAAGCCATTCTAATAACACTTTTGTTTAACTTTCAATTTTCGGTTTCTGCAGTCGTTTTTATTAAATATTCATAGTTACTTTCTTACTAGATGTTTTAAAATGAAATGAAATTTTTAAGTAGGCCTTAAAAAAAGCAAAATTAAACAAAAGGACTCTTTCGGACCAACAAGATGCAATTGGGACAATCTTAAAAGACGGCTCGCCAAAAGAGGCTCAAAATTAATCATATTAATAAGTCTTAAAGGAAATGGGGTGTGACCGAAGGCACAAAATGATTGCAACTAGAATAAGCATGAAAAGGACATTATGATAAAGCAAGGGGACGAGTAAAGGCATAACGGATCCCGAGGCATTTTATTAAAATAATAAAGTTCTAATTTAATTATGAAGCGAGTACAAAGAGTAGGAATATAGAGTGTGAGGAAAATGAGAAGCAGAAGGAAAAGGAGAGAGATGACAATGAGCTATGTGAAGTGCGACTATGCCGGAGTTACTTTTCATTTTGATAACTCACGTACCCCTCCCGAGGGCCTTAATTAGCACGCAACGGCCGTATAACCGAAAAATCAACGCGCCCCAAGCTGCCTTTTCTCTGGTCATGGATTGTGGAGGGACTTTTGCAAAATAAAGGACCATAAAGTGCTAATTGAATAAAACGGCACATGACTTGCATAACTTATTATGAAATTTATATATATATAGCAGATATAGATGTATCATTACTATGCAGCACAAAAAACCCGAATCCGTATCTGAAAGAGAACAGAATCAAACCTAACCCGTCCCTGCCTCAAGCGAAAATTTCATTTCATTTTCATAAATTTAAAACTTACTTTAAAGACAACAGCAAAGACGGCAGATGAATGCAGAAAACGGACGTAGTAAACGGTACGGTGCGGTAAGGTACGGTACGGCAGAGAAGCAGAAGGAACCGCTTAGAGACGTTTAGGGCACCCAAAAGGATATTTAGCTGGCGGAAATATTTTTACGTTTCGTTTAACGTGCCAAAGATGGCGGCGGTGTCGACTGTCGGCCGTGTCGACTCACGTCTGTCCGTCCTTTTGTCCGTTGTCTGTTGTCTACCGTCTGCTGGCACCTCAACAACACCTCCGCGTTCACCGTATATATTTCACCCCCTAAACCGAGAACACTCTAGAAAGTTACTTGGGCCCACGTAAAACTAATTTAACCCGCAAAGTCCACGGCCACTTTTGTTCGTGTTACGCTAAATTAGTCGACCTGCCCTGCCACTTTCGAGACCAAAAGAAAGCACAAAAAAAAAAAAAAAAAAATGTATAAAATGGAATTTGTTTCAGCTGGAATACGAATAGGTCTAGTCGGATATTGTTGTAGTCTCGTCCAGTCAGGTCGATTGTACACAACAGAGCACACAGAGCGAGCACACATATACCATAAAAAATGATTTTACCTTAGGGAAATTTTTGCAACAGTTTTTAATTTGTAATGCGCTACAACCACTAAAACAAAGTGGTTAGTTCTGGCCAAGGTAATTGCAGCTGCCAATGGTTATTGGTTACGTAATATCAACTTCACAAGAAAATAGATTACTAGAAGCTATGCTAATTTTCTAGTTGGCTATATTTGTTTGTATATTTAAACAAAATTCAATGAGTGTCACTCTCTCAAACTTAAAAACAAAAGTATATTTTCATTAAAAAAAGAAATAAAATATTGTCCTAACAATCAGCAAATAACTGGGGTTAAAATCCATTTATTTTGCTAGCTTCCTATCAATTGAAACTTTAACTTAATTCCATCTCCTCATAGGGTATCTAGTATTTGCGGCTGGCCTAACCTTTATTTGCAAGCAGTCAATTGTTTAGCAGGTTGTCATTAAGCGAACGTCCATTTCATTAGCATTTCGTTCGAGATATATATACATATATATAAAATTTTTTTCTTTGCCATTCTCAACACGTTTCTAGTTGTTAAGCCTCTGGTCAGCAGGCGGGACTTGTCCAGACCTGGCTTCCGGCTGTGGCCGTAGCTGTGACCATTGTAACATGGTCATGTCACAGGCTTGCTACCATTGTTCTGTGTGTTTTGATCGGGTGCTCTGCTGTCACTGCCACATGCAATTGAATTGAGCTTGTGAAACTCCTCCCAAATGGTTTGGTTATTCAAATGTTCTCAGGCCCTTAAAACTGGGCAAAACTAACTCCCCGTGGACAGCGCAAATATAATCATTGTTAACGCGGCTGTCGCTGTTGCTTGGTCTGCCCCATGGTCTTTCGCTTTGTCGGTTTTGGTGTTGTCAACGCGACTATTGATGTCATTTTAAAAGGACTCTTTTAATGCATATTAATGTCAATATTAATGTCAATATTTGTTGCTCTAATGACCGTCGGTAGCGTCGCGTAGGCTGTTGACGGCTTTGTTAGTTTTCAAATGGCGACGTTTGATGTGCCTTATGTCAGTGTTAATGACATCGTCATTATCATTATCAACATCATCATCAACGAGCATATTTTTCGTAATTAGAATCGGCCATCAAAAGCCCAAAAACTGAAAATGTAAACCCCAAGACACAGTTTTCCAGCGCAAAAGCGCTTGATTAAAGGACCTGGCGACATTCTGTTGACATTTGTAAAGTTTCTACCTAATAAGATCTCAACTAGGTGGCTCATAAAACAGGCAGCAGCCGCAGCTGTCCACGGGCCAACTAAAAAGGTGTGTGCGAGCCCTCGCCATTGCTACTGCCATCGCCATTTTCAAGGACCAACTTTGCCATTTGTCAGGCCTCGCAGATGTTCCATAAGAAGGCAACCCATCTGGACTAGGGGTGTGTTGCCCAAAAGGACAGTTGAGAAAAGGTGGAAGATTCGGGGAGGGGGATGCAGCTGGCAAAAGTCAAACGTTAACTAAGCGCCGAAAAACTTGTGACACAAAATGCGGCGAAGCATAAGTAAACTCCTAAGAAATTCAAATGAGCGTAAGCGCAAAATACTAAAAAACAAAAATGCGAAAAAAAAGTATACTAAAAAAAAAAGGTAGAGAGTCAAAGACTAGAATTTTAATAAATGAAGTCGTTTCTCAGCGGGAGTTTGGCTCAGTTAGCGGCGTATTTGGGGAACACCCTGGGCAACGGGTTTCTTAGATGAATGATAAGGATATATGCCCCATATACGCAATGATAAACATCAAAGAAACGTACGAAAAAAGAATGGTTACATTTGGTTGGCTGACAGCCTGGGATATGAAAAAAAACAATAACTTTGAAGTGTAAAAGATATGACTGTCTGGGAGTGGAAATGGTATACGCTCAGATTACTGAATTTACCTTTGATTTAATAACTGTCAGACTGACTTATGGTACCCTTTAATCATTGAAAAGTGTTGAAAGTGTTCAACGCTGGGCATTTAAGGGGGAAGTGGGAGGAGTACTCAAGTTTCTTCAAGAACTATTGCATACTTTGAGGCAGTCAGTAAAAACATGATGGTTGTGCAGCTGATGAAATTCACCAGCAAAATTCTTAATTTATTGTGTTTTTGTCTAGTTTTTTATAAACACTTTATTTCTCAAATTGACTTACCGTTATTTATGACATATCTGGGATTGCTCATGTCCACCTTTGTCTGATTTTTGATCCAATAGATGTTCGGTGTGGGATTGCCAATGGCCTTACACTGCATTTGGACGGTGTGACCCACTTCGATGACGCGTGTGCCTGGACCTTGCGTTATAACCGGAAATCCTGGGGGTGTTTTATCACCTGCAATGCATAAAGAAAAGTCGCAAAAATGTTTAAAAAAAAGGAACAACAACAAAATGGGTTTCAAAATTATGTTGCATAGAAAAAAAGAAAACCCATCAACAACCACAACAACAACATGTGTGTGTGTGTATGTGGCATGTTAAAAGTTTTTAAGGGGCGCGAAATATAAAATATGAATGGAACGATAGTGGAGGAACATAGAGAGGTGGGAGTTTTGGAAAACAATATGCCACAAATATACACATACGCTGACACACACACGCACCCACTAACAGCAGCACCCACACACACTCCCATAAAGTATTGTTTTACATGACGCTTTTATAAACGGAAGTTGCCGTTTTTTAAAACGTTGCACTGTGTTGCCTTTGTTGCCGCTTTCTACGCCATTTTGTAAGTCAAACAATGGCGTGCACTATACACACTTACACTCACACACACATGGAGTATGCGTGTGCGGGGTCAGCATTTTTCCTTGTGACAATTTTCTTTTGTGACACACTTTAAGGGGTTGGCATTCACAGTCACAGCTAAAGTTACATTCGGACTCGCATTGTTTCTCTGTGTATGAGTGTGTGTGTGTGTTTGTGTGCACGGTTTAAAGCAAATCCGCAACTTGCAACCAAGTGGCGGCTGCTCTCGACTGCATCTTTCATATGAACAAAGCTCATTTACATTTTCCAATTAAATCCAGCAGGCAAATCCCCTTCCTCCATCCGCAACTCCAATTGCAGTTCCGGCGACTGCCATTGCACATCTGCCGGATGCTTTTGCCACTCCCACGTTTAACCTCTTTCCCTTTTCCCCATTTGCCCATCAGCCCCTCCGTCTGGCCCAAGGGCTTAGAAAGGCGGTACTTCCACTATTTAATGACGTTTGGATTTGATTTTGTATGTGAATTTAGGTAGCTAATGCAAAATTCAATCTCTAACTAATTGGAGTTCAGTAATCAGCGGATTACGCGTGGGCTATGAAAATAATTGGATAAATCTGAGTGTTAAGATTAAAGTAATTTTCGAAATAGGTACGGATTGAATACATGTGTCCCTGTAAGACCTATAAGTTATCAAAATTGTTAGCTATAATCCGGCCTACAATAGTAAACAATACAAAACTTTACCCTTAAGCTCCCTTATAATAATTTAATGGGAATTAAAGGATTTAATTTGTTTTAAATAAAACGAAATTTTAAATAAACATCGTAAGTATCGTATACTTCAACAAGAAACTTGAAATTTCAAATTTGTTTTGGAAAAAGTTTGTTTCATTCAACAAAATGCATACAAAAAGCGCATTAAAAAGTCGTTAGGGTTTTAGCTTGTTTTCTTTAACACACATATTTTATTTTTAACTTGTACATTTCGCTAAAACATTTAACAGCGGCAACAACAGCAATAAACGGACAAGGAGTTAGCTCCACCTCGCTTGCCACGCCTTTCTCCTCACTCACCCCTTAGCATATCTTGTGTCTTACTATCAGTTGGCTTTTTGTGCTTTTGTTTGTGTTTTTCAGCGTGAAATTAAAATTTTTCACACAGAGACAAAAAACACAACTGCATATGTATGCATTATAATGTGTTCACACACACAAACACACACAGACATACGCATATTTACATCTGCATAAATGCAAAGGAAGAACAAGAACATTGATGTTGACATTTGACGTTGCCGTTGCCATCATTGCCGCCTTTCAGCGTCCTTTTTATCCATACAGTCTACTGACTTTTTCAGCCATATTTCGACTGCATCTATGCCCATGTATCCCAACTTCCCCCCATTCCCCCAACTCCCTTGGCTCTCACTTGGTTTTTTGGTGCTTTATTTATTAGTGCAGCGTCATTTTTTTTGTATACACAACAACAAAAGCCACTGAAAACTGTGGCAGAAATTAACAAAGAAAACTTTTTATTAAACAAATGTAGAAGAGCGTATTCTGCTTGCTTAGCGAGCGTATCTGTGTGTGTACAGTTGTGTTGTTGTGGGATAAAACGGAATATGACAAACAGTAAGACAGGCAGACTGCAAAACAAACAGAGCACCAAATACAAAGCTCAGTGCAAATATAAGTTTAACGTAACGCTTTCCAGAGTAACGCAATTTTTTCATCGAAAAAATGCTGGTGAATCGTAAACCAATATAAACTACAAACTTATATTTCGACAGTTTATTTGTAGTAGTGGAAAACCTCATACTGTATTCTGAATTATAAAAAAACTAGTATTTGTACTGGGTCTTACTCAGAGGTGGATTGTTCTATTACGTTATTGGAAAGTAGACCTGAACTGGAGCATAGTAAAGTAGTATGAACTACTCCTAATAATCTCAACTGTTTTAAAATGTATTATTAATGTCGGGACGGCGCGTACGCCATTCCCGCCTACCAAAAATTACACGCACGAGTTATTCACATTAGGAATAATCGCAGAGGTCAACTTCGCCGTATTGTGCAATGACCAAGTCTCACTCCGGAGGAACCGCCTTGATGATCACGGATAACCTCTACGGCAGGTAAGTATGCTTAACTCAGCTTACACTTTGGGTTACCAGAAACCAACAGTTAAAACTGGTTGACAATTACAGTAAAAATTCAACGCACTGCGATATGCAACATTTGCTCATAAAGTTACTTAAAGATTTAAAACTAAAATACAGTTTAATCTCCTTAAAATTTACAGGGTTTTCGTAATTAATCGAGGTTTTCTTTTACCTCAAGACAACTTACTGGCACTTAATTTAAAATTAAAACTTGTTTAAGTTTTATGGCAAAGTTAGCAGCTAGTTAATTATGCTCCAGCTTAGTTAAAGTCCACAAATTTGGTGCTTAAATTGTGGCAAAGTTTTATTTAAATTTCAAGAGAGCTTTTTCAATCGCACTCGAAGAAGCGTTCCACAGCTGCACTTTGAGCATATATTTAAAGCATAATCCGTTGGTAAATATTTGCCATTGTTTTAAACCAAAAATATGCAGCTACAGCTGCAGTGACAGGGTCACTCTCAGAGTCAGAGTGGTGCATGCACCACAAGCGACAAACGGACGGACAGCAGTGCACCACACGCTGGTTTAACGACATTTCAGCCAAAGACTAAAAGTTGTTGATTTTGATGTTGATGGTTGTTGTTGTTTTAGTGGCTCCCAACAGGCACATTGATGCTACTTTTATAGTCGTTGTTGTTGTTTTTGTTGTTGCCTATGCGTTGCCAATTTGAAAATGCAATGAAAAATTTCGAAAAGCAGAGGACAGTGAATACTCGGAGCATGCCAAACTGGCAAACACTTCATTTACAGCGTTACGAGAATGGCAGGAAACAAGGAGTGCGAACGCATCGCTGACCAATGCAACGCGTCAGTGCGTGTCTGTATGCGTGTGCGTGTGTGTGTGTGGGTGTAAGTGTGTGCGTCTGCATTTATTATAAAGCCAAGCAGCTGTGGAAGCTGCACACAGTGTCTGCTAATTCTGCAGCCACTGTCGTTGACTGCCAAATTCATGTGGCTTTTCATGCATTTCAATTAAGCTACTGCTGCTGACTGCAGCGAAAAGTGTTGGAAAATGTGCAAACAAGTTGGAACGAGTTGAATTTTAAGCGACAGCTTTTTTAATGAATTAGCTAATAAAAGCAGTGCTGAGACGAGTTTACTCAGCTTTCAGGTGTACCCAAACTAACACACCTCCTTACAAATGTACACACCTTTAGAGACTCATACACCGACACGCACATACTTCTCAATAGACTGGCAATGTCTTGAGTGCGATAAACATCATTAGATGGCACAAAAGCAACAGCACATAAAGCGCTTTATTTGCATGTTGTCTGCTTTTAGATGCCACTGACCCCCACACACACACACAAACGCCCACGCATACCCACCCCTACACACACATTAGAAGAAACGATAAGAAGTGGTGGCAGCTATAAAGCTCACATACACAGGTGTCAGGTGGCAGGTGCCTGCATTATTGAGTCACTTTCAAAGGCGCATTTTCACGCCCCGTTTTTCTCTCAGTTTTCCCTCTGATAAATATGCTGTTTACACACAGTGTTTTTTGTATGTACGAGTGAGTGTGTGTGTGTTTGTGTGTTGGCATAGCAAACATTTTACAGACGCCAAAAGCGAAAGGCAACAAGAACAACACAAAGTCCTCTTTAAGAGACTTTGCGACTTTACGTTTGCCTTTCGGGTCTTTCGGTTGCCTTTAAGGACAGCCAGGAACTGGCCACAGGCAAATTTGCATATTTTAATTATTCATGCATTTTTAAGATTGATAAGAGGCGCCCTTTTCTTTTCTTTTCTTTAACTTCTGCCTTCTACTGCCATTATTGTTTTGTTACAGAGACTCAGTCTAAGGCTCGACCCTTGCCCGCTGCCATTTGCCTTTTGCCACTTGCCACCTGCCACTTTTCATTCTTCACGTCAATTCGCGAGCAGTTCGTCAAATTGACATTTTTCCACTATCGCATTAACGTTAGTTGGCTCTTGAAGCATTACTGGCATTTACAGCAAATAGTTGTTACTTTTTTAAATATTACTACATAAATTATATTTATATTTATAAGAATGCATACTCTATTGTTATTTTAAGAGACACTAAGGTTTATCTTCATGTACTGAAAGTAAACTCAATTTTATGCAGTGTTCTTGTTTAAGTTTCAATTTCTAGTTTCTGTTGACACTCCCATAACATGAAATCAAATCCATTTTCAAATTATTTGTTTTATGAAAACTAAACTAAACAGACATTTCGAAACTTTCTCCAACTTTCACAAACTTGCCTTTATAAAATATAAAATATATAGCTTTATTTTTATTATACTTTAAGCCACTGAAAGTGAATGAATTGTAGTGGAAACACAGCCAAAGATTGTCTTATTCATTGTTGTTTTAAAACTTGGTGTCAACTTTTGAAAATTATGCTGAAAAGTTTCAGTAACAAGCAATTGAAAACAAATCAAAACACCAGCAGTCAACAATTGTCGAAACGTTAAATGTATTTATTATAGGCCTCGTCAGGGTCTGTCGTAGTGCTGCCTACGGTTCCCTTTCCCCGGCCCCCCTTACCCACCCCGACTGCTTAGCAAAGTTTCAAACCAACACAAGTAGTCGTAGCGAAGCCAAATCCCAAACAAAACATGCTTGAAAATTGAGTGTTTATTGTGTTAAGTAGACACACACACACACACAGATACACACCCATACCCAAGGCTGGCATAAGCGGGATTCTAAGGGGAGAAATGAGGATAAGAAGCGTGCGACAAGCCAAGGAAACTGCGCCTACGGCAACTACAAGCAGAGTAAATAACCGTTTTTTAGTGGCAGCAGCCGGAAAATGGCAACTTGCTGAAGATGTTAGACAATACCAACAATAAAGCCGCAAGTGCCAGCGGCATTTACAAAAAAAAAGAGATAGAAAGAAAGCAAAGAAAGCAGCAAAGAATGTCGGAAAAAAAAGGGAAGAATAAAGTAGAATAAAGATATAACAAAGTTTCATCCACAAGACGCTGGCAAATTTGTGGCCAGTCAACACTTCCTGTTGGCAAAAAGGATGTGGTGCACAATCAACTGCACACACTATGAGTGTGCCTGTGTGTGTGTTTGTGTGTAACTGCCACATGTGTATGCTGCTTGCTTGCCTAGAAGTGACATCGAGCAGCCTATTGATCAGCCTAATGAAGGACCAACGTTTGCCTAATTGGCAACGCTCTTCATGGCTCTCATTGTGTATATCATGGCATCGTACTTAGTACTCAGACAGCAGAACAATTGATTTCCAAAGAAGTGCCTGCTAAATGGACGCAAAGTGTCGGTTAATGGCTAGAAAGATAGCTGCTTCTCAATAATAGAAAATTGACAATCAACTTGGCAAACATTAAAAAGGGGAAACGTCAATTAATTGCAGTCAAAGACAATTGAAAACATGTTCAAAGAGTTGTCTGTAAAATATTAATTAAGTGGGTAATAATTTTTAAAGATATACAGTTTTGAATCACTATGTTAGTCAAATATGCACTGTATCAAATAAGCTGTGAGCACAAAAATTTCAATTTGACTTCAAAATGGTTCAGAGCACCACATTTTTAAAACTGTAAATTTATAGCAACTTAAATAATAAGTACTTTTTGATGGAAACCATTTATGATGTCAGTTTTTGATGATTTCTAATCAGTTATATATGTTTTACGTAGACAACATTTGTATGGTTACTGACAGCACATTGGCATGTGGTACATGTACCCACAGCAGTGCTAATACAAAATGCAGTACAGCTTAAATCATAAAATGTTTGCTGATTACAGTTATATGGCAACAATTTGCTGACTATTCCAAAGCAGTCTGTCCGCTTTTTGTGGAGCCAACAATACGACGACAGAGATAAACTGACGAACTCGATTGTAGCAGTGGAAATAGAAGCTAGAAATAGTAGCAGTGGAGTAGTAGTAGTGGAGATGGCTTGTCTGTTTGTCTGATGTCCAACTGTCAGTGCAGTCGTGAGATAGTTGCATGTGTATCCACTGACAGACGACATGAACAGTCAGCCAGCAAGACAGACAGACAGCCAGACGGACAGACAGGCACGGCATAAAATCTAGTGGAATAGAGGTAGACGAGATGAGAAGCGGAGCAGAAGGGAAGGAAGAAAAGGGATCCAGCATACATCTTATTAAGTTTGCATTACGAAGGCGGCCCGGAAGATGGTCGTCTTAGATGCCGGCGTTTCAATTTCGCTGTCCAGAGCATGGCCTGTCGAAGACTATTTTACCATATAGTGCGCTCACTACATTTTTTACACTGAGATGAATTTTGAGTACACAAGGCACTGTTAAGAATTATATACTATTTAACAATTTCTGCTTAAGAAGCAAAACTAGTTTACATTAATATTGAATAACATTCCTTTGCTCACTAGCATCTTAAACCTGCTGAAAATTCTTGTATTCTTTTTTTAGCTAAAAATCAAAGCTCCAGCATTTCTGCCTTCATTAAAGAGTTAAATTTTTAAACACCATATTCCTGTACTTTTTTAACAGTGTACTTATGCTGCTACCAAAAGCTCGGCAGCTCGCTCCCACTCCTCCGCTGTCCGCCTCCCTTGCCACCCTCTCTCTCGCTGCACTACTGTCTTTCTCTCTGTATCTCACAGCGTCTCACTACAATTTAATTTAATTTTTCTTGTCGTAGACATTTGATAATGCTGCCTGCTGACTGCCAGTAAAATGTAGAAAGAAATGTAGCAAATGGCATACAGCAGCAGCCACGCCCATTCCCTTTTCCCCGCCCACATTACTACTATTGCTGTTATACTTTGCTGGTGTTCAGCTGCTGGCGCTGGCGCATTTTATAAATTTTTAAACTTATGACTCATTTTTATGCATTTCCACTGACTGCACACTGAGCTCGGCTAGAAACAAATGCCTGGACACACAAACACACACACATACATCCAAACTATACACTATAACATATACATGTTCCACAAAAGTGGTAAGTAATCTTGACTCTGCTGACTTCGTTTCAGTCTCGACATTTTCGCTTTTGTCGCTGGAGTCAGCGTCTAATGCGTTCTAATGCAATAATAAATCATTGGAAATCCATTTGTATTGTCAACACAAGCCCTGACAACTTGTAACTCGCATGCGAGTTGGCCATTAAACGCCTTCAGTTATGGCATCAAAACGGAAGTAGAGACGAATTTAGGCGGCGAAAGACATAAACACCTACGCATTGTTGCCGACCTTGTTAATGAAGCAGAAAACTAAAAGAAAAGCAACTTAAATGAGCAGAAAATACTGCTAAACGATCAACCAAAAAGTTAAGTCAAACAGCAGATATCCTAGCAAAGGGAACTTTGGTTGGTGGGAAAGAAAGAGAAGCCATGTTGCCCCTAAAAGTATGCAAACTCTACTTTAATTTCAAAGTATTTGGCAAAGAAAAGAATAAATGCTTTCATTTAATAGCTTGAATAAGATAAACCTACGAGAGTTCATCTGAGGGTTCATTCCGTCATTGTTAATTCCCTCAACCGTGAAGATGATCAGCGACAAACATAAATTACAATCTGATGATAGCGTAATCTCATTTACAGTTGTCAACATTGAGGTTACAGCTGATCAAACTATATGACATTAAAGATAAACCTCATTCAATTTAGTTAATTTGTGGAGCCGTCAGGGACTTTAAGTAGTTATTGACTTTAGAGACAGCTGGATGGACTGGGAATATCGTGACAAGAGTTCAAATATGTCCAAACATGCAGAGGGAAAGTAAGAGAGAGAGACAGCTGGAAGGGGATACTGAGCAGAGTGAAGTCAAGCAGACAGACAAAAACAAAACAGACGGCGAAATTAATAAATAAATTAATAAATTACAAATAATTTATCACGAAACACACACGCGTATTGGCAGACAGCTTGTATCCGTCTGTCTCTCTCACGTAAATGCGTGTGAATATATGTACGTGTGTGTGTGTGTGTGTTTGTGTGTCTAAATAAGTCTATTAGAGAAATGAAAATAAATTGCGTGCTTTCAGGCGGCTGCCAGTTGCCAGTTGCCAGGCGCATTGGCCATCGATTGTCGAGCTGCCAACTTAGACAGACAGCGTCAAAACAACAACAACAACAACAACTACGGCAAAAGCAATAACAAAAGCCAAATTCAATTATAAATGCGTGTAGCAGCCATTGTCTTTTGTGTTCGCCTTTATGTGTGTTTGTGTGCGTGTCTCTGTGTGTGCTGTGCTTGTGGGTGTGTGAGTGTTTACTACTAAGTGCAAGTGATTAATTTTTGACAGGCCACATTTGTTGTGCGGTATTGAAAACAATCAATGCGAAACGTATGACACGCCCCTCTCCCCCGGCCGTAAATGGTTTTGTTGACTCCCACATGAAATATCTATACCAATTTCTATTCCATGTTTTTGTTGTTTTTGTATTGTTTCTTGAGCCGCAAGTCAAGAAATTGATGAGCAATTAGATAAATATGGCAATAAAATGTTTGAAACATGTTTTACCTGGCTTCTCTGCCAGGCAGTCAATGAGCTTGTAAATGAAAATATAAACATAAATATTTTCTCCTCCATTTGGTTGTATCAGTACGCGTGTGTGTAGGTGTGTGTGTGTGTGTGTGTGTGTGTGTTTTGGGAATAAAACAGATGTACAAATAATGCCTTGGAGAGGCAACCGAAGGCATCTGCATATTTGAATAACAAGTGAATCGATTGAATCATCACATTGAGCACACAAATTTACAAAACAAACAATTTCAATTATATAAACGAAACGAAACGAAAACTTCAGCATAAAGTGAATATAAAGTGAATATAGATTTTAAAATCAAACAACAGAACACTTTTAGTTAACCACAAGTGAGTGTAGCTACTACCAACTTCACTTGCAGTCTTTAATTACCCAAGAATGATTTTTAAACTAGAAATAAGAATATTTAATAGTTAAAAGATAAAACAAAAATATCTGATCATGTTTTTTTAAAGTGAAGATACTTTTTTAAACTATTTCCATTTACAATTTCAAAGCTTAATATCTTCTTGAATGCCTTTAAAATTTCCCCCACTTTCCATTAGTTTTATTTTAGTTTACTTAGCCCAGCTGACCATTACCGATTGTCTAATTTGGATACTTTGACCATAAATCGTTGTATTTTATGCAAACACTCTTAACTCTTTCGCTCACTCCCCCCCTCTCTAAATATTGGTTACTCCCTCTCACTGGTGGTCTCCCTTGGAACTCCCTTAACTGTTGGCAGCCATCCAACTGCGCGGCTTTTTTGGCTATTTACATGCAGCACGTTTTTATGAGTATCTCTCCCTGTTGCCTGAACCCAATGCGAAATGTGCGTTTTGGGTAAAATTATGCCATAAGCCACGTGATGCCAACGCAACAAAAAGAAGAACCAAAAATGATGTAGAGTGAGAGAGGGAGAGAGAAAACGTAAAATTATATATATTTTTGGGCTGTTGGCCCAAAACCAAAAGCAAAGCAAAACCAAAGTGAAGCCGCCAGAAACCCGCGTTACAGCCATAATGCAAATTTATGATCAGAATTCAATTATGTGCTTATTGAAACGCAGCTGCTGCGTCGGAAACTCCACCTGGCCACCACCCAACCCCCCTCCGCCCCGACAGCAACGACTTCAGTTCCTACCTGTTAGCAGGTACAAGAGTATATAGGCACCTCCTGCTGGGCCGACTGGCAGTTAATGCTGCGCAGTTTAACGCTTAAAGCCAAAATGCTATGATTTACACAAACAGAGAGAGGTAGAGAGAGATTGGAAGAGAGAGAGGGGGAGAGGGAGAGCAATTGCATTTGTGGCTTAAAGTGCGTGCCACGCATTTTATGAGGCCCCTAACCAAAAGAAGGTACGTGGCAGCTGCGTCGACACTGGCGTCATTAAACCAGTTAACAATACTTTGCGGCCTCTCATCACGGGGTTGCGACTGCCAATGTCGGAGTTAACCAAAACCAAGTCAAAGGCAAGCGACTTTACGATCCTGTCGAAGGGCATTTTATGCCCTACACGCGGCCCTGTTGATTTAGCAAGTGAAAATGTAGCTAAGCACAGAGAAGGAGTAGCATATTAACTGTGGTTACAACAATCAGAGGTGGATTTGAAAAAATATTACCAAAAAATGTAGTTTAGATACAGCAACAAAAAAAAAAGAAAAAAATAATAATAATTATAGTGAAAGCTTTATTTATATAAATATATAAAGTTTAGTCAAAATGAGAAGCTGTCATATGTTCAGAGAAAATAAGTCTTTATTGATTACAGGAGCTCATTTCGTTAGCTTTGGCGATAGAGAACAGAGAGAAAGTTAGGATATTGAGCAATAAACAGTATGGAAAACTAGTGGTAAATGTCAGACAATAGGAGAAAAAGAATTCAAAAGAACAAGAAAGAAAAGCTCAGTTATGAGCAGCGTAAAACAAGTGCTCGTAGAAGAAAATATTTAAGGAAAGAGTATGAGACATTTAGACTAAATTGTAAAAGAAAGAAGAGAAATAAATAATTATTAAGTAACAAAAAAGAAGAAAATGATTCAAAAAGAAACAAAACTATCTGCTGATTCAACTAATTAACTCTGAACTAACTTAATCCCTTTCAGCAGCTTACTAGCTATATAATTTCACTCTTTCCAGACAACGTCATAAAGATACTTTTGACTATTGCAGCAAGTTTATCATTAAGTCCGGTGTTTTCTGAACCATAGTGCGAACAACGCCGCAAGCTCTGTGCAATTTTGATATTGTTATTTTTTTTTGTGGTTTTTGTTGATGTTTTTTTCGGTTGCTTTTTGTTCCGCCTTTCGTTGTTGTTGTTGTTATTTGTTAGGTACGTTTTACTGGCCACACGCGTTCATGTATAAATAATTTGAAATTAATTACATGTAACATGTTACTTTGTCTGGCCATTTTGTTTGTTATATTGTAGCTATGTCTGTTCTGGGTTTTTTGCTGCTTTTCCCAGAGATAGTCACAGAGTGAACCGTCAGAGTTATAAAATAAATACGACTCTGACTACTGGATGCGTTATGTGAATGGAAATGAAAATGGAGAAAAATGGTAAGAAAAAAAGTGGGAATGAGTTTTCGGGTTTTAAGGTTGACGACGGCGTTGAGGTCTCCTGTACACAGATTTATGGCACGCAATTAACAGAGCCGGCCATTAAGCACACAAGGGATGCAAAAAGCAGGACACAGAGATACCCTGTACTCGTACGTTAGTATACTCTACGTTCAGAGACAAGTTATGCGTTGACAACTACTGCAAACTTGTTGAATGCGCCCAACTAGTGCATACCCTGTGTTTAAAATGAGCATACGTTGAGGGTATTACAACTACAACTACAGGCTACAATTGCAAAGCTTATTGGCAGCTGTCGTAACGGTCAGACGTACAAGTACGACTGTGTGTGTGTGTCTTTGTGTGAGGTACACTCATTTTATAGCATACTTTTATGGATAACAAACAGGAGTTTTTATGCGTTTTGCATTCGTATTTCGGCTTAAATGTTTTTGAATTTAAAGTTATAATTAAAAAACTTTGGACCATGAGCGCACATTGTTAACCTTTTAATTGGCTATTTGTTACGCCTGTTACTTTGCTTTTTTGTAGCTCTTGTTGATATCCCACCCCGTTCCCCCCTTTGCCTTTGCTGGCCACTATCCATCACGTTGGAGTTGCAATTTCAATTCAATGCGTTGCCATTAAATCTTTCATATGTAAATGACATGTTAAACATTAAAATAGACTTGCATAAAGTTGCATAATTGCATTTACGTAATGTCTCCATTCCACACTGTTCCGCTCTAGCACCGAGTTGCCCCTTCTCCACCCCCCTTTGGCTCACTTTTTGGCCATATTTTCGTTCTCTCTGTGTCTGCTTCTGTAAATATATTATTTATTGCAAATATGCTCATAAAATGTACAACGGTTGGATAGCATTGCAAATGTGAAATCTACCTGTACACTTTTGACACATGTTGGCAACTCTGTGCATTTGAACAACGGTCGCTGGTAAAGTTTATTGTTTAAAAGCCCACACATGGCTCCATTATCTACATATAAATAAGCTTCATTCAACGAATCGTTGCAATTAAATTCACAATTATCTCTTTTTGATTCACATTTGTAATTATTGTAGACAGAAAGGGCTTAAAAATTAGAGCACATAAACATATTAAATTGCATCCGTTGCCAAAATGGTGTTTAAAGCCTTCAAATTTAAATGAACAATGTGTTTAAATGCACAATTGTTAGAATTGTTTCAAATGTGAAGTTGCATTAAAGTTACAATTTTCTTAAAAGCAATTCTATAGAAAATATGATTAAATATTAACATTTTGAATACATTTCTTCTTCAGTTCATTACGAGATTCCATTCGCATCTCGCCTGGTTTCTATCTATCCTTCTCTCTCATAGCCAACTTCCCTTTCAGTCTATTTTTCTGTTGCTGCCTCTGTGGGTTTTATTATTGTTTTAATTAACCGTTGCAAGTTAAATTAAGACAGTAACATGACAACAACAACAACCACAGGGCCTTGATTTCCACACACAGGCACAAATACTCACGCACACACGTACACAAAACCGCATGCACGTACACGTACACATACAAGTAAGCGCACATAAAAAATGCCGGAAATGCCGCAGAAAAACTAATAACCAAACGGAAATGCATACACACAAACGACTGAATATAAACCGCCATGTTGCTTTTCCCCTTTCCCCTCCCCATCACACAGTTTTTTTCCCCCTCTCTCTCTCTCTACCGCTCTGTCTCCATTTGGAGGTAACAGCCATAAAGCAGAGACATTTAATGTACAATGTGCACACTGACAACCAAAAAAAATTAAATTAATTTCATATGCGATTCAACATTTTCAGCTCTCTGAACGAGTCCAACATTTTTCTGATCTATAACGCGTTACCTCTGTCAGTACCCCTCTCGTTATATTCCGCTCTGCCTCCAGTCTGCACCTATTATATTTATTTTTTACTCTATTTATATTTAACTTTTCGCTGATGTTTTGGCATTCGCATTTCAATTTCTGCTTGACATCTATTACATTTTTTTTCTGCCTTATTCGATGTTCAACTCGCTGGCTCATGCTTCCTCATCTCTGTGTCTCTGCCTTTCCCCCTACTTTGCTGTCTGCTTCACTCTTTTTTATTGCCAAACATTTACATAATTAAATTTATAAACATTATTGGTCGCATGCTTTTAGCTTTATTAATTTTTGTGCCCTGCACAGAAAATGAAACAGATCCAATTTGTTTTTCTAGCAAAATATATGTACATATATGTTAGCTATATATAGTATCTGTTTGGGGATTTCTTAATTACATGTAAAGGTAGTTCATTTGATTAATTTACTCGTTTGTAGCAGATACAAACAGTAGCCAGTGTTGGGAAGCGACAGTTATCGATTAGATTTGATTTTTATTTAATTTTTTTATAAAGTATTAGGTAATTGATACTATTTGCTCAATAACTTTAAATTTATTAAATAAAGTCGAGCACTGAATTTGATTTTCTGCGCAAGCAAAATTATGTAGCATACTTTATAGCGCCATTTGTTATTGCTAGTTGAGAGCAATTTCTTGCTGGAGCATTTTTAATAGTTGTATAATTAAAACAAAGCAACGACAGAAGAGGAAGCATAGCTCTTGACTAAAGCAGAAGTTTCTGTATGACACAAACATAAACTCTCAGCACAAGAAATGCTAAGCAATCAAAGCGTTGAGTTGACTGCCGAGTTTTTCTTAGCAAACAATTTTCTTTTCTTATTAATTATAGACTAATTAACAAAATGCTCAACGCAGCGCGCACTGAAGCCACTCGTGCATATGGGCGTGGCAGGCGATGATGACGGCTGCCGGTTGAAGAAAATAAGAAAAATATAAGATGCAGCCCGAAGATGCCTGATGAAGATGCCAAGTGCATATTTAATTGTTTGTCTTGGACAGCATCAAAGTTCTTCTAATTGTTGTTGCTTATTTTTATGCACATAAAGTGAATGCGTAAGAAATGCCGGCAAAAGTTTATAATTGTCCTGATTGTAACCGCAAAGCGACTGGCGATAACTGACACTCGACAACAATCCTCAGTTTGATGTTTGTCAGCCACAAAAAAAAAATGCACAAAACGTACGGAAAATAGTGGAGTTAAACTTGGTCTTAATTTTTGGACAACTGCACACAGTCTCAGTCTCAGTCTCTACTATTGGAAGGCATTTTCTCTCTACCATAGATATGCAAATGTAATTAGTTGCATGCCACACAGGACGTACAGCAGCCAACTGTAAAACGCCGTTCGCCCTGTAAAATGTTAGTGTAGTGAAACAATTTATACTGAAAATAGAATTAAAACCACAAAAGCAAAACATGCCCTCCTCAAAAAAGGAAAAACTGTAGAAAACAAGCAAAAAAGCGATACAAATAAAAAAGAACTGAAAGAAAATGGCGAGCAATTCAAAGGCTGTGGCTAAAGTGGCCAAGGGGTAAAGAGCAGACGGCTAAACCAAGATTTATATGCAACAAAAGAATAAAGTGAACATTATTGCCTTTGCATAAGGGTATGCGCAACTACTTGATATGCTGGAAGTTTTGAATTAAAACTGGGAAAAGCTAAAGGTTCAAGTTTAGGTTTTATAGGACTTTTTTAAGCACCAGTTGAACTTTAAACTATTTTAATTATTTTCATTAATTAATTGTACAGGGTATACTTCTAAAGAGGCGACAGCAATGCAGTCACAAGCAGACGGCTGAAAAAATGTGCATAGATTTGGACACAATGCCACGAGTGCCTTTGCATAAGGGTATGCGCAACTACTTGATATGCTGGAAGTTTTGAATTAAAACTGGGAAAAGCTAAAGGTTCAAGTTTAGGTTTTATAGGACTTTTTTAAGCACCAGTTGAACTTTAAACTATTTTAATTATTTTCATTAATTAATTGTACAGGGTATACTTCTAAAGAGGCGACAGCAATGCAGTCACAAGCAGACGGCTGAAAAAATGTGCATAGATTTGGACACAATGCCACGAGTGCACGACAGGAACCAACGAGGACAACGCGACATGGCCAACAACATCAATAAAAACAAAAACAACAACAACAACAATAGCCGCAACTACAACGACAACAAGTTGCCACAAAAGACGATGCCAAGCACAACGCATATAAATTTGTAATTCTTGATGCAACCGCAACGTTTATTAATTTAAAATTCAATTTAAAATGTTCAAGACTCTGTTGAACGTGCCCTCATATGAGTGTGTGTAAGTGTGTGTGAGTGTGTGTCCATGTCTGTGCTTGATGTGTGCTCCTAGCTGGGTGTGAGCACTGAATCAATAGATTAATGCAGCAGCAATTAGTCTGATCGAGCGTCTAATTGTTTTGCCACGTCAAACAACGAAAAAAAAGGAAGGAATTTAAATTGTTTGCTGACGAAGGTCGAGGAATTTATAATCCACTGTCAGACACACAAACACACACCAGCATGTGCAACATGCAACATGCATTAGACACATCAAATTACGAAAGGAAACCCAAGATAAGCGAGAACATGACGAACGAAAAAAGCAGAGTTTTTTCCAAAGCACAAAAGCAAAAGTATAAAAAACGAAACCAAACAAAACCAATAGAAATCGAGTCATGATGCCGACTATAAAATACCCGTTTAGTTTTCGTATAAAACAAATTGCGAAACCCTTAAAAGTTTTCGAGTTTTACATTTGTATGCACATTTGAAGTGTGCATTGAATTCAAGAGTTTAAACGCGAAATCTTCTTATGGAAATCTGCAAAAATAGACTTACAGCAAACTCCAAGAAAAGTTTGCGTACTTGCAGCTCAGTTTAGCCATGCATATTGTTTTCAACTACTGATGGCAAACAGCTAGAAGTCAGCTCATCTGGTCTTATCCTTTATAGTTGATCTAATACGCAGTGCTGTGCACTGTGAGACCTCACAACAATTTCGATAATGTTGCTAGGGGTTTTCTCTCTTTACCATTTGTTTTCCTTTTGGGGTGTAAGTGTAAAAAAAAGGGGCCAAGCAACAGAGGAAGCGAAAACGACAAGTGCAACAGCAAAAAAGAAGCTATGCAACGCGTAGCACATTAAACACAACTGACAGCTCAACATACGTCACGTGGCGATGTCGTAAAGTTGCCGCAGCAAAGAAGAGTGTGTGGCACACACACACATGCACACAACACATCGATGACTCTGGGGCATTTTTAATGGAAACTCATTTTTGAGGTTAATTGTAAGCAAAAGATGGCACAAACCGAGTGTGAGTTCTGGGGTTTTGGGGCATTTCGGGTGTTGCCAGCGACAGTTACACATGGAACAGGTCTGCTCGCTGTTTTTTCCAACACAGGGAGCGGAGCAGACGACTGAGTGAAAGGCACATAAGCTGCAGTGGAGCTGGCTCAAGGCTAGCGGCGTTCATTGTACAGTAAAATATGAAAAGCACAACGTGTGGCAAATGTTGTTGCATGAAGTTGCCTGCAACTGCTGTTGTTGGCGACCGCGTGGCATGCCACGACAGCAATAAAAGCACAAGGAAACAGCACCAGATGAGCTTGATGTGCTGCGACGACGCTGCGTTTTATAATGAGCGGAAGGTTTTTAAGCGACCTGAGTTTTATGCCGTATGTTCTCCTGCTTTGGCACAAGTTGCAATATAAACTGGCAAGTATGGTAATCTAGAGCACTCGAAACTGTTAAAAACTTTTCACCGGTAACATGACAAAATTATATTTTAAATGTGACTAAGATTTAAATACAGTAAAATAGCAAAAAATCTGAATTAAATTGCGTATACGTAATATTTTGATGCTCAACGGGTTGGGGAGTTTAAATTGTAGACAAAATAGTTGTGAAATTTAATAAGAAAATGATTATCTTGGGTTTTGTCATATTTATTTGTAAGACAATTCGTTTAATTTATTTATAAAGTGTACTTGAAGAGGAAAGGGATTAAAAACAATGAGCGAATTGTTCGTTTCGCTAGAAAAAACAGTAAAAATGGCAGAAATTCCAACATAAATTTCTTAAGCATAACTTTTTCAGATTTACTGTTCATGAATAACACTCATTAGCTGTGGCACACAACCAACACACACCCAACACACACACACTCACGCGTTCTTGGGGTAAAAACATTGCTGACATGGCCAAAAACATAAACCTCTTACTAGACCAGAGACCAGGAGGCCATCTTGATCATCATCAGTAGAATCATTAACATCATCATCATCATTATAATTAGTTCAAGTTAAAGTTTTTGGCTTTAAGCTGCTTTAATTGATGGCAAGGCTCGAAAGGCTGAAACTCTGAAGTTCAGAGCAAGTTGGCAAAAGGAACTGGCAAGTGCTTCACATTTTTGTGCTGCCTTGGCATAAATGGCTTAATTGCAGGCTTAATGACAAACTACAACAACAGCAGCAACAACAACAACAGCAGAAACATTGGGAGCAACAACAATGAATAGCTAAAATTCCATTGCCAGTTGCGCAATTACTTTAATTGTGTGTCGTATTTTTGTTGGTGTTGGAAATTGTAAATATTTATTGGTATTTATAAGCGCACAAAACACACACAAACACATAGATGAAAGTGTGTATATATATATATATATATATATATTCATATATATGTATATGTATTCACGCACAACAAAAAGCACTCCAAGGATCATTGCTTGTCGTCGTTATGACAATGCAGAGCACAAAATTGTTGACATTTTTGTCATTTGTTTTTAGATTCTAGTGGCAATGACACACTGCCAACTTGTATACTCACACACACATAAGAAAATGTTATTTATAAAAATGACAGACACTTCTATTTCGCCACATGCCACATTGCAGGTCCTTTTTTCCCCCCTCGCATCTACCAGCATCCCCTCTTTTTATCCGTGCCATATGCAGAGTGGAATGCTGTGAAAAATGGCGGCTGTGTCACGTCGCATGCATCGTGAGTTTGTCACACATACCACACTAGATTAAATTATAATCGAGCTGCAGGATATGAAGGCAGAGTGGCCAAAATACAAAAAAAGCTGGAACGAGACGAAGCAGTTCTTCTTTGTCCCCCCTAAAAACATTTTGCATCTTCAACTGCGTCTGTGATTTGCGCAATTGACTGTGTAAGTGTTGTCTCTCTCCCTCTCACGCACTCGCTGTGTGACGCGCCTTTGTCTGTTCCTTTTTTTTGGTATTCGGTTTTTTTTAATGAAATGTCAGGCAAGCGTTTGAGCCATTTTTCATCTGGCATTCTCAACAACAACAACTGATTAACTTTTAACAGTCGCCGCTTCGCTTTGTGCATTGCATTTAAAAAAGTATAGCATACTTTTATGCGTCGCCATTTTGATAGAACATCGTAAATCATACACAAGACCCAACCCAACACAACCCGTCCCCACCCCTCCCAACAAAGCCACGCCCCGCCATTACCTCTGACCCCCCCTTGGGTCGCCTCCTGCTGTGCTGTCAACCCTTTTGACATTTCTGCCTGAACTGCAACTTTGACATTTTTTGCGTTAGTTTATGCGATATTTCATATATGATAAGAATAACAACAACAGAAATAACTGACATTTCCATAACTGTGCCCTTTCCGGCGTTGAGTATAGTTGTCCAGTGTTGGTCAACACTTTATGCTTGCTTTGTACAGCTCATTTAACACTTTGTTTGCTATCTATGCAAACTCATCGCAAATATCAGCTCAAATTTGCTGAACTTGTTGAAAATCAGCGAATTTTGGATAATTCTGGCATTTGTTTTTGGCATTAAACCCAATTCTTACTTTCACTGATAGCATTTTCTATTATTCTCGTTCTGCCATTGCTTTGCCTTTTTTATGCGTCTTTGTGGCAAGTTCGGGTAAGATAAATGCATTACTTTTTATCTAAAGAGCGAAAGTTGCTGAGCGAATTTTCTTGGCACTGCTAGTAAAATGATGTGGGGTTGTCTTGCTGTGTGGAAAGTGAAGAGTGGGAAAAAGTTTTTGGGTATTTTTTTGTTGTATGCCACAAAGCTTGGATTGAAGCATTGACTGTGCCACTTAGCTTTTATTTAGCTTAGTTCTCGGTTGAAACGCACAGAAGATAAAGTATCTATTTAAGTCAATCTCTGCGAAATTGAAAGACACAACTAACTAAACGGATTATGGGAGATACAGAGCTTTGGTATATTCATTGATCAGTTAGTGGTTTTAATTATTAAATAATTCTGAAAGATTTTCCAGCTGAAGAATTTCCGCTACCTTTTTCAGTTACGTTTACAAATTTGATAAATTTGTCAGTTAAAGCAGGCCATTTATAAACGAAAAATTGAGAGCCTTTATTTCATACACTTTTGGTGCGTGCAGGCCAAGTAAATCACGTGCTGAACACTGATAAGAGCAATCTACCAATCTGAAAATATTTTCAACAATTTTTCATTGTTTTACAGTACCATAGGCAACGCCTTTCAATTTCTGTACGCGATTTATGCCACATGTCAACTGTTTGACATGGATGACCCCGCATAACCCAAAGGCAAGCCACACCCCAGCGAACACACACACACACACACACACATGACAGATAAGTGAAAACTTTGTATAAAAAACAAACGAAACAAAAAACAAACGAGAAAAAAATATGGCCACGCCTTATATATAAAATTTTCTCATTTTTTTATTTAGCTTTTTAATGTGTGAGACAAGCTCAAAGCGAATGCAAAACTTTGTTACACATGTAATGAAAAAAATAAATAAATAAACAACCACAATTCTCGACATATCATGTGACGAGATGTGTTAGAACCCCCAACCTCGAAAATCCAAACTCAAATTCACATCCACGACCCCTTTCCACTCCACTCCACTCCAAACTTCAACTGGAAATATCCTTGCTTGTTCCTCATTCAGTTGGTGAATTGCGTCGATTTACCATGCGAGGGTTGTCGCTAAGCCGCACGCCAAGTTGAGATATCAAAAGGCAAACACGACAAACAAATAAACAAATAAGCAAACAAAATGTAAAAGGGAAACAAAGACATATCTCTCAAGTGGCATCGTATGTCAGGCCAAGTGCTGCTGGCATGTCAAGTGCATGAACCAAGGCAAGGTGAGCTGAGCCGAGGTGTGGTGTGGTGTGGCGAGGGGACAAGGTGTGTTGTTTTCGTGCCCCAAAACCCACATCCATCAGTCAATCTAATTTGGCTGCGAGGCAGCAAACAAATAAGCTGTATAAATATATATGTATATATATATCTGTTGATTAAGTTGTAGACATTTTCCGAAATGTTTTCATTTTACTACTCAAATTTTAAAGATAAATTCAAAATGCATTGGATAAGGCGAACGCACATTTATTATTTAAAACTGGCTGCTGTTTTGGCATGCTTTTAGTGTGTGTGTGTTTGTGTGTGGCAGTTGCAACAACAATGGCTACTTGCCAATGCAGTTGGCAAAACAAAGAGAGCCCAGAGCCAGAGTCAAAGCTCAAGCACAATATGTAGGCAAACAAAAGGCGCGCCCACAAAAGTATGCTTTAAGAATTTGTCAAAAAAAAAACATTTCTGTGTCCACAAACAAACGTGTGTGGGTGTGTGCGTTTATGTTTATGCTAGAGCTGACATTGTGTGCACAATGAAACGAGTTTTTGCTTATAAGCAGCAGCAGCTTCTATTCTCTCAGATCCTTTAGTTTCCCAAGCCCCCAAAAAGGTCCCTCCTGTGAAGAGTCGTCTCACAGTTAAGCGTTGCGACTAAGCTACGATTATATTAAGTATGCTAGGTATTAGATCACAGTTTTACGAAACTCTAGCTCCACTTTGGTTAACATTTCATTTTGGGAGAATAGCCCAAAGTAAACGAAATGAATAAATAATTTTGCAAAAGTAAACGTTTGTATGAATATTATGCAGTTTCAAATTTAAATTCATTTTGGAATTTATATTAATTGAGAGAAATTTTAACTAAGCACCAAGTAAAGCAAGCTGCAGCTACAAGTTATTCATAAAAGTAAGCAATATATGTACTAGTTGTTATATCATATATTTTCAATTAAGATAACAAAGTAAACAAAATTTAACAAGCAGAATTTTAAAGAGTGTAAAGTTTAAATTAAACCTTCGAGCGCTTAAATAAATATCTAAAAATTTGAAATTTAAAGCAAGATCAGAATTAAATATTGTATAGGAGAGTTCAGCTCAAAGTTTTAATTAAAATGATGTTTATAATTTTGAAATATTTTTAACAAATTTGCGAACCGAAACTGCTTAATTCCCACCATAATCATATCATTTAAATATAAACGAACTCAGTCTGGACTTCACATGAATCTTGGGAGACATTCTACATTCTACTGCCTGCTCATAAAGTCTAATAAACTTAAGTCCTTTGTGGCCTAAAGCATAAATTGTTTCAATTTATTGTTAAGACCCTGTGTTCACATTAAGTCTAATTCATAGTGCTCAACTATTTAGCTGCAAGTACAGAACTGTATACGGCACAGACACACTATTTCGCTGTCTTTCTCGCCTGGTATGCCCTGTCTCGCTCTTCATTCACTCGCTCGCTGTTGTCCTATCTAAATTTTAGGGCATAGACATCAAATCCATCCACTGCAATGCGTCAAAAACGTTTCTCATGCGAGTTAGGGGCTGCACTCGCAGCGCAGCGCATCGTTTACTGTTATGATGATGAACTTCATTCAAGAGGAATACCAAATTGACGTTGGGGGGGAATATATAGAAAAAAAAATATAGAAAATTGCATGTAACAAATGTAAAACACTCCCCCTTTCTCTCAGGAAAAACCTTGTTGGCATGTGCATAAAAAAAACCTAATTTCACTTTTCCGAACAGCCAATAAAAGTTCAATTTTTTGAAGTCGCTTCCAATTTTATTTAACGTCATTACAGATGAAACTTTAATACCGAAAAACTTGCACTTGCTTGTCAGACACAACCAGAAGGAAACTGAGAAGGCAGCCATGCGAAAATATAGGGTGTTATAAAGTAGAGTATCTATTGATGTGAAGGCAACTGTCATACAAGTTGAAGTTCAGGTACACTACGAATTTTAAATACTCTTGAGTTTAGTAGGATACCCTGGGCAAGGGTTAGAAACACCCAAAGAAAAATCTTCGAAATAAATACTTGTAAAATAATTTAAGCTTGTCTTAAATAAATTTATTTAATATTTAAATCATTTATAACTTTTTCTGAATGGTTTAAAGAAGTATATTCTTAAATACTTTAATATTTCCCTTCTCAACTTAAGCTGTTTAAAATTCAATAGCTCCATCTTCATTTTAATATTTTATTTATTTTATTTCGGCTTATGTCATTTCTCTTTTTCCATTTTGATACCCATCAATTTTCATTTCTAATCCCACAACCAACTTTAGCCTATTCTGCACTTTTGATTAGAGTATTCGTTTCAGTTGTATACACTTTTCCTACTACTGCTCTTTACTTCTCCTTTGGACTTTTTACTATCAATTTTTCAATTTAGTTTGCAACAATTTTCTGGCCAAGTTTGCCACAGTGGCTGTCTCTCAGCTTTGTTGCATTATATTTCTATGGTTGCACGACGATGTTACTCAATTTAAGACTTTGCCGGCGACGAAGTCTCTTTGATAGTTACGTGTGTGGTTACACACGCGACCAGGAAAGGTTTCCCCGCCTTCCATCCAAGTCAAACCGACATGCCAACGCGTCTGAGTCTGAGTTATTGCCACACTAGTTTCAATTTGGGCTAAATTTACGTATGAAGTGCTGCTAAATATATATTCTAAATTGAATTTCTTTGTGGCACAAATCATACGCAATTCAAATGGGCGTTTAATGTGATATTTGGAGTGTCTTAAATTGGAATTACATTTTTTCCATCAGCTACTCTTCTTCCTACAAGTTAAATTTCTACTAAAATGTATCTTGTTTTCATTTCTGTTGAAAATTAATTTGCTGGCCGCTTTAATTGAGTCTGGGACGGCAAATGGAACAAATTTCATACAAATTCCACATCGTTATCGTAATGTTGTATAGCTCGATAGAGGCGCATACTGATTATTAGCATAACTTTGTTGTACTTTATGTTGCAGCTTTAGTTTAAGTTTCACAGCATACTTTCTCTATCCCTCTCTAACACTGCTTGTCTCCCTTGCTCTCATTTCCCTGTGTTGTATCATATATTAAGCGAAAAGCGCTCTAAGCCCAATAACTTTCATATACTACACACACACACACACACACACACTCAGAGAGTTTATTGTGTGCATGGGATGCTGAGCACAGCTTGGTGCCACTGCATTGCTGCAGGGCAAGCAGCGTACTTGCCTGCAAAATATCCCATTTAAACTTTTCGCAACAGTACAATTTTCATTATTAATATGACTTTTTAGGCAGCCGCAAACGGCAAACGGCCAAACGGCCAAAACGGCCAAGAGGCGCCAAGTAACTGTGCTGTGTTCTCTGCTGTTCTGACCAGGCTTTGGCCATCCTGTTGGCCAGTTAAACGCGCCCTGTGTATTGTCAATGTTAGTCCGTACTTTCCACTCTTCGCCCCCATTCAGCTGGAGCGGCACAACGGGAGTTGTGCTGCAAATGCCAAGGATAAAGTTTTTGCTCAATCTTGTCGTTTGACTTTGCAACAAGTGCAGATCGAAAGAGAGAACGAGAGGGAGAGACAGCGAGACAGAGAGAGGGAGTGCACACAATTGGGAGGAGTAGTGGCCATAAACAGTGTCCAGGCGGCTTTTTAATCAAGCCCAACTAATGGTTCAACCGGTAGGTAAAACCCCATCCCCTTTACGCCCACTCACACCAACCTACAACTCGGCTAAACCAAACGGCCAGGCAAAAACCTAACCATAACCACCAAAGCCGCTTATTACTATAAAGTGAGATTAATGAATCTTTGTGCGACGTCGTTTTTTGGCTGGCAATTAATGAAATTTATTTGTGCCAACGCTTTGGCCAGCTTATGTTGTTGTTGGTTACCAGCAGTGGGAGTTAGCTGGGAAATGGGCGTGCCAACGGATGTGGTGCCAGCTGAAATGTAGGTGTGGTTACGTTTGCAAATTTTAAAGCAAATTGTTTGCGTTTTTGTCATTGTCTTTGGGCGACTTGTAATTTACGCAGCTTAGAAGCATTTTGCTTAAAAGAATGTCTAGACTTGGCTCTGACATTGACTAGCGCTACAATGGGTAGCTTAACATGGAGTGCAGATTTTTAAATAATTAATACATAATTTTGAGCAAAGTCAAACGAAGACTGGAGGTATAAATATGGCTACTCCTTATAGGGTAAACATTATATTTATTAAAATTAGTAAAATATATAACAAATCCCTAAAAAAGTTTATCTCTTAAATTTAAATTTTTTTAACTCCCAAAACTCCTTTTGTAGCCTTACGCAACAAAGTGTTTTACGACTGCACAGTCTCTGTATTTTCCACACCATTTTCTTGAGCACTTAATTAAAATTTCAAAAATTTCCATCAAATGTGTTGCCATATACCCTAACTTCCGGAGCGGTACTTCATTGTTTTTCTGCTGTACGTAGTTTATGCGTAATACGAAAATAATAATGCAGCACATTATAATAAATACGCAGCGAAATAAAACACCATGTGTGTGTAAGTGTGTGTGTAGAGTAGAGCAGAGTAAAGGAGTAAAGTGAATGGGATATAAATATAGCATGCTATAAATTTAGCAAAGCGCCAGCAATCAGCCAACAAATTGTAAACAGTAAATTTTATGCCAGGCAAGCTGCAGGGCACAGAGGGAAACCAAGGGGGGAAAGACGCAGTTAGAGAGGGGTAGATAGTAGAGGGATGCTGGTTTTCCACATTAGCACTAAATCGCAGCGAATAACGCCGCCAGTTAGTTAAACGTTTTTCGCATAAATACAAACACACACACACACACAGTGAGAGCGACAGACAGACGCACACCTCAAAAAAGAGGGCGCTAAGTCACGCCCACAGAAGAAATATAGCTGCAGTAGTGTTAGCTGTATAGGGGCGGGCTCCAGGCGGGCGGTTAGGGGATTTAGCCAACTAATCTTTATTTCGATATTTGCATAAAACAACAAGGTACCAAACAACAACAACAAATGTATCAAAAAACACAAAAAAAATACAAGAAAAATTTGCAAGCAACGTCGTCGTTGGTTTTTGGTTTTGTTAAGCTTTTTATATTTTTGCCTTTCATTGTTGTTGTTGTTGTTGGTTGGCACTGCATAAAACTGCAAGCCAAAAAGGATTTACTACACTGCTGCTACGCCTTGCTGCGTCGCACTGTGCACGCCCTTCTGACACCAAAGCAAAGTACAAGCGGAGATATTGCCAGATCCTGAGACAGAGTCACGTTATTTGCAGCTGCTGCAATCTATCCGACAAACTCTGACTCCGTCGACAGCGGTGTGTGTGTGTGTGTGCCTTTGTGTGGTGTGCGTTTCACAATGGGCACAAAAGTCGACAGATTCACACATTGCTTGGCGAAGCTGTGTTCATTGACGATAAGGTGAAACTCAATAGGGTTGGTGCAGTAGAAATCGTGTTTGCAAAGACTTTTATAGACAAGGCGTGGTTTAAAATCAGCTGATTTAAAGGGGCCCAAAAATAGAGAGATACATTTACTACTTGTTAGTTTTATTTGAATCTTAAAAAAGTATTTGAAAAACTTCTTAAATAAGTTATTAAGTATCAGTCATTTATTGTATAATTTTCCCTTAGACTTTACTAAATTAAATGCCCTAGCTTTTCCATCTATTCCCACATATATTTTATAACCCTACTCTACAAAGTCACATTTTTAAATATATTAAAGAATCATGTAACTCGTTCCACCGTGCATGTGTATATGTATGTGAGCTGACGGCTTTGTGGCGACTTGTAATAAGAACAGCAGCGTTGGCAGCAACAACAGCAGCGCATAGCTGTATACACCTCCAAACACACCTGTCTACACACACATGTACACGCACACCCACACACTTGCACACATATTGGTGCACATCTCGTTGCAAGTGTTTTTGATCTCGCGCTGCTTTAGCCTGTTGGGAATTTTGATTAAAAATGCTTCCGCGTGAAGCTCAAACGTGCTTGGCGTGTAGTTTGGTGGCAACTCTGGCAGCTTGCCTCAGCATGTTGCAGGCAGCATGTGAGTGGAGCCCACAGTGGGCGTGTCAGTTTGCCTTTATTGGCATTGGCGCGATTATTTTAACACTCGCGAACGTAGCGGTGTGTACAAGTGTGTGTGCCTGTGTGTGTGTGGCTGTGTGTGCAAATTTTTACATTGAGATTTATCACACCAAAAAACTTTAAGCCAACAGATGAAGTAAAGTGAAGGTCAAGTCGAAGTTGAAATATCCTTTTCTAGTAATCGAAAGTAGGTTAATATAGGAGTACATTTGAGTACTTTGGGATATTTATAATACATCAGGTCTTGCTTAAATTCCTCTTAAAAACTGATTTTTACAGTTCTATGGCTTTGTCACTGCAGCTTCTTTAATTTTCCATCAGAGCTGTTTACTTTTGGCTCACAGTATGCATAATACCCTTTATAAGAACATGCAAGATAATGCGTATATCAGGAAGGTAAAAAAGGAAACTGAAGCCGCAGCCTTTTTGCAACTGCTCCATAAAGCAATTAATAGTTAAGGCTTCTGGCGTTTGTGCAGCTGCTGGTGAGTTATACGAGATGATATATACATACATATAGATGATGGATATACATGACTGAAGCTAAATGCGGGTATCCTATGGAAATGAGAAAAACTTTAAAGAATGAGCTGGAAAACTTTCGTTGTGATTAATTTGCGGTAGTAAATGAAAAGAACTGAATAAATGTGGGCAAAAGATTTATAAAGCTGCACAAGAATTTAAATATAAATGCGCTACAAATATTTTTATACGTGGAAAATATACACTCTAAAGGGTAGTAAAAATTTGTAGCTTGATTTTTTGGTCGACTAGCATGACAAACGGTCTGAATTTAATGGCAACTTTTACCTTCAGTCAGCTTGTAGTCCCCGTTAAACTACACTAATTACTTCCCCTCGTTTTATGGGGGTTTTTCGATGGCATGGCGCTCTATCAAGGAGCGTTAGAAGCGGCCACAAATCAAATGCACACCAATTACCTGGCGCCAGGGCGCACAAAGCATAATCAACTGGCATAATTAACAACTAAAAATGCACACAGCACAAAGGTGCACGTGTGTGTGTATGGGGATGTCTGTATATGAGCGAGTGTATCAACAAAAATATGTTTTTCCAACAGCCGTGCAATTTTCACACATTTTGCGGTGCCGCCACCGCCACCTCTCATAAACAACAACAGCAACGAACGACAAACAAGCTACAAAACAGCCTGTAGACAGTAGTAAATTATAAGTTGCAGTCTAACGGCAAAGTATAGCACATTACTCATACGCCTCATGTGCATAAATTTTTACCTTTACCAATAATTATTTTCCGTTTACAAAATAGCCGCAAAACAGGCCAAAAACAGCGCACAAATCAAAAATATCACAGTTTAGCTCAAATTATTAAAGCCCCAAATTTTATAGGACATGCTCTGGTATGCTGTGAAAATATCACGACAAAAAAAAATAACAAAGCAGCAAAGTTAAACCTTTAATTTATTGATTGCTTAAATTTTGTCCAAGTTGTACTCCAAATTGAGTTCATTGATTGTAATCAGAACGTTATTTACTTGAGCAAATTTCAAGTTTGTTGCGCTATTTACAAATTAAATCGGTTGTGAATTAACTATTCAATCGATATAATTAAAACTTTTGCTAGTTTATTTGCAGTCTTACTTTTTGGGTAGTGGAAATTTTGCAGTGTTGATTTAGCAAGCGATTAATTCGAATAAGTTTATGGCACACTTAATTAGTTGAAGTCTGCTTTAAGCTCATTAAAAATGTTCGAGCTGCCTAAAAGTTAAAAGACTCTTGGCAGCACGTTCACCCGTTTATTCAGTTGGAATTAACAAGAATGTTTGTTATTGATTTGCAGAGGCAAAAAGTCAAAATACAAACTTTTAGCTGTTTATAATTTAGAGCAAAAATTATTAATACTGCTGGCTGCCAGACTCTCTCTCTCTCTCATTCTTTCTCTGCCTCAGTTTAAGCAAATTAGTTCAATTGGCACGACCAGTAAGTGAGCAGAGTTTGGACCAGAGAAACCTCCCGAAACATTCCCTTGGCATAGACTTGATTAGGCTTAGGCAAAAACTTTATCCTTTGCACAGTTGTAAATAAGCAAAAGTAAATTTTGGCAAGTAATTTAAGCCACACAAACAAGCTGGCAAACAACTTTGCAGTTACCCCTTGGGTTGGCCAAGGGAACTGGTGGGGCTTGTCTGCTATAACACCAAGGCATCTAAAGTTCTCTACCCAATTTTAATTCAAAATCAATGTATGAACTTTGCTTACATTACGCTAAAACTTTCCTATATTTCCCCCCACAACCTCCCTACCTCCCTACCATCCTCCATGGCTTTCGACTGCGGCTTCAATTAAGGCGCCTGCATTTGCTATAAACGCCAAGGATGGATGGATGAATGGTTGGTTGCTTGAATATATAGAGAGAGTGAGATGGTTTGGATAGATGCTTGGTTGGTTGACTGGCTGCTGTATGTGTTTCCACTTACCTTCATAGATGGTTAAAGTTGCATCTGCGGATACGGCATCGCCCACACCGTTCTCAGCCACGCACTCGTAAGGCGCATCATCGCGTCCCGCTCGAACGGGCTCAATTCGCAGTATGGAAACTCCGCCCGGTTGCTCCAGTACCGTGTAACGTGATTGAGTACCTGTTTAAGTGGATGTTAGAATGTTTATGAGAGTGTGTATATGTGTTAATTGTGGTGGGGAGGGTCCATGACCTTTCTCACGCGTTTCATAAGTGTATCGCTTAAAACTTACCAGATACTTTTTTGCCGTTCTTGCGCCAAACAATCGATGGCGGCGGATCACCGCGTGCCGCACAGTAGAAGCTGGCCACGCCCCCAACACGCACGCCCTGATTCTGCGGCTTTTTGATGATCTCCGGTGGATCTGTGAAAGTGACAAAAGAACAGCATTGCGAAATTAATAAAGAGTTTACAAATATTGAGTAATGACAAACGGGAGGACGACAACGCAGGCAACGCGCGCAAAAGTAGGCAACACTTTTTGTGTTACTCATTCAGCTATTTTTCTGCGAAGGCTGTTAAAGAACTATGGCCTTCAAAGTGTGGAAAATTTTCCTTTTGCCAAGTTCTGTATTTTAATGAATTAAGGTAACAGTTGTGAGAATATTACAAAATCAATAATTTCACGTAATTCGAAAAGTTTATGTATCTTCTGTTGTTTAAACTCTACTGTCAAGCCAGCAGCAGCAATTGCCGTTGGCAACAGTTTTGTATGCTTTAATCGGCATTAATTCAGGTGCCGAAGAGCGCAGACTTCTGTGAGTCGCGAAATGCCATTGAGATTTAGGCAGACTTTGCGTAATTGTTGGCACAGCAACAAGCGTGTGGCTGGTAATAAACATACATACGTGTATTGTGGCAGCTGCCACAACAGAAACAGAAGCAGCAACAACAACAACGACAACGACAATGATAATTGCAACAGGGTTTTTAAAGCCCTTTTCGCTGTTGCAGCGAGTTCGATTTATTTCGCGCTTCTTTTCTCTGTGTTTTGATCGCTTTTTCTCTTCTCTTTCTGTTTCTTTTTTACATATTTGTCACAATATGCTGTCAATACAACGCTGCATGTTGTTTGTGGCACACACACACACACACAAACACACGTATATGTAAATACAGAGACAATACAGCGTACGTGCTGCACACACACAGCAAGAGATACGAACAGGAAGCGCTACATGTTGGCATGCACGTTTGAGTGTGTGCTTGTGTGTGTTTGTGTGTGTGTGTGACATTAAAAATCTGGCAAAAATCACGAAACGTTAAACAAGCAGAAAAAAATTGTCATGTCTCCCATTTCCATTTCCATTCGCACTCCCCAATCACTTTCCACGCTTCCAACTCCTTTTGTGCCGTTTGTCTGCATCAATTGTCCTATCGCGTTGTCGTCCTACCCCGCCCCCCCCATTTTTGTTTGCCCTTCCCCACTGAAAAGTAGTTTACCCAACATATCAATTCGATTTATGCATTTTATTCAATTTAAATGTTAAATTTTCATTTTCATTTATATTCGAGGCTCTCTGCTGCACTTCTGTGCTCAAGCAGCAAACTTACGTGTCAGATATTGTATATAAGGAAAATCCGAAAAATTTGCATCTGGAAATGTTCGGCAACGGGTTAATTATGTTTACAACGTTTGTAGTTACGCGATTTTCCGTTTAACGCGAATTTAATTGGTTTTGATTTTGAATTTATATTTTTTGTTTCATGAGTTTTGATATTGAACTTAAATTTAGCTTGAAACTTAGTAATTTACTTTATACGTGTACTTATTTAAATAGTAATTATAAAGAAAATATTTTTAATAATGTATTATACTTAAAACTTTCTTATAACCTGTTTTTCTGATCCAAATAAAAATTTCTAGTTAGTGCTCTTTAAACCGCTGCTGCAGCTGTTAGTTAATGTTAGCAAAATATTTAAATATTTAAAGCAAAATATAATCAGACTTAGTGTTAATGGCCTTGTCGTCTTGGTCACTAATCTACAAACATTGTGACTAAAAGTAGTAGTAGTAGTAGTGCAAATTATTTAAAGTTTGCCTCTAGGAGTCCAATGAGCTGCCATTGTTGTAGCTGTTTATTTATTTCATTTTGTTGTATAATTTGGCAAGTTTTGCCCTCAACTTTGGCCTGGACATGTTGCTGGCTTGCTTGCCAAAAATATGCACACAACATATACAAACAACATAAAGAAATAAATGGGCAAGAATCGTGCTTTCAAGAGTCAGCACAACAATACTGAGTATAAATTTCTTATGTCTATTTTTGTGTACTTCAGTTTTAAAAGCATTTGACACTTTCAAATGCAACTGTGGTCAGAAAATCAACAGCCAAATGCGAACAAACCATTGAATGATTTCAGCTACATTAAAATAAACATAAGTGTAAAGTTTAAAACTAAACCACAGGCTGTGCTTCAAGTTTTTCCCTGCAATCACCTAAAAATATGTAAAACTTCTCGCTCTTCGAGTTTATAATTAAAACGATATGCTTAGCCAAGAGTCCTCTTAAGCTCAAGATCCCTCTCTGTTGAATTTTCGCCAAGATAACATATTAAACAGAACTACGCACATTTGCTGTTGCTCATTATAAAACGCCCAATGGAGAATGGAGTTTTGTGGTTTTGAGTGGCAAAATGAAGATGATTTGCCTTCTGTGGCGTTGTGTCGTCGCTGGATTTGCGAAGCACTTGAAAGCATTTTACGCTTACGTTAACAGTTTTTATAGCCAAGGCAGGAGCAGTAGTAGGAGCTGGAGCTGGAGCAGCAATAAGCATATTGGTTTGTGGCTGTAATGAGCTACAGACGTCGCTCTGCCCCGCACCAACCACGGAGCTATCCACCTCACCACAAGATGGCAAAGCAAATTTACAGCAATTTCTTCATCGTTTTTCTTTTTTCTTTATTTCTTTTTTTTTTTTTTGCTCAACGTCTTTGCTTGGCGCATTTGTAAAATTTTATGTTTGCTTAAACAATTTGATTGCGAAGCGCCAGACAGAGAGACAGAGCGTGTATACAGACCGTAAGACAGACAGAGACAGACAGTCAGACACTTGCGTGACGAGTCATAAAAATCGTATCATTACAGCGATAAAACTCGGATTTCTGTTTATTTGTTGGATTGATGCTGTTGTTTTTGTTGTTCGCCGGCATAGAGCAAAAATTTAAATAAATTTAATTATGTTTGTATTCAGAGAGTAGGCAAAAAGAGAGAGAAAGCATTGCCTGTTACTAAGATTAAAGGAATACCAAATGAAATTTGTAGATGCCATAGATAGTACTCGGTGTGGAGCACACCAGGTTAGCTTTGATTTAATATAGGGGCTCTATACATGTACCTATGTACTCAAAAGATATGTACGTATATTTATATATATATATATATAGTTTGATTGCAACCAACTTTTTGCCTGGCGTGCAGCTTTTTGCTGATTTTTCATTTCGCACGATTCGCTGGCTGGGGATTTAGGAGTAGAAAGTTGGGAGTGGGAAACGGGAGCAGGGAAGAGAGTCGGAAGTTTGCTTAGTTTGAGGGTTGAGCTCCATAGAGCGAGCAAACAATTTCAGTTGTTGATATGTGCAAATTGATTTCAACGTTTGAAATGTGCAGTTATAGATACACACACTCAACAAAAGCAACACGATTATACACACGCATACACACATGGAGAGAGAAATCCAGTCAGTCTGGCAATTTATATGGAAATTAATACCAACATTTTTACTATAACAAAAAGTAGTGGCAAAAAATATAGATGTATAAAATCGAATTGATTCTGTTAAAAATATTCTGAAAACGTTTTGCCACACATTGGCGTAGTTTAATAATTGGAAAAGGCTTTGCAAGGGTTCAAAAAAAGGTAGCTAGAAATGGCTATAACAATGGGACAGTTTACAATAAAATGCATTAAAAATAAATGAAATGGTTGAGCATTTAACAGTTTATAAGAAATCCACTTAAAATCCACTTCACGCCTTTCTTTAATTAAATTCTATATGCAAGCTTACTAAATTTAAATAACTTTTCAACTTTTTGAGAGCCACTTAAGAGCACAAAAATAAACGTTAAACAGCCAACTCTATTTTAACCAAACTTTTAGCAACTCTCTTGTTAAACCCTTCTGGAGTGACGCCTCTGTTTTGAGAACATTGTGAAATTATAGCCATAACTTTTGGCCTTGTTTCCAATATGCCAAAATGCTCATAAAAATTGACCTCGTGCGGCAAACCGAGGGGAGCAGAGCTGCGACGGGGGAAGTTGGTCGAGCGGAGTGAGTAGAGGGAAAGCATATAAAATCAGCATATGCTATGCGCTGTAAAGTATGCAGCTGTTTTTTATGACTCTAACCCTAGTTGGAGAAAGTTAGGCCTGCAAATGTTTTGGGCCTGGCAATTTATGACGCTACTTCTAAGCATTCGCCTAGGGCCACATCCCTACAGGCGTCCCTGCGCTCCACTCCCCCTCCTTTTGCTTCACGGGCAACATTTTTCTATTTCATCTGTACGAGTTTTTAATAAGTGCCAAGTGCGGCCGGAAGTTGTGGAAAATTTGCCAAACATTTTAGGGTTAGACGCTGATGTAATAGGAAAAAGCTTAAAATGTAAAGTAGGGACGAGAAGGGGGAACTCCCCCCACGGCAGAAGTACGAATTGTGATCCTAAGCTGCATGCGGGTGTGTGTGTGTGTGTTTGTGTGTGACTGAGTGTGCTGACGACAAATCATTAAAAGCAGGAAAAAAAAAACTATCAGTAGCTCTGCGAAAGATGAGTCAAATCCTAAGGAAAAGCGTCCTTTAGATGGGGATTTTCGTACCCCTTTCCTGCCCCTCAGTGCCCCCAATGTGGAGCACTGTCGTCCTGTTGACTGACAGGAGCAATTCACCTGTCAGCATCAGCATCAGGAGCATTTCGTTTTACTGAATTGCATTGAAATACGATGCTAAATTTAACGATTCATTGCATTTTGCTACCCAACACTTCTTCGTTCTGACCCAAAAAAGGAACGCCCCTCTACCACTCTGTTAAATTGCAACTCTGTTGAAACACAGTCCACTATGCTGGCCCATTTGCCACGCCTACTCCTCAACCCAGCTCAGTGCTGTGTATTTTTAATGCAGCAACTTTGGCATAGAATTGCTAAATCTGCTGAGTATAAGAAACAGAACGCCTCGAATTTGGTGCCTGGACACGATGCACTGCAAATAAAATATAAACTGCAGCAGGCGTATACCCTGTAAGTAGCACCGACAGCCAAAAGTGCATGACTAGCAGCAAGCAAATTAAAATTCTTGAATGGGTAGCAAACTATACAGGAAAGACTTCTTAACTAACAAGTATTTACAGGGTATGTGGTAGTCCTTCACTGATTGGCCACTCTATAGATTTTATAGCCCATACCAAGCACTGGCGCCTTGCCGTATGCAACTAAATTTTAATGTTACTTGAAAGAGTAATAAAAATAAAGTTTACGCAAGTTGAGAACTGAGAACTGTGAACGGAGAACTGAGAATGAAGAACATAGCACCAAGAGATGGCGCATCTCTCCCACTCTCTCTCGCACTTTCTTGTGCCAAGAACAAAAGGTACTGATTATATCGTATAGCAAGGCAACAGTCCTGCAAGTACGCAATGTTAAATTTTAATTAAATTGTACGATAAACAGAAAGCAGAGTAGAGCTCAAGTCACAGCTTTGATTTACTCCACAGTAAGTGGAGGGCAGTAGGAAGAGAGCGAAAAAAGTGTCAACAAAATCCCATTAAACAATTCATCAAATGATGAAATCGATAGACGCCATCACAACCAACAAAAAAATAAAAGATGCTGGATAAAGTTTTTCGGGCCTATCAAGCGACAGGTTTCGCTGCTCAGTCAGGCATATAAATGATGTGGGCTGTGTGCCCATCATTAATCAAAATTAAAAGTGTGACCATTTGGTAGGTAGGGAGTGGGGAAAGCTGGGTCGTGGCTGCAGTATTGTTTCAAACATTGTTTCTACTTATATCAGAGCATGTTATTTCAATCGCTGAATACGTGCTATAGTTGGGTTGAGTTTGTAAATTCCAGCGGCAAGTTGGGGTAGTTTGAGCTACGCTCCTGTGCTCAGTGACCCTTAACTTTTGGGCATCAGCTAAATGAACCGATAAAAAGGTAAACCATTAACCAAGCTCCGTCCTATTTTACAAATGTCTCAATCAGCTGTCAACTGTCGGCCATAACAAATGTCAATTTTAATCTAGCCACAACCCGAAAGCCAATAAGCCAAAACTACAGTGGCAGGAATACGGCTAAAAGAGTGGAGTGTTTCGGCTTAAAGTAAAGTTTTGTGTAATGTATTAAAAAATGATGTAATGGCGAATTAATTTTAGAGTTCAGTCAATTCTTTATTGAGTTTTTGAACAACTTCTGTAAGCTATACAACTTATTAATAGTTATTAAATACTTAAATAATCTTGAAAATTGCTTAAAAATTCTATTGACCTAAATGGAAAATGTAAATTTGTCTACAGTTTTCAACATAATTTGCAAAGCAATTCTAAAACTCAAACTTGTCGACCAAAAAATAGCTTTGGCCAGCACGAAAATGACTTGGCAACTCAGCGTTAAATGGACCAAAACTACACACATTCCCTTAGAATATAAGAGAGGGAGTGTGTGTGTGTGTATGTGTGCCACACACTGACAACTATTACTGACCGTTGCCAACACACGAAAATTTTACATGACATTTTAATATAATTAGTTTTTGCTGCTGGCATAATGTAAAGTGCGGCCAAAAATGTCAGCAAGAGACGGAGAGAGACAGAGAGAGGGAAAGAGAGAAAGAGGGGGAGTGGGCACAAGTGCTATGGTTGCTCAAGCTGCCTTAAGGACAGGAAAGTTGACTTGGCTGCGGTTGCCGGTTGCGGTGGGTCGATTCGGGTCTAAAACTATTTGAGTTTGCGGTCGGTTGCCAACATTTTATAAGCCGCAGCATATTTTTCGCAAAAATTTTAGTCTCACGCCTGTTCTATTAAATGGGGATTTACTCACACCAACACACACATACCCACACCTATACCTAGTTGTTTTCTTTGTATTTAAGGCATCTACACTGATCAAAATGGCAGCGTCAGAAAGCAAAAGTAAGCGATTTTCGCTTTAAACTAAAACAAACTTTAGAACAAAGTGTTACTATGTTAATTAAAGTAATTTAAATAAAATTATTATAAAGGAAACATTAAATTATATATTTATTAGCATTAAAGTGAGTTAATATTCTTAAAAACTTTAGCTAAGCTCGCAAACCTCTCTGTTTTGCCAGTGTATCTATCTATCTATATATCTGTCTATCTGTTTTTTACAGATACAAGATGACGACGTTAGGCACATGGGGTCTACATTCATTATTTCTCTATGCAGGATTACGCCGTAAGCTGGGCTACGGCTTAAAATGCCGCAAACTTTATGAGGCTCAATACACGTGCCACACCCACAGCCACAACCACTTCCATCCCCCAACCGCCCACTTATCCAGGCAGCGCCTTTCTTTGGACTAGGCCTAGGCAATTTATGATTGCTTCTATGTACACCAGCGACAAAATCTTGCAGACAACCTGGCAATTTCATAAACTGTGCAGACACTTGCCAAATTGGCAATACCTCTGCTCACACACACAGACACTCACGCACACTTGCACACCTCTGGAATAACGGCCTCTCACTTGGGTCTTTGTCTTCGTGCTTTACACACGTAAGCAGGCTTTGATATTTTATTGAGCTTGTCATAATATTTATGATATGTATTTGATGCGTGTACCCTGGTCTAACGGTACAATAGTCCAACCTACTGTCAACTTGATGCAGTAATCCTACCCCCTCCTACTTCCACCCAACTCCTCACCTTCAATCATCTTCCCTCTCTTAGACAATGGCAAAAACTTTGCCTAGAGTTTGACAACTTTTATTATTATTAGCATTAAGAGGACTCGACGACTCCTTACATTTTTTTTTTTGTTTTTTTGGCTTTTATTAGTTTCAACTTTTGACAGAAATGATATTGAGTTTATACATATTTATTCTATATATGTATTAATGATCATGATGAAGCTGAAAACTTTGCTTTTTTTTTTCGTTTCTTCGCCTTGTTCACATCAAAGTTTCATTTTTCTGTTGGTTTTGTTTTGTTTAATTTGTGTTATTTATAAGCTGGCAAAAAGCTTTGGGCAGTTCGCTTGCTCACTTGTGCAGTCTTGGCCAAAGCTAATGGCTGAAAGAAAAACTTGTCTAGCACTTGGCCAAGGCAATGCCATTGGCAACAACAACAACAACAACGAGAGTAACAACCGCCAGCTAAATGTGCACAAAGGTAAACAGGCAACACTTAAGTCGCACCAGCAGCAAAAACAAAGCAAGAAACTGGTAACATCTAACAGCTAACAAAGCTAGAAACCCAAAAGAGAGACAGAGAAAGAGACAAGAAGACGAAGAGAGAGAGGGAAGGGGATACGCCTAAGCCTCTGGCAGCTGTAGGGGGCGCTTTTAAGTGCGCTCTCTATGTGTGGCAACAACAATAAGTGAAGTTTTCCAGATTTTAGTCAGTGCAAATATATGTGTGTATCTATTTGTTTCTCTCACTCTCCCTCTCTTTCTTTCTATCTGTTCTCCGTCTGCCTTCAAATCCGCATTGTCATAGCTTGATAAATAGCTTAAATTACTTACAGAGCAGCAACACTCAGCTTTAGAATAAATACATTCTTCTGCTCTATAAAAGAAGCATTATCACAAAACTAAAAAAAAGAAACTTTTCATGCGACTGAAAAGCCAAACAAAATGCTCAATGGTCAGCTTTAAAACGGAGCATTAACTGGCAAATAGCTGACAGAGTTACTAACGAGTTGAGTTGCAGTAATAACAACAAAATAAAGAAAATATAGCAGCAAATTTGTGGATTTAAAGACAGAGCAGAACAAAGCTGTTGCCATGCGAAGTCATTTCTGCACTTAAAAGCAGCTACTTTTTGATAAAGTTAAGCTAGCACATAAGAAACTAAGGCAGCAATAATTAGTGTCTATAGTTAAGCATAAATAATAATTTAAATTAAAGTTTCTTTCTCTTTCAAAGTAAATTTAAAAATTTGTTCCAAGTTTATCGCGATTTAAAGGCGCATGATTTAAACAAATGCTTTTATATTTTGAATTAAACTAACAACAGTCGCTGGCATAAGTTACGCGCCAAGCCACCACACTGCTGATGTCTACATATCAAGAAAACAGCTACAATGTTTAGACGACAGCTACATCAGCCGTTAAGTATGCAATGCTTTTTTGCCTACGAGTTTGCCTTTGCCATTCTCCTTTGCCTTTTGCCATTTGCCTTTGACTTTGACTCTGTCTACTGCCACTACTACTAAGGCCCAAGGATTGCTCTTTGTTTTATTGTTTCTCAAATCGCTGTCGCTGTTGTTCTTCTGGTTGTTGTTGTTCTTCTGGTTGTTGTTTCTGTGGCAGTCTAGAGCTTTGACTTTGGCTCTTTATTACTATGCAGCGTGCGTCGTGACGCGACCAGATTATAAAGGTCGTCGGCTCGACGAGGCATTTGCACAACTTTGTCACGTGGCACGAGACAAGCATTACTTTTAAACAAGAACATTATGGGCCAAAACTTTGACTCCCCCTACTACCCCCAGATTTACCTTATGGTGTAGGAACATTTACAGTTTTGATAAATGTTCCAGCGACTGAGCTTTTCTTTCGTTTTTGTATTTTTGTTCTAGCTGAATGCCTCCACTTTTAAAGGGGCTTATGGAAATCCGTCGTGAGTCAACGCCGCAGGTTGTCCAAAGAGCGCTCAGAGCACAAAAAATAAACAGTTTTCATCAATTTCGAAGACAACTGTTGCAATGACAGCAATTATATAGGGAGTAGGGGCGGTGGAAGAGGTATGGGGGAAAGTATAGAGTACATAAAAGCAGTTACCAAGACATGAAGAAGAAAAGAATACAGCTCAAACCTTAAAGCAAAAAAGACATTGAGCGAGCGAGACGATTAAGACGATAATAACAAGTGACAAGTTTATTGCCCACACACACACACACACACGCATACAACAAAGCAGAGCATTGGCCAGCCGCAAAAACTCTTGCTGGACGGTCAGAGACAGTCAGACGAAAGCCTAAGCTTTTGTGGCCTGAAATCTAATGCCTTTAACCAGCAACAAAAGGGGCACCAAAAGGGGCACCAAATGGAGCGCAGAGAGGGGTGAAGGGTGTGTGACATTGCCCACATTATTGCCATGCGGGGCACACAACATTTTTGCCGCCTTAAAAGCCAGTTCCACTAATGCCAACAGCTGGCCAACATAAATATCAGTAGTGGGTTGGGAGATCACATTGAGTGGCAGGCAGATGGAGACGCAGGGGTTGGAGACTGGCGACTGCCGACTTGGGGTGCTTAGGGGGAGTGGCACACTGTCTATAAATGTTTTTGTTACCCAGTTGTGGCCCAAGCGAGCGAGCGCACTAAAACCACTAAGTAAGATAAGTGAGGTCAAGCAAAAGGGGTCATGTGCGCGCATTGTTACGTATACGTAACGTGGCGACACAAAGTCACTTGGACTCCCAGCAGACAACCCACAAATGGACACTAACAAAAAAAAGGCAGCAGCAATTGAAAGCTCAGCAAGATAGTGAGAGAATGTGACTCTGCGCTGAAAGTGCAAGTTATGCAGTAAGTAAAGTTATAAGCACCCCAAAAACACTGCTGATAGCACAACTGATAAGAGAAAAAATATAAATGCTGAACAAGTCCCCATTGGACTATCTCTAATTTTACTGCTGCCACACATATAACAGCTCAGCCAAGTCATAATTATGACTACTTTGGGGGAATGGAAGTTTATTCTGATGAAAATGTAATAAACATTCCAGAAAATATTTAAAGCAATAATTTTAGCCAATTTTACTTTTCTTACTCAACAAAGACTTCAATTTATTTGCCACTTTCTGTACCGTTTGGAAATTTCTGCTGATTTTGCATAAGACAAAAATCATTAAATTTATTTTATTTTTTGCTCGCCTCCCCATTTTTAAGCTCGACTTATTTTAAGGCTTCTTATATATTTCGTTGTTGTTGGCAATAAATTAATTAGTTAAGCTTTATCGCAGTTTCATTAATTAGAACCACAGGCCAATCATCAAACTCTTAAGCCAGCACAGATAATAATAAAAAAGAGCGAGAAAAAATGACTTGGTCATTCCGGGAAATCTGTGGCAGACGAGTCAGGCATTTTGTCAAAAAGTTGCATTTTTTTGGCCAATAAGGAAATTATTTTACATGATTCAGCATATCAAAAGGCAAAGCAATTATAGCCCAAAAGGCGCGTTATCATTCTGGCCAGCCACAGGGGGCCAAAGTGGAACGTTGTTATCGAGAGAAGCCAAGAACTGATATCACGTAGGAAGGCAACAGTTATTACTGTCAGTATGCGCATTCGAAGGCAATGAGAATTCATTTGATTTGCGATTAGTTTCGGCAAATATTTGATTGGTTTCTTATGCACAGGTCATCATGGAATCAATCCGAACTTTAACATATCATTAAGGTACACCTTAAATTTAGTTTCCTATTCAAAATAGTACTGAAGTCTCATAGCGAAATCAATCAAAGTGAAAATATTCACGGTAGGAAACTTAGCATAAAGTTGGAGAATTGAAAAGCTTTTGTTTACCAGCTGCAGTCGAGTCAAATTCAGGACTCGCAGCTAATGTTTTGAGAGCAAGAAGCAAATGGAAAATACGACCAGAGTTATTCGTATGCAAATCAACTTTGAGCGACGGTGTAAAAGATATATGTATACGTGCACGTCTATCTAAGTGTGTGTATGTGTGTGTGTGTGCTTGTGTGTCGACATATCGATAGATTGATGTTAAATTGATGCCATACTGAGTGGGTTATTGTCTGGCCCGCATATAAACAACCAAAACAGAAGCAAAGTGAAATGAGAATAAAGAAAAAAAAACCGAGAGCAGAAAAAACAAAATGCAAAAAGAAAAGTAAAAATTTCAATAAGTCGAAAGCATTTGTTGTTGAGCTAAGGGCGGCAGCAAGAAGCAGCAAACGAAGTTGAGAGGCCACTTCAAGCAATTTATGGCATATGTTACCAACACACACACACGCACACCATGACAAACACACACCCACATTCATGAGCCGAGTGAATGAGACGGATACCCGCATATGTAAATGCTGAAATAATACATGTGCGTATGGCATAAAAATTGATATGCCAACGTTTTTCATGTGTGAGTAATTCTCAAGTAAAATTTATAAACTTTTTAAATAAAATATAAAATAATGTTGTCGTGACTCTACAGCGGCTTTTTATACTTTAATCGATTCTAATACCCAGTAATGAAGTAAATCATTTGTGCTTATGATTAGAAAGTTTTTTGAAGTCTGAAAATATATCAAATTTGGAATTCTGTTTTATTTAAAATTTAATTTGTCTATTGTTAGCTTTAAATTAAAGTTTTAGACCTCTGTTTAGTCTGTATTGTGAAGTTTCAAAGATATTCCATAAGTATTTATATATTTCTATAAAGATTTCGCAGGGTTATGATATACTTATGAAGAATTGACTTCTGGGCATTCGTTATTAAATGCATTTATTAATAATAATAAATTTAATAAAAATTATTTTAATAATGTATTTTATTTAAATCGAAAAATAGACTACTAAGGGGTATTTTTTCATTTTTAACACTTATTATGAGTTTGCCTAATTCCCCACTACTCCTAGCATACCTCAACTGCCTCCTGCCGCACTACAGGGTATTATCGACAGCAACTATGTGCAAAAATTATGTCGCATAATAAATTGAACTTTTCATAAATTTTGCAACTGAAATTGGCAAGGGTCGACGGCTCCTCTGCTGCCATACTTCGTTGCTCCGTTGCTCGGTGCTCTGGTTCTCCAGTTTCCCCCGTCAGCCATACTGACATTGTCAACGTCTTTGGCAGCTTTGCGGCTCCGTGCACCTCCCACGCACTCAACTGCCCCGCCACCAACGTTTTTGGTAACAAAGCAGCAGCTCAGAATTTATGGTTGGCAGCTTTTAGGCTTTGTTTTGCAGCTTATTATTGTTATTGGCACCAACAGTGACATATTAGGAGCGCCTACTCCATGCCTGTCGAAGCTCATTTGTTGGCCTGGTCTAGAACGGTTCCCAGTATCCCTCCTAGCCTCCTCTCTCCCCATCCATCGTCCCTGTCATCGGTTCTGACTGATATCGAGATACGATGGCGTTTTGTACGTTGCGTACGCCAGGATTATTAATATTAGAAAAAGGAAATATATTTTCTACTGACCGGCTGCTGTTTTCGATTATTGTCCTGGCCATCGTCTGCTGTGTTCTGTGCCAAGTCCTTTTTGCCGTAAATTGTTATTGACAACGGAATCAGCAGTGCGGCACAAATTGGGCGTTGAATTTGCGGCTTGCTTTTCGTTTAGCTGCTTTAGCTTTATTCCCCTTTCCCCCCTAGTCCTTCCCACTGCCATTTTTCTTTACTTTCTTTTCGTTTCTATGCTTCGCTCTTTTTTTTTTATTATTTTTGTGTGTTTTCTTTCATTGGGTTTGGTCCATTTGTTGTGGTTATTATTATGGTTGATTTAGTGGCCACAAATTGAATGAATTGTCTTACTTAACCGAAATAAGCAATATATATATATAAATATATATATACGGGCACATATATACAAGTTTAAATTCAATAACGCCTAAGTGCGTGCTCAAATCAGATTAAAACGACGACGACGGTGGCATTGCGGAAATGACAGCCCTGAATTGAATTAATTAATGCCAGTTGAGCAGCAGTTGAGGTGAAGACGGAAGACAGTGAGAGAGAAAGAGGGAGAGAGACAGGAAGAGGGAGAGCAAAGCACGCTGTAGATTGCGTTGAAATTGAATGAAGTTGACAAATGCCGACATGGCACATGGCACAAAATATTAAAATAAAGTTGTAATTAAACGCCTCGCATAACTTGCCAAATGCTCAGCTCAAACGCACACCTTCCCACACACACCCAACCCACACACACACACACCCAACCCACACGACCAACACATATGTTAAGAGAGCTGTAAAACTTGAGCAACAGTTGAATAGATGAAAATTACTCACAAGCTGCCGTCTTGAGCCCACAACTCACGTGTGTGCGTGTGTAAAAAAAAACTCTTACCACATACAACTTGAACAATTAGAAAATTAAAATTGCACTGCAAGAAAGAAGTTTATTACTCCATATAATTAAACCAATTCTTTTAATTACTTTTCTTTACACTTTTGCATTACTTTGTGCTTGCCAAATTGGGTTATGGTATAAATGTAATATTCCCTACTTTTCATTCAGTTACATGATTTTGCTCAACTCGACGACAATTGTTTTCAGTGCATCACCAGCAATGGAAAGAGAAGACGAATTTAACGGGGCAACTTCTACACAATGACAATAATTTTGTTACGTTCGCAGTGAAAGAGACAATGTGCGAGCAGAGAGTTAAAAGAGCGAAAGAGAGAGAGTCGTTACAAGCTGGTGGATGGCAATTTGCAACCACTGTTGCCACCATTACGACCACCAAAAGCATCAGCAGTAGGAGCCTCAGTGGTGAAGCTGCTGCTGTCTTCGACTGCCAGCTGGGTTTGGTCTCAACACAGTCTCACCGCAGACACCAAAACCAAAAACCCAAAATGAGAAATACACACGCTGCCAGAGAGAGAGAGAGAGAGAGAGAGAGAGAGTGAGAGGTCAGAGGCATAGAAGGCAGGAAACGCGGCGCAGGGGCATATTAAAATATTTAATTACCATGTAAACTTACGACTTTTGTTTTTGTTATTGTTTTAATTGTGACAACAACTGTCATAATAATGAATATGATGATGTTTGCCAGGCGATGGAGAGTTGGAGAGAGGGGGAAGCAGCAGCAGCCACAGCACCGCAATGCCAGCCTGCCCACACACAGAGAACGCAATATGCGCCGAGTGCCCCGAAAAGTATGCTACATGCGAGTTTTGAAATGGATGCCAACCAAAGCTTTATTACATTTACTATGTATGGCGGTGCGAGTGCTCGACTGTGTCTCTGTGTGTGTGTTTCTGTGCGTGTGTGATTCATGACATGTGCGGCAGTGTGAGTGTGTGTATTTTCGGCGGTTTTTCTTGAAATTGTCTGACACTTTTCAAGTTGTTTTGCGCCTTGCAATGTTATTTGAATTTTAATTGCACTCTTTTCATGGCATACTTTAAAGCAGCCCTGTGTTTTATCTTCTTCACTGCATAATTTCGGTGTTGGCTTTTGTTTTATTATCCTCTATTTAATTAAAAATGCTTGTCTCGACCACGGTTTCGATACGGCTGCTGCACTTCATTCAGGTGCTCAATGTGTTTGCTCATTGGAACTAATTAGTTTTATTTAGCCTCACTTATTGACGGACTCAGGCGCACTCTGTGCCCATTCCTCATCCTACCCCCTGCGACTGACTGGCTAAACATTTTTCAATTGACATTGTCAGAACATTGTCCGGGAAGAAGATTCTTTCCCCCCACCCAACTTGGATTGTTTGGCTACTTAGTATGCGGCACACAATACACATAAAACATTAATAAAGCTTGTTGTCCTTTTTGGCTGGCTGAGCAGGCAATTCTTAAGCCAAGCTAAAGGCCCTTGTCATTACCAAGCATCATCCAACCAGCCAGCTTTACCCCCCCACCCACTTGGCTTGTGTGCTCGGCATATGCTTAGCATAATTTTAGACGCCAGCTACAAACTTTGATTTCTGCTGTCAGCCTTAAACGCGTTGGCTTAATTAAAAATAATATTGCATAGGATGGGAAAAAATAACAACACGGGTGAAGAAAAAGTCTAGCAGATGGAAAAGTTGAAAACGTTTAAAGTTTTAAATTATGAACGCTTGGACCAGGGGCTTGGTCAAAGACCAGGGCCACGCTTCATATCATAATTCAGTCATATAAAATTTGTCTAGCGGAAAATTAGAAATGCCGCAATAACAACAACAGGAGCAGCAGCTAACAAGAGCCACACCAGACGCCTTTGTAATTAAAATCGACAGAGAAATAAAGAGAGAGACCAAACGACTGAGGTAGAGCAAGACAGGGAGTGTAGAATAAAAAAGAAAATCAGAACCAGCCATTGATATGCTGATGAGCTTAGCTGTTTTTCCAGGCTCTGCTGATGCTTGACATTGAAGTGACTGCGTGAGTGGCACAGTGTGTGTGGTGGGTGTGTGTAAGTGTGCGTGTTTTTGGGGGGAGCAGTGTGTTGTTTACATACAAATTTAAAGCCAAAACTCGGTGATTTTTATGCCCATCAACGGCGAAAATTGAAAATGAAGCTAAAGAAAAATCTACCCTTGAAGTGGATATTGCCAGCAAATGTTGCACATTGGTTTTAAGTTGCGTCAATTTGATTGGAATCCAATCGAATTGATTTAGTGTTTTCTAAGCTAAATTTCTAGACTTAATTGTGTAAAAATTACAGAATTTTCAACTTAAACTTCAGTGTATTGCCTAATTGATTGTACAGCAAAATTTTAACTTTTATAAAGATATGTCTGTAAATTTATGATTTTTTTTTATATATTTCAAATTGAGAAGCATATTCCACAATATGCAATTAAATGCTAAACTAATAACAATTACAATGCTTCAAATTGATTAAAAACTTTTGCAGTTGTGTCCATTTTATGCACAAGTTGAGTTGCCGTTCAAGCAAAAAACCTAAAATGAAAATCAATTGGAAAACAAACAAAAAGCTAAGCACAAAAATATCAATTTGATGACAAAAATTCTGAAATAAAGCAGACCCCCGCCCCTACTAGCCACGCCCACAAGCCCTGACATGTTCAGTACTGTTGTGTGTTGAGCAAGCAACCCTCACACATGAAACCCATGTCAACTTGGCATTTCTCAATCAGCTGCAGCCCACTGTGCACTGTGCGCCTTTTATTAAATTTCACAACGCCAAATAAACAAATGTGTGTGTGTGTTGGAGTGTGTGTGTGTGTGTATTAGTGGTTGTGTGTGTGTTGATTTTCAATCGAAGCTAAGGCTGAATTTTCCTTTTTCTTACGCTCGATAGTTGTTTGCCAACTTTGCGGTTTTTGAGGTTGACATGTTGGCTGTGTTGATGTTGATGTGACCCTAAACAAGTGAAGCAGCTGATGCCTGATTATGATGATGGTGCCAGCTCCTTTTCAAAGCTGGAATGAGCAGCAGCAGTTTAAAGGCACCAAAAGAAAATATAAACGAATCACATTTGGTTCAACAAATCGAGCAAAAAGTTTGTTTGGTAAGAACAGCAAGAATAGTATGCATTTACTGCCAGGCAATTACCTGATGATGGGCTACAAACAAGCCGCTGACTTTGAGCCGTCATCAATTCAAGTGGGGCTCTAATTAAAGATACCGATCAGAACATGCAATGTGCAAATGCACAAAACGGACAACGAACTCCATGGAAGAGCTCAGCGAGTCAGTGCTGATAGGAAATCACGGCTAAAGCAGCTAGTTTGGCTTGAAAAGGTTTGAAGTATTAAAACATTTAAGCAGTTTAAAATTAAGCACTAGGATTATAGTATTATGAAATCGTTTGTTTTAAAATGTGATGGCTTTAACTAAGTTTGTAAGTTGCATTTCTTAAGCCGATTTATTTCTTGAATGAAATATATCAATTTTTTAATACATTTTGAATACGTTCGATAACAAATTGTTCAGTTGATAAGGTGAAAACATTTCCATAGATTTATTTTTTGAAAGAAAGGACCTTAAATCGATACAAAATCCATCAAGCTTTAACTTGTCTTTTACTTTTAAAAAGTTACAACAGTTACAGCTACAAAATGGCTAAAACAGCCACACTGTTGGCACTGTTGAGTGGTAGGTGTAATTGATTTGCCGGCACTTTGTCTATTGCCTTTGTTTGTCTGCAAGCGAATTTAATAAATATGAAAAACATCAAATTATTTCAAATGCCCAAGTGTGTGTCTGTCTGACAAACGTTTGGTTTGCACGATATACATACAAATATGCCAGGGATACAAAGTCAAATCGTGTTGGGTGTGGTGTTCTGTTGTGGTGCGCTGCATAATTTTGCAATTGCTCTACAACAAATCGCAGTTGATTGTTTTACGTAGTCGTTGCCGAGTTGCATGGTAGTTGAGACATAACAGCCTTAAAATATGCAACGAAACTTTGCTCAAAGCATAAAATCAACTTTCAGCGCAATGCTGCACACACACACACACACACACACACACAAAGGAGTTGCAGCAAATAGGAAATCACAGCAACAACAACAACTCAAAACGGAAATGCAAGGCATTCTTATGCATATCCTCTAAACAACTGCTCTGAAAAGCAAAACGAACATCACAAATGGAGCCAAGAACTCAACACAAGTTGCCTCAACTCGCCGTCGACTCGTTTGGGGAATTGTTTTTTGCTGTTTCACCAGAGTAAAAAGAGGAAGAGAGAGAAATCGGGAATGAAGCAGATATCTACACACATATATATAGATGGAGAGCTACTGCGAACAGAGCTAAAGGAATTTTTCATACACAAATTAAATCTATGTACATCCCAAAGTTCTTTCTCAGTTAGAAGCCACGCCTGCAGCACCCTTACGCCTCCATACACACACTGCTGGAATGGCACACAAGACGCCTTGCAAATATTCATTACGTAATAAACTAAAACAAAAACAACACCAACAACACCAAAAAGTGCGGCACACAAATCAAATTGCACATAAAAATTTCAGCTATGCGTGGCATGCCATGGAAATGGTAGGAGTATAGGGGGAGGAGTTGGTGGCAAAAGGCACCCAGTGAGGGCATAATATTTATTTTGTTTATTTCCATGTGTGGCTTTTTGTGGCAAATCAATGACATGTAAAAACTCTAATTAAACGCATGTTTCTGGCGCGCACTGTTCATTTCCGTATAACAGGCAATAAAATGGCAAACACACACACACAACCACACACACACACACATGCACTCCCGTACTAGGCCTGTTACCCGGTTACGGTAATTGGTGTGTGGAAAACGCTAAAGAAATAATTGAAGGGAACTCATATGATATACGACCGATTCAAAGCTATAATTTAGCGGGTCGAGCCAATAAAGAAATTCGAGCTACATTTGAATGTAATTGCTGTGCTTTGAATTGTTTAGGCACTTTATGAGTGATATTTATATGGAGGTACAACATTGTTAAGTACTGTATTTGGATAAGAAACGTATATAGCTTTCAGCTAATTCTTTTCTAAAGAGATTAGGTTAAAGAAACTCATAATTTGAGAACTTTGAGCCTTGTAAACCGTTTATAGAACTCGACACCAAACGCAGGATTAAACTTATCAAACCAATATGCTAATTAGTACTTTTAATATTCCCTTTTTAAATATAAAACAAAAATTAACCTCAAACCCTATTTTAATATATATTTTAAATGCCAGTAAAAATCATGTGTAAATTTAACAGTAACTATTTAGTAATAACAGAGTTAAAAATGCCTAATTAGCATGCCAACTGTATAAATTATGTGATTAATTTGCAAGCATTTTAAATAATCACATTCACAAATACTATGTTTACACTTTTCTGACAGCTAAGCACACAGAATGTAACCCAACTCTTGACAGTGTTCTATAAGCCCTATTAACTCAACCCTTTGTACATATACACTTTCATGCACACACATATCTGAGCGAAATGTCCCTACAACTATATGAAAATTTATCATCATTAGCTGGTTTCCCTTTCGCCCATCCCAAAAGTCGTACTCTTTCCTTTACTAAAGAATTCCATTTGCATAGTTCTCTAATTCCTGTTCGAGAACGAAATAAAAAAAAATAAAATAAAATGGAACCAAAACAAAACAACAAATGAAACCTACAACCCATTAACCACAACAACTCTGTTAGTGTTTGTCGCATGGTCAACTTAACTGGTTCTTTTTGGGCTGTTGCCACTTCATAGGGGTATTGCCAACAATTTTTTGTCCAGCTTTACTTTTGTACTTTTGTGTGTGACCAAAGACCAAACCCTAAAAAAGTGTAACAAAAAAAAACCAAAATTATATTGTTTTGTATTTATGGCAAGAGTTTGTTACAAAAGCGTAGAATTTCTTAAACAGCTTTTTAACATGTAAATTCGATTTTTAGTGGACCGTCAAAAACACAGACAAACACACACAAACAAACATACACCTACACACCTTAATTAAATTTCTAATTATTGTAATTAACCACATTAATATGACCTCATGCGCACCCTAATTTGCTAAAATTCCTAGCCAAGAAACTCTCCCCCACACTTCGACTACCCCCACGCCCCTTTTCCTAATGCTGTCGCGGCGTAAAATTGTGTAGAAAATTGTCGGTAAACATTTTTACAGTTTATTTGCGGAGCGTGGCGAGCGCGGCGCCCAAACCGAACCCTCACCCCTTCTCACACCCCGGACTACTCCCGGTACCGATGTGCGGCACTAACTGCCCAACGAGCACTGGCGTTCTACTACATGGGCTGAAAAGTCTTTGGCCTGGCAATGAAAAAAGGAAATTTTGAATGAAAATTTGCCTTTATTCTTCGACATGATCTCCATCTAGAGTAATGCATTTATTGTAACGGTCTTCCAACATCTCTATACCGCTTTGATAAAGCGATTTGTCAATTCCTTCAAAATAGGCGTTTTTTTCCTTTTTGACCTCTTCATTTGTGAAAATCTCTTACCAGCAAGCCACAATTTAAGTCAGGGAAAGCGGTAATAATAGCTGGGGGCCAAATCTGGCGAGTACGGTGGGTGAGGGACGATTTTGTATTGCAATTGTTTAAATTTTTCGGACTTGTCGCGAACTTTTTTTTTTCTTCATGTGAGGGCGTTTGACCTTGACCTCGGCATCCAATCGGTCCAATAATGCACAGTAATATGGTTTATTGATTGTTTTACCATGTTCTAGGTAGTCAATGAATATAATTCCATGTGCGTCCCAAAAAATACTGGCCGACACCTTATCGGCTGATTGATGCGTCTTCGGGCGCTTCAGACGACTTTCACCTGGCAACAACCACTCAGCAGACTGTCGATTGGATTCAGGTGTGTAATGGTGAATCCATGTATCATCCATGGTCACAAATCGGCATAAAAACTCTTTCTTATCGTGCTGGAATAGGGCAGATTTAGCTTCGAAAGTTGGATTCGATTCTCTTTTTGATCGATTGTGAGAAAACGCGGCACGCATCGCGCGCATAACTTTCGCATATGCAAATACTCGTGTATGTCATGACCCATACGTTCTTTTGAGATGCCAATGGTGTTAGCTAACTGATGCAACTTAACATTTCGGTCACCCAACACAATATCATGAATTTTTGCGAATTTTCTGGAGTTACTGCCTCATTTGACCTTCCGGAACGAGGTGCATCATTGGTGCTCGTACGGTCACGTCGAAATTCAGCAAACCAATATTTTATAGTCGAATATGCCGGGGCAGATCCTCCGTAATGTTTCTCAAGCCATTGCTTCCCTTCAACGGTGTTTTTTCCCACAAAAAAAAATTTTTAATCAAAACACGAAATTCACTTTTTTCCATAGTAAACAAAAATAGCAGAGGTTGCGTCACTTCATGATCAATAACTAAAGAACGGCTTGATGGAATGTCACCAAACTTTGACAGTATTCTAGTTAAGAATGGTACTCTATGGCAAACATACAAATTTTATGTTTGTGACGCCAACTCTGTGTCAGGCCAAAGACTTTTCAGCCCATGTAGTATGTGTGGTCCGACGTCCTTGTTGCCTTTTATTATATGGCCCCGGCATTGTTCGTGACGTTATACCTGTGCGCGGTATGGAGCTAAAGGGTATGCTCGACTTACTTTTTTAAAACAACATATTTTAAAGTATTCAACTAATAGGCTAATTTTAAGACTTTTGTCGGCATTTTTTAAAATTAATTAATTAATTTAGTGTAAAAGAAATAGTTTAATTAGTTCACTAATTTCTTTTTTTTAAGATTTCAATAAAAATATTGTTAATTTACTGAAATACTAAATTTTAAATTTAATTTCATAAAAATTGCTGTAAGGATCTGAAATTTACTACATGAAAAATTAAATAATAAAACTCTTTAAATAACTTTTAAAGTCCTGGGTATGCTCAAGTCGCGCACTTTTCTAATCTTAATGAAATCCAACTTATTTCTGATTGTTGCTGCTATTTATGTGGTTGTAGCCGTTGTTGTTGTTGTTGGCTAGCGGTTGGCCTTAATGAGGTCATGTGTGTGTTGGTTGTGCGACGTCGGTGATTATGATGGCATGAAATTAACATTTAATTTGAGCTGAACTGGAGCGCCACCTAGCGGCTGCCTGCCACACTATATATGTCTTGCTCTCGCTCTTTATATTGGTGTGTGCGTGTGTGTGTGTGTGTGTGTGTGCTTTTGGCTAATTTATGCCGCTTGGCCCCATAGACGTCTGAATGTGGCATCATTAGAGGCAACTTTGTGGTCCCGAACGCGCTCCATTGGACAATGGCATATAATTTATGTTTGTCTTAGCAGCTGCTTGCAAAGCTTGTTCACACATACCAGCTCAATCACACACACACACACACGGCTGGGTTGTGGGGCAACAAGTATGACGACCAACCAGTTAAAACTTTTGCGGCCAAAAAGTTTTGCTTGTCTGCGTTTAAGCTCGGACCAGACTACAACCCAGTTTCCAGTTGTCCACAGAAAGAAAACAACAAATTTTCCTACCACCAACCAACCCTCCCCCTGCCTTTCACTGTCTACAGGGATTTTGCGGGCTGGCAAAAGTTTCTCGGCTTATCAATGCCGTCCGGTTTCGATCCTCCCCCCACCAAAAAAATAACTGCAGCTATTGAAATTATTGAAAAATTCAGCAGAAAAGTCAACTTCCATTTCGTGCTATTCCATATCCATTCCATTCCGTTTCCTTTCGTTTCCTGCCCCCTAATTTCCCCTGCAATTTTCGCTGCTAGCTCCGTAATGCTTCCTTCATTATTTATTAATGAGGCTTAAGCAGCGTCTAACATTTCAAAGCTCCAACAGCCGCTTGGGACCGGGTGCAAAACACAACACAGTGCGTTGTAAAAATGTGCGCATATTAAATATTAATTTCCATTTCTCTCACTCACTGATAAGCGTACAGTTTGCTCTATGATGTAACCTAGAAACTTGCCGCTGTCTGTCAAAGGTCAAACGAAATGCCGCAAGCAGCATTCAATTACCCTGTAAAGTGGTATGAATGTCTTTTAAATGCAATTAAAGCTTTTACAGCTTTGTGATCAAACCTTTAAGGCTAACAAGTTGAATTATGTTTACAGGGAAAAGTTCTTTGTATGAAAGAGAGTGAAAAGTAGTTACACTTTTTAAACCCCATGAGCTTAAATTAAAGACAGTCTAAAGCTGAGAAGAGTGTAAGGAAAGGGTGATTAAAATAGTAGTTATTTTTAACTTGAGGTTAAGTTTTGAAGCTTAAAATATTTTTTATTGAATTTATAAATAGGACTTTGCTTTTTCTATAAATATTTCGTAGTCTACTGTGTAGTAGTATTTATATTAATTTACTTTACTTTACTTTACTAAAATTGCTTGAAAGTTTCAATATTAAACTGCCACAATTGTGCTCAATTTAAACCCAAAAATATTTAATCCGACTGTTTGTAAGGCATTCAAATGAAATCGTTACTCGTTTTGGTTAAATCTAGATTGTCAATCGCCGTTGACAATAATTTCCGTTAACACTCTACGACAAGTGTTGGGTTCAGCACACTTTTGGTTATGCCATTTGAAGTTGAACCGTTTTTCTGTTTTTTCTTTCCTTTTTATTCTTCATTTGTCATTGACCCAAACGAACACTTAAGTATTTCCGTTAGAAGCAAGAGAAGAACGGGTGACAACAACAAGCAGCGAACAAAGTTTAGAATAAGAAAAGCAAAGAGAAAAAATAAAAATAAACCGTCAGACAAATTCCATGAACAAAATGAAATGTCAACAGTAAATTTACCTTACACTTTTTCTATTGTCGTTTGCCCTTATTGTTGTTGTTGTTGTCGGTTGGTTGTTTGGTTGTTGGTTTTTGGGCTGATTATTTTCTTTTCTAATGTGCCGAAAGCTCATTTTTCTTATTTGGGTAAAGATTCTCTTAATGGGATTTAGAGAAAAAAAAGTTGTATGTATGTGTGTGTAGAGCGAATTGGGTCCGGTGTGTAAAATGGCGCATAAATATGTTGAAAATGGACTTGCTGAAATTTATTTACATAAAAAGGATTTTACAAATAAGCACAATACACAACCACACACACACACACACACACACACACTGGGAACTTTAGCCTGCCTTTGCCAGTGATTTGTGCCTTTGTCATTATTATAAGCAGCTGAGCGATCCCTTTTTTTTGCCACGCCCCTGCCGCCCTTCCGCCCTTACACTAGTATGTGTTGCCTGGTGACAGCTGATGAGGGGCTGTTGTTATGGTGAGCATCATATCTGTTACACAACCAAAGCTCCAATGACCATAAATCCATGAAAAGCAGTGCAAAAATTGTGACACACAGACACTCAATTGAAATGCTCACAGTTTCTGCAGTTGTGCACGGAAAGTTCATTTAAAATTGCTGCCAACAGGCAATATCTTAAGCATGTAGTGTGGAGAGGGAGGAGGGGCGGGGGAGTTCAGGTTAAAGCAGAAAAGGGAAAAACAAAGTCGCGCACTAAGCAGCAAATCCTTTCATCCGATTTAAGTAAATGCAAACAAAATAAGTAAATAGCAAGAAGCAACACACCGTAGAAGTTCCCTCTCTCTCTCCCTCTCACTCTGTCTCTATCTGCCTCTTCTATTTCTTTGCCCCTCTCTCTCTTGCTGCGGATTTATAAGGGGCTTAGCGCCTCGCAGCCGCGCCTCCAGGCGCTCCAAGCTCCCCTTGAGTCCTCAGTTTGCTCGTGCTGCCGAGAGAGTTCCCCTCGACAGACACTTGGGCGAGCTTGTTAAAACTTTAAGTCCGTTTTACTTAACTTGGCTCCTTTGGCTGACAGTTGTAACTGTTTTGCTTTCAACTCAGCCCCTCTCTCGCTCTCCCTCTCTCTCTCTCTCTCACACGCACACTCTATTGACTACTCTTGCTGTGTCGCAGTGCAAGTTTTGTTAATTTTTAAATGAACTGACGATTTAAGCCTTTAACTACATTTTTCCTTTTTATTTGAACTCTATACTTATATATATATACATTTTTTTATGTTTTCTTTTGCACGTGTTCGTCTGTCATTGACAGCAGCTCTAATTGACTTGCATTGTTTTTATATCTATCTATCATGCTCTTTCTTTCTAACGCTCCTTTGCTTACAAGCCCTGTTGCTGTCCCTTTCGCGCTGACAAGTGCTGTAATTAGTCAGCTTGCTTAGGCACTTTTGCTATTGACACTTGGCCAGAACGAAGGACATTAAAGTTTTTAATTGAATGTCGTTTTCCTTGTTCTTCATTGTCCTTTTTTTTTTGGTGTGTGATTTGATTAGGGTTATTATGTGGGCGTAGAGACCACTAAGGGGCGTGGCCAATCAACTGCTTAAAATATCTCAATTAGCCACTAAATTCGATTGTGGGGCGTTCATTACTGTAAATTACTTGGAAGCTCCTACGATTAACATTGAACATTAACACGATTAAAGTAGCCATAACTTTGGCTATATATAAACTAGTACAAGGCGATTAAGTAGTGCTTTAAGGAATGGTTAACACTGATACAAATTTAAATTGTGGCAAAGTTTTTAATCGACTTAATGTGTTTAATCTATGAATTTATAATTAAACAGTTCAAAGGCTTTCAATGTTCTTATTGAATAATGTTAATATTGAAATCCTATTAAGTCTCACTCTGCTGCTATTAAACTTTAATGGAAGGACGTTTAAATTTTGTAGGCTTTAAGCACATGCTGTACAATTAACAATAAGAACCACAACTCAATTCAATTCAACTCGTAATAAAAGCTCTCAAAATGCCCGCATTATTAAATGCTTAAAGCAAAACAAGCAAAACTTAACCCTTAACTCCACATCGCCTACACCCTTCCCCCATTCTCATCTGTGTGCCCAACTCTATTTCCAAAATGGCAGCTGAAATTCAAAACTCCCAGAAGGCAGGCACACTTGAAAAAGTTGGCATGGTCTATACCATATTTGCGTAGCTCGGCATAATTTCAAATTAATGCACTCAATGGCAAATGGTTTTCAGGTTTTTCCAGTTTTCAGGTTATTTTCCGGTTTTCGACTGGCATATATTTACATAGACAAGAGGGGGGGAGCAATGGACGGTGAACTGTTTCGGCCGAAAACAGTGAAACTGAGCACCTAAACCGTAGCATCAATTTCTGCAAATGCAGCTCGAAAAATGTTTGAGAAGAAGTCCATGAATTGGCGAAATTCTAATGGCAACTGGCAGCTGGACGCGTGTTTGCGGCTTAACGGCAACTGAAATGGCCACGATTGCAACCGGAGGCACAACCGACCGTGCAGCATTTGGCAGTGCAGCAAAACTGTACATTAAAGTGCTGCATAAGCCAAGGCGCACGCACGCTCGGCTGCATAATAGAAAATGTTGAAAAGAAAATAAAACACAAATACACACCCACACACACGCACACACTGAAATTTGTTGAATTGCTCTGACATTTTAACATTGTAGTAGTCGTCGGTAAGCTCTGTCGTCTGGCTATCAACATTGTTGTTGTTCCTGCTGCCCCTGAAATGGCGAGGGCGTAAAATTGCCGTAACATGACAGCGAACAACTTGGCAAAAGGTAACTCAAAATGCGCTGCGAACACGCAAACCAAAGGACAAAAAAAAACAACAACAACTTACACACACACAAACAAAAAATGAGGGAAAAAATTCATTATTTTTTTAGAAAAGTCGAAAGCGTTATGCTCTAGGCAGTGCCAGTAGGTTTGTTAACTGGCAGAAAGTGGAGACAGACTAGAAACGCACTCAATATATTATTATACCACCTCAAACTTAGACAAAAGAAAATCTGAGGTTAAATCTATTATCATAAAATGAAATATTTAAAGTACAATATGTTTTTATATTTAAAATACTTAGAAATATTGGTTAACAAAACCTGATAATTCAAATATATCACCTAACCCTCTATGAGTACGTGAAAAAATCACGTATACGTCAAATATTAATTTTCTTGAAATTAGTTCACAAAGTAGTAAACGATCTCTGGATCTTTAAAACTGTTTTACTGAACCGAACTTAAAACATTTGGTAAGGGTACAGGGGAAAGGGTAAAACACGTGGTAAGGGTATTAAAGGAGCCACCAAACCAGTCAAGCCACTGAAATCTACGCAGTCCAAGTCCTTGCAGAACCCAAGCATTTGCCTAATGTACTCGCTGCTCTGCTGCCTGTTTGTGTTGACTTAGATGCACACACACACACGCACACCCGCACAAGCACACACACATTTGTTTGGTTGGAGAAAGCAAAAGACGGCAACGGGAGCGTTTATCAGTGAACGTTAGAAGAAGAAAGTTTTTCATAAAGTGTGGAAAAGAACTTGCGCTAGCCAAAAAGAAAACTGTCAACTTGACACAGGCGGTGTCCTTTTCTTTATAGGGTATAATACTAAGAATGGGGTATATGCGCTAAGTAAGTAGGAAGGACGGCAGGAAAGGAAATGAGTCCTTAATAAAATGTAAACTTGGATTATCCCATGTTTTACATTGAGGATATCTACTAGGCTAATTTAAAATTAACTGTTATAAAACGTATTTACTAGTTTTAAAACGTGTATTAAAATTTAATGAGCAAATATTTAAAAATTGGTTATGATTTTTAGGTATACTATAAACATATTTAAAGAAATTAATTAATTATATTAAAATAAAAATAATAAAATAAAATAAAATAATTATATATAAGAATAAAAACTTCTTTTTTATAATTTATACATTTTTGTTAAATATAAAAAATATTTATTATTTTCCCCTTAATTTTTCTCATTACTGCCTCTAGTAAGAGCATTAAATATTCGTTGGAAAATAGAGCAAATGCATATATCTTGTTGCTTGTTTTCCTCCGCTTTATTCTCCTCTATTTTTCTCTTTTTCTTTAGCAGCAGCTTTGCTTCGTCTTGCCTACATTATTTATGAATTTTTCTTTCGGCTGCTGCTGGCTTTTAATAGTTGTGTCTGCGGCAATGTATGAGCACAGTGTCTGCGTGTGTGAGTGAGTGGGTGTGTGTGTCTGCATGTGTGTATGCGTTTACCACATTGAAAAGTTTTCTTTGCAAAGTGCTTGGTACATGCGAGCGCGCAAATATGCCAAAAAATATGCTACACAAAAATCGCTCAAGTGCAAAGTTTTAACAATTGGAAAGTTTGCATCATGGGTGCAGTGTCCTCCCTCCCCAACCCACCCTCTCCACACAATCCGTCCAGTCAAGTACTTAGTTAGAGCGTCAAACACAAAATGCAAACCAAGCGACTGAAAGAAAACGAGGGAGAAAGCGACATGGAGGTAGAGAAAGAGAGGGAGAGAGAGAGGTGGCAAACGCGGTCTTGGGATGCGACGTGTGCTTTAAGTGCTGGTCACATGACTGCGAAAAGGAGCTGACAAAAAATAAACTTGTCCTCAATTTGTGTGCTCGACAGCCAAGTGTTGAAAAACGTTGCACAACCCAAAAACGAAATAACAAAAACTACAAAAAAAAAATGCACTCAGCACGAAGAGTTAAAACAGAAAGCTGCAAAAAAGCGCTTTAAATGAACAATATGTAACAACATCAGAAAGTTGACTTTGGCAGTTTATTATTATGGCATAATGCTTGTGCAATCTAATGGAAATTTCTGCACAAAATTAATGCATAATTATTAAAATATAGAGCCAAAAACTGTGTCATAAAAGCAACGAAAAATATTAATTTATAACGAAAACTACGTTATTGTTGTCTTGAGATTAAAAGTTATGAATATTGGAACTAAAATTCATTTAATTTAATTTAATATACAAAATAAATATAAGGAAAACACTTATATATCAAGCCATAGACTAAGTAATTATAAAAAAAATATAAAATAAGTTTAATATAAAGTATTTTTAGAAATAGCTTTTTTTCCCTTTGGAAAATGTTTTTAAAATATTTACTTTATCTTGAACATATAGATAAACACCTTAAATGTTCATAGCAAAAATTCAATAGAATCGAATAAATAAAATAAGCAATCGGTTTAAGGTTTAAACAGTTGACTGCGGCAGCTGTCAACTCACTGAAAGTTCAACTAGAGCCAAAGCAAATATGCCGAACAAAGAGATATAGATAGATAGATAGTTGTGGACTAAAAGAAGGGTAAGAATATGTGGGGGATACATGGGGTAAAAGCAAAGTTTATTTCAGTGCTGCCAAGTGGCGCCACCTGGCGCCCAATGAGGTGTGAAGATGAACAGTCGCAAGTGTCCAATGACGTTATTGTTGCACCTGAAAAACATACACAGCACTGTGACTGTGACTGTGTCGGTGTCTGTTGGATAAAGCAAATACAGGGCAAAAACCAAATCAAATGTGCTGATATCTTGCTATGTATGTGAGCAAGCCACACCCCCTTTTCTCACCTTTAGCCAACCCCGTTTGTCGTGCTGTTTCTTGCCGCAACAAGAGCTCTTCAAGTGTTGCCTGTTGCCTAACGGTTGCTTGGTCTGCACCTTTGTGGAAATCCAACAATGTCAACTATGCAACACAAAAGCGACAATGCCGTCGCTTTGTCTGACTGCAAAGGGGCCAGAGGCGTGGAGAGGGGCAGCAGAAAGTGCCAGAGGAGCGGGGAAATGGAGGTAGTGGGGGGACAAGTGCGCACTCTTGTTGTGTGTGGCATACAAAAATAGCTCACTTTGCGAACGTTTGGTCTCGGTTTCTCTGCACTGATAAAAAAAAGATTTTAAAACTTGAAATTTCTTGAAATTAAAAGATTTATAGATTAAGGAAATTTCTGCTGAGTTTTTTAAATAAAATACTTTAAATAAATTTAAGTAGACTTCCAAAACTTGAATTCAAAAAGAGTTTCTTGCATTTCTAACGACTTTAACACCTTTTTTCCCCAGTGTATTTTGTTTCTCTGTTTTTTTTCCTTTACCACTGCTGTCCCATACACCTGCCACTTGCCACCTGTTTCATGTTTGAGTTTTTATGCCCGCAATTTGCATTGCCCGCTTTGTTGACGTCTTTTGCACTTTTGCTTTTTCTGCTGCTTTAAGGTAGCAAGTAAAAACACAAAAATAATGACATTAAAATGCGCATTTTATTAAAACTCGATGGCGGGATTTGTTAGCCAGAATCGAGGTGCCTCGAGCAGACCAAGTCGTAGACGTAGCACGTGCCGCTTGAACCTTAACCCCTTGGCGTGTGCACACAACATGCAAACGGGCAAAAAACAACAACAACAACAGAAAGCTGAAACAACCAACTAACAACAACAATGACTGGCAAACTACTTCAGTTTTATGAGGCACCCGCTGTGACCCCTCGCCACGCCCCACGCCCCACACCGCCCCTGCTCCATCAATTGACAATTATGAGGCCACGCCCATTGCCGTGCTCATAAATTTTGTAATTATTCCCCTGCGTGCCGAAAAAAAGAAGTCCACAAAACAAAAAATATGAAAACACACACGCATCCCATATGGCAACAGTTTCAAAGAGTGTAAAAGAGAGAGGGAAAGAGCAGCAGAAAGGGAGCAAGAGATAGAGTGAGAAGTGGAGAATAATCAACGATGGGCGCTGAAATTTTTTGGGCATGAATATTTCATCTACATATCGTACATATGTACAACCATAAAACATATGAGTGCATTTTGGGTAGAATAATTATTGTTGCACACAATCCTGATGGAAATAAAAAGGGTTTCCGGAGCAAACTTAACGCAAGAACTAAGTATGATGTGTATTTAAGTAGCGATAACAATTTCTGAACTAATTAAATATTATATTAGGCTTTTAATTGCCTAAAAGAATCAATTTGGGAGACTAATTTGAACAAATTAAATATATATAATATTTAATGCCTCAAGAAATGAATCAATGATCGAATATTCTGTGTCATAAGTGAATAGGTAAATAAGTAATGCTTTCTTTATATAATTTTACTATGTTGAACTTAAGTCATATAATTTTAAATATACATTCACCAAACTAACAAACATTTTAGCCATGACTCCCAGTACAACTGTTCCAAAAACAGCACCAAACTTCTCAAGGCTTTAAGAATTTAACTTTTAATGCACAAACAGCCAGTTATTAAACGTAAATAATACCCATAGAAATATGTACGACTCATAACAAATAGGAAGGGACCCCGGTAAGACCTTGCGGTGTAACCCTGAACCGTTGTCAAAGTGAAATAAATGAACTTTATTGTCACGCACATCGTCTACAAAAATGAGAGAAAACCGAAAGAAAAAGCAACAAAAGTGAGTGTATAATGTCTGCGGCAACTCTGAAGGAATGCAATTAAAATTTCATGTACTTATAGCGCACCTTAATTGATTAATGTAAACCCCAGCCCCCGCGCCAGCCCCCATTTCCAAAATAAAATATAAAACAATAACAGCCCACAAAATTCGTGGTTAAAGCAGCTAAAGGCGGTGTGGCTGGAGGCCAAAAGGGGGACTAGATACGGTAGAGGGAGAGAGGGGAACGACACAAACAAATTAATTAAAAAATGCGTTGTCTGCTTTTAGGCGGCAAAGAGCGTCTTGTTGTGGCCGTCTTAGCTGGCCCATGTAGCGTATGCTGTTGGCCCTCGGCCCGGCGGATCCTAACAGAAAATAATAAATAAATTGTGCTTAAAGAGCTTTCGAGGCAAACGCAGTGCAGCCATAAACATTAATTAAAAGTTTTGACCCTTTGCCAGCACAGAGAAGCAGAACAAGAAGAAGCCAGCGAGTTGCTTTCATGAAGAAGTTGTGGGCAGAAAAAAAAAACCTTCTGCCGCTCATCAGCTGCAATATTCATGTGCAGCAACTACAACTACTAAAAAACAACAACAACTACGAGTATAACTAAAAACCTACTACAATAAAATGCACTCAAATTTGTTTCACCGAGTTTGTCGGAGAGTTCGTCGCTAAACGGCGCCCAACGTGGCCTCAATGGCCTTATTTGCACGTAACGCTCAAAATTACGAGTTAAGCACTTTTTGCCCATGGCACACACACACATATGTACGAGCAACTCTTATGAGTCATGAATCATTTAGCACACACACTCACACGTCGGCAGAAACTTTTCATTTTTAAATGAAAACTGCACGTGGATTTCCCTTGTACCGTGTACAAACTGTAGTTGAAAAAGGCCATGCGATAAAATGTTTGATGTGCAAAAGGTCTAAGGTCACCAAATGTGACCCATTTCATAGCATCCCTCTTTACCGCACACCTTTCTGCACTCTTTTTTAAGGTCCAGTTTTTTTATTTGATTAATTCTGTCGACAGCTTAAAAATAACTTAGTTATTTAATTTATGAAAGTATGCTTTAATAAAGTTCAAGTTTTTAAACTGTGTAAAATATTTGAGGAGGTAGATGTAGCTGTTTATAAGCTAAATTTAAACAGAGTAAGCTGTAGCTAATGTATTTAAATAATTCAAATTATTTAAAGTTTTATTTTCCTAATGAATGAAATTCCTTTTTTTAAAGCAGTTTTTAGAGCAGTTTATAATGCTGGAATATGTTTCAACAAAAACAGCAGAGCAACACAGCAATATTCAACTAAATGTTACCCTATATTTAGCTAGAATCCTTTCTATGCTTTACAGGATATTTGTCCTGCTTTTAAGCTTCTATTCCCCTTCTATGGCTACCAATTTTTTGTTTGCACATGTCGAAATTTGTTCTCTACAAGCAAAATATGACACGGGCATATGGTGTTGGTCAGCAAATGGTGTTGGAAAGTGCCTCTTTTTATAGTCTCTGTGTGTGTTTGTGTGTGTGGCACACTTTTTGCACGCCAACTTGGTTAGGTGGAAACAAACAAATAGACAAAAGTGGCAAAAACACAGGCACACACAAACACACTCTCTTCTTGGCCAGGAAACTCAATTCAACGGAAACCAAGAGAACCACCGAAGCATTAAATTAACATTTTTTCTAATTAAACTGCTAGCAAGTGGCATGCAAATGTGTGTGTTAGTGCAACGACAGTACAGCTGTGCTTTTGGCCACAATTGGTGGCACTTAAAATCTGAAGTGGCCAAGATTTGCATAATGTCATTGTATTCAAACTAAAATCTTTATCAGCAACTTGTAATGAAAATGAGATACTTTTTAGGTGTTAACGGAAGGAAATGGAAGGAATGGAGGTAAGGAATGTGTTTGATGTTGGTACAAAAATGGAATTGAAGTAGGAAACATTTTCTTGTAGCTGCTGTAAGATGTATCTACGCCTATATTGATGGTTCTACTAGCTACTGCCTCTCTTTTTTATAGAAAAAGGAAGGTTTGGTGGGTCACAAAGACAGTTAAGCAAATGAGAGAAACAAATGCGAATGCTTTTCGTTTTTTCTTTGTTTTTTATTAATGCCGCATATCATTAGATCTACAAACATGCGCGTATACGCGATATATATAAGAAGTGCTCATACACGCTCTTAACTGCCAACAATAATAATGTTTTGGCATTTATCACACTTGCTTAGTCTTGTTCTTCTACTCGTTGTTGTTGTTCTGGCAAAGTGACCAAGCAAAGTGGCTCTAAAATTTCAGTGGCAACAGTAAGAACAAGTAGAAATAAACAAAAAATAAATAAAAGAGACTGAGAAGCAAAGCAGATAAATAAATGTGGCAACAACAAAGAGCAAAGCGCAATAAATCTAAATAACAAATTTTTACGAGAAACGAGACCATAAATAAGATGTTACTGCCTTTGCCTAGCAGAAACCAAAACCAGAAAAAAAAAATGAAACTAGTGGAAAAAACAGGCTCAGTATCATTTCCCGGGCCCATTTCCCATTTTCCAAAAGCAGCAACCATTCCTGAGAGTTCTGTTAATTTAATATTATTACTTTTCATTACAACTGCCCCATTGTATGTGTATGACTGTGTGTGCTTATGGCTACAGTAAAATGCTGTTAGTTTCGTTTTTCCCCCAACTTTTTTGCCAAGAAGTCCCAAATGTCAACACATTAATGTCCAAGTCCCCTCGGGGGGGGCTGAGGTCATATAAATCAACATTTATCTGACTCCATCGCCGACAATTGAAAATGACAGCAAAGAAAACGAAACGACCTAAATGCATAAATACTTTCATCATTTGGTTAATTACATAAGACGGAGTCTGTAAGTACTCACAAAATTTGGTAAAATTTTGGGACTTCTTGAAAATAAAGTCGTTAAAAAAACAGTAACAAATTTGTTACAGTTTTGAGAACAAATTCTGAGAATAGTAAATAAAACATGCTGAAAGTGTTTATGTAAAAAGATTACAACAAAAAATTATTTTTAAAATTGAAAATTTACATGGAAATTTATCGCAAAAATTAAAAAATAAATATGGAAAGCACTGAATCTTTAAAAAATCTTCTTAGAAATATAAGTTGGTAGACAAATGTTAATTTCAAGAATTCTTGGAATATCTCTTGACTGAATTTAAGCCTAGTTAAACTGCTCTTGATTGACAAAACTTGTTGAAAGTTGAAGAAAACTTTTTGTGGAATGTTTCAGAGCAATCAAACGCTTTGAGTAGCATGCCCCACTCTCTGCTGCTTTGCAGGGTATGCTAATAGTGTCAAATAGCAAGCTGCTCATATTTTTGCAAGGTCCTGAAAGCAGTTTTTGCTTTGGGCGCACCTTTCACACGGTTGCTTCATTGTATTGGGCTAATAAACAAGCGACAGGATAGTGTAAAAAAAACAGCAACAGCGACAAAGGGGAAAGGGAAAACCAGACTAAAAACAAAAGGCACAAAAAACAGCAACAACAGGAGCAACAACAGCAAAAATAGACAGACATTCAGTATGTACATCCTGTTGGACGAGAGATGTTTTTTGCGCTGTTTTGTCGCACCTCTTTTTCTTTGTGCCTCAGTATAAACATGTGTGTGTGTGAGTGCATACACAGGGTATTTGTGTATGTGTGTGTGGAATCGTATAAACCATTAAATTGAAATTTATGCGGCACTTTGCCGCGTGAAATGTTTGTACAACTCGTTGCGGGCTGCGGCTTTTCAGCATAACTCCACAAACGCCCCCGTCCACGCCCCCTTTTCCAGCTGCCGGACAAGTTGCAGCTCTTGTTGCAACGCTATAGGCGTTGACAGAGCGACAAACCGTTAGACAACAACATTTGTGGCAGCGTCGAGCGGAGTTTGAGGCAATTCTAAAACATATGCAAAACTGTTTGCTGTTGCATGTAAATGGTTTTTTGAACCGCTACCCACTTCACTTCACCACTACCCCCCCCTAGGTTTGTCTACTTTTCTAATCCCCCACGCGCCCGCCCTTTTGTGGCAGACGGAAACATTTGCCGGCTAATTTGTCGTTTGTTAAAATTATGATACAACGCCCAAATGTAGTGACAATTGTGTTGGCGTGGACACGCCCACGCCCACTTATGCTCGCGCGCGTGGAAAGTGCGTAACGGAACGCAACTCATTTTGGTATTTATTTTTTGTAGACTTTTTTTTGTTGCAACAAGTTTTAATTAATTTGCCACAACTCCTGCTCTGACTTGATCCAGTCTCCCAATCCAACGCAATAATTTTTCGCAGCGAGCGGGGAAGAGAGCGAGCAAAAAAAGTTGATGCTACGATAATTTGAAAAGTTTTCGCTTAGACAGCGACAGCGGCAACATCGAAAAATAGGTACAGCGTTCAGTCCTCTCCGCTCTCCCCACCCAACTGGCTCTCTTAACCAAAAATCGCTAAACCTAAAAACAGGAACTGCGAACTAGCAAACAGAGCCAACTACGCACACACACTACACACACACATACATGAATACGACATGCTATATTAAGCCTCAAATAAATGCAGCTCCATAATTAACATATAGCAAAAGTTTTTGCTACGCTAAGCCATAAGCTGCCCTAAAACTACCACCACTTTTCCCAGCCCTCGCGACCCCTTTTCCTTATTCCCCCCAAAACCATACGCCGACTAATGAAATATGGCTACAAAAGTAGTTTCATTCTCTGTTTTCCTTCCACTCAAAGTGTGCTTGTGTGTGTACGTGTCTTGCTACCATAAAAGTAATTTGAATTTTACAACTTTCAGTTGATTGAGCCAAAAGTCAAAGCCATGCTTAACACTATTTAAAGAAAACAAAATTACTCTTTCAATTGTGAATTAATTGACAGTGATTGAGCTACAAATTAATAAATAAGCAGATACTTGGCAATTAACAGTGTCGGCGGATTTAAGTTAAGCTTGTTGTAAGAAGTTGAAATGTTAATGAAAATTTATTATTGAACATGGCATTTGAGTTACTAGAAATTTAAAAAATATATATGATTTACTAAAATAACCTTTAACAATAGAGACAAGACAGTTATAACCTCGATTAATGGAGCAACTAAGGCCTTCTTTTAAAAACCTTATTTATATTACTGCTATCGAAAAATTTGTACGGCACTAACAGGGGTGTTCCAAGGGAACCAAATTAAAAATAGATAAATTCTTTAGTCCTTCTTTAGGATAACCCAAGTGTATTTTTTTTTTAAGTCCCCACTTCTCTACTTATATAAAGATATATATATCAAGTATATGTATATGCATTCAGATTTCCATAAAAACAAAATCAGACTTAAACTTAATTTAACTTAATTAAAGCTTAGGACCTTAATTGATGTCATACATATTTAAGACGTAGTAATTATTTAAGTGCATTTTTTTGTACTCACGGACTGCATCAACGGTCGCTGGTGTCCAGATAAGCAACGCTACAAGGAAAGTGGCTGCAACAAAAGTGTCTGCCATCTGCATACCCATTATATATGTATGCGATGAGCGAAAGATTGAGTCAGATAGTGTGTTGTGGGTGCGACGGGGCAGGGGGTCGGCTGATGCAGTTGCAGTTGCAGTTGAGAGACAATTGATGACGCTTAAAGTTGGTAATAACAACAACAAGTTCAAATACTCTATGTATAATATCACTCTTGATCAAACTCTCTTGTAATTTTTACGTTTCTATGCGAAGCTGATCAGACTTACTCTCTTTGCTGACGCTCGCTCTCTCTTAAGCTCTAGCTCGACACACGCTCTCTTTATCTTTCGCTCTCTCTCAAATATTTATGCCGCCAATGAGGCGCTCCACGGACTGTTTACATAAGTGGGAATGAGAGTAAGTAGTTGTGTTGGAGCGAGTTCAGTTGAGTGTCGTAGCAGAGAGCGTTGGCAAGATGTGCGATGTGTTGTAGCAATTAGAGTTTTGTTGTGTAATTATTGTTGTGATTGTGTTTGTGTTGTTTGTGTGTGTTTCAGTTTCAAGTGTTTGGGATTTTATTTTTTTTTAGTTAGCATTTAGTTTGAATAAACGTTTGTGATTGAAAGTGATTGGTTCAATCATTTGTTAAGTACATTTTCGCAAGCCGAAAATCATCGGATATTACAAGATGTGTTAGTAAATGCGATGTCATCATCATCATTACATTATTGGCATTATAAAGCGGCATTTGATTGAGATAAATCAAAATATTGCATTGTCACGCCCATCGTTTGTAATGTAATAAAAGTTGTTGTTGTTGTAGACGTTGTTTAAGCATTGTTGTGGTTGATTGTATTGGCATTATGTAATAATTAGTTTAGTTGATGTTGTTGTTGTTGTTGAAGCATTTCCAGTTGCAGTTGTTGTGGTTTATGTTGTTGCAGGATCATCAGCGTTATCATTGTTATCATGTGGAGGGAAGCTGTTGTTACTAAACGACAAAATTTACCTGCTTAAAGTTGAACTAAATACTTAAAGAAGAACTCTTAAACAATATAAAGATATGCAGTTTTGGTATTCTAATGTATTTTGTTTGCTTTTCTTCTTATTATTGATTTATTTATTTATTTATATGATTTGTGGTTTTAGATTTCGTTTTGTTGCCGCCTGTGAAATAAAAGAGAGAATTTCAAAGGTTACGACAATGCCTTAAAACTGGCATCCTCTTTTCGCAGGACACAAAGGCAGAAACAGACCTCTCTCTATCTCTTGTTGTTTTGTACACTTTTGGTGTGTGTGATTGTGAGTAAATCTCTTTGACTTGTTCAAATTAAGCCCAAAGCTGTGAAATAAGAAACTTACATTTATTTTATTTGTAAAATAAACAAACATTTAGTCACAGTTTGCTGCTCTTTTCATTTTAAAGGAATGCTTTAATTTTATGTATAATAAAATAAAGCCAAAATTTAGTCAGAAGTAACTGCAGTGTCTAGCTTTGGTCTGCTGCTGTTTAAAGTGTTTTTAGGAGTGTGTGACAATAGTTAACTTCCTTTGCTCTAGCGGAATTAATCGATTTAACTTTATAGGCTTATCAATTGAACTTTCATCTAACAGAAATGAAAAATGTTCATGATTCAAATTGTTTGAGACTAGTGCAGTTAAAACTGCCATTTTATTTAAGTAAAAGCCTGACAAAGCAAATTTTCACTTGATGCACTCTCAATTTAGTTAGTTACAGTAAAAGAAAACCATTGTATTGCATGTCATTAAGCGCAGCAAAACAAAAGGTAGAAAAGGCAACGAAAGGACAACAGCCTATCATTACCCACACTACTTTACACTTTTCAACACTTTTCTCAACGGCAACAGTAATAATAAAATTTCAACAACTGTTGCCAATTAAAAGAAGTCGGCATAAAGAAAAGGAGTCACAGCTATTAAATACCCTTTACATAAAGGCAGAAATGGAAAACATTAGTTTAAAAAAAGTGTTGCCTACTTTTAGTTGCCATGATTTAATTAATTTATGCTGGTGCGTGCTTAAAAGACAACTTAATAAAATTCCATTTGTTTGTTTAAGCAAGTTATTTATTTACTTGACTACAATATACCCTGTATATAAAATGAACGTGCAATCTAAGCTGCAAATTCCTGAAACTCAAGAATGGAGAGGCGTTTGAACTTCTAACCTCTGCACACTCCATTAGACAGACAGGTTGGCAGCACTGCCAAAAGGTAAATAAAAAGTCACTGCGCAATTGCCTGAGCTTGGTTACTTTTGATTTTTGACTACCTGAACTCTCTGCCCACTTAGTTAAACTAGTTACTGGCACAATAACAAGCAAAGAACTGCAGCAAAGGCTGAAAAACATGCCATAGCTGCAGGTGGGCGTGGCTGAAGCCCTGCCTCATTCTTTATACATATATATATGTAGTACATATATATATATACTTATGTGTAAGCTTTATGCTCTATATGCACTTGTAAAAATCAATTAAACTTTTCAAGTGAAGTTATAATGGTTGCCAACTCGTTTTTTCACTCTCTTTTTTTTGCTTTCTTATTGTTTTCATTGCCTTGCATTGTTGCTAGCGGTTGTTGTAGTTGTTATCGTTGCTGTTGTTGTTGCAGTTGTCAAAAGTTTTAAAATAATTGGATTTTTTTTGCCATCGCACTTGTGCTGTAAGCACAGGCACGAACCGAACCAAACCTACAAACGGAGCAGACCCCAAAACCGGGACTGTCCCCCATTCTACAAAAATTAAAATTTTCTTTGTTACTGACAGCAAGGTACAAAGTGAGATGGTGACAGTGTGCAAATACATTCGACTAGGCAATACCCGTTATGCTATTTAAAAACGTTTCCAATTAAGCTAACAGGGAAAATTCATGCTAGCAAAAATGTAGCATACTTTTAGGAGGCAGTTGTAAAAACTAAGTGGCTTAGTTCCGCCATCTTTTCCTTTGAATTCTTTAGTGTCCACTTTTAGAAACCTGTGATATACCCTTTCTTTGAAAGTTACGGGTATTACAAGTGAGAGCGGGACAAGCGCGCACTTAATGCTGACTGCAGTCATCGTCATCGTTGAGCGTATTACCCAATTTTCAGTGAAGTTTTCAACACCAATTGTAAACGTCAAGAACAACAGCTGCAACAACAACATCTGCTGCTGGCCTGAGGTAGGCGTGGCCGATCAGCTCGCCTACTATGTACAAAAGGAAGTACAACTTGAAAGCTTCATCGTCGACTTGTGGACTCCTAGGTGATTTAATGGGTTTTTACACCACACGGCCTGTCATTATCGAGCGCAGATAAGAACTCTACAATTCTTACACTTATAGTGCTACATTTATCAGTATTTGCAAGTATTCAATGAGGCTCTCAACATATTTGCCAGCAGATCTAGATAAGGGTTTAAGGTTTATAAAGGATAAACTGAAGTCTTTAGTTGTAGACTCCTACTGTATAAAAACTATAGCATACTTTCAAGTGTTTGCATTGCTTGGCATCTTTGAGAACGAAATAGGAGTAGTGAAAGGGTAGGTAGGCCATGATGAACTCCAAATGCATTAAGGTAATTGAAGCTTCAAATATGTGACCTTTAACTTTGTCAACGAACCAGTAATACAAATAAGTTAGAGGAGCACAATAAGCGAAAATATTTAGTAGATTAAAGTTAACACACATAATTGGCTCACCAAAGTCATTAAAGCGATTATCAAAATTCTCTGGAGAAAAACTACCACGTAAGCACAAATTTAACTAATCAATATTTATTAATTCATATATTTCACTTCAACCCATTATTATTCATTCAGAAAAGAGCAATTCAACTAAAATAATAAAATAGATGCCATCTGCAGTTGACATATCTTAAGCATACGTTAGAACATTCTCTTCTTCATTTATTTACTCATTTGACATTTATAAAGTTTTGCTTGTGGCAGTCCGAAAAGGAAAACTTGCTGGCTTTTTTGTCAATTAAGCTAATGACATCTGATAAAGCAACTGCTGTGTGTGCCTCTGTATGTGTGTGTGTGTGTGGGTGCTATCAATAAAAACAAAAGCAGAAATGTCATCAATGTGTTAATAACTTCACACTGCAGCAAGAGTGAGAAAGAGAGAACTCGACCAAGTCAAAGTCGGAAAAAGAATTTTTATATATGTTACACATGGCGTATGCGTGTTATGGCACTCAGAGTTTGCTTTAAAAGAAGCAAAAAAATAACAGAAAGCAAAAAGAATCAAAACTTTATTTAAATTCTGTTTTGATAGACACACACAAAGGGAGTGGGTGGATGTGGGTGTAAAGGAAAAGCAACAGCTTTTCACAATGCAAGAAAATAGTCAAAATAGGCGACAGCTTTTATGGAGTGAGTGTGGAAAATGAGAAGTTGAAGTAGTTGAAATTGCTCTCTCTTTTTGCCACAGCTGTCGTCTCAGTAGCAACCGAGTTTTTCTTCACATCTCTGCGTTCTTTTATTTTCTTTTCTTCGTTCTTTTAAAAATATATTTTCTTTTTGCTGGTTTTTGCTTTGGGTCTAATAAAAACACTTGACACCGAAACGAGGAAAGTTGCTTAAACAAAATACTTGGGCGAGTCTGTCAGCAGGCGAAAAAGAATGGGGAATGAAAATACGGCAGTAGCAGGAAACGAGCATATCCTGTGGATTTCAGTTTTAAAGCAACTAAATGAATTGTAATGCAGTGGCAAAAGTTTATCATCAACTACACGGCACAACACAAAACACCTGCTCAACATACCTTTAGTTGAGTGGAAAAACTGCGTTCAGCAACAATGTATAACTTGAACGGGCCTTAAGCTGCTTTTCTCTAGATTTACTGCAAATTATCTCCATGGTAATCAATACTCAACTTGCGGCTCTCTTAGTGTGGAACAATAATGTCTAATTAAAGTACAAATAGTAGAAGAAGAATGGTGCACTACATTTCTGTATTCCGATATACTTTACCAGCGTAGCACAACTTTTACGGCAAACATTTTGGCCATGAACAAGCTTTATTAAAACCAAATTGCTGTTCTAAACTAATTTCCATAAATAAAATAAATGCAATAAAACTTATTTTTAATTTCATAAATCGACAGCCAACACATTTATTTAAATTAGCTTATCTAATTTGATTTATAATAAGCTTAGCAGTTATTTATTGGCTTTGGTAGTGGAACTGTATTAAAGCACTTTTACCTTTAAGCCAACGTGGGCAAAATCAAGTCGAAAGATTCATCAAATCTTCAATTTTGTTCGAGTGCTCAGAAGTCATTTAGCAGCTGCCTGTAACAGTTACCAATTCCCCAAAAAAAAAACCAAAACTGTGTCAATCTATAGCGCATCCTTTGCACTTATTCTTCGTCCTCGACTTGCCACAAAACTTGGAGCCAATGTCCAGGGCAAACATTTCAACGCCTTTCGACCCAGAAAAAACAACAGAAAGAAATCACTGCTCCTAAAACGATTTAGGCCGCATCGTTTTCACTGACACACACACATACGTACATACACATACAGTTCTTGGCCGTTTTCGCTGTTGGCCATCAGTCGCAGTTGCCACAAACGTGATGCTAGTTTTCGCCGCACAAAACAAAAGCAGGAAATTTGGGGAGTAGAGAGCACCACGCCCCACACCCCTTACCCAACCAAATCTATACGGCACTCGGAGCATCCCTTTGAATTGAAAAGAACAACTACAAAACGGCCAAAACAGTTAACGGTCGCTTTAAGCCCAAAACCCAAAAGCAGCTCAAAAATTGTTGTTCCGCTCGTAAAAATGAAAATGAAAATAGATAAAAAAAATAAAAAACTTTCACACACACACACGCACACACACACATGCATTGCGAGAGCGACTTCATTTTGTAAATCAATTGAATTTTCAATTGTGTGTGCGTTCAGCTACAACAACAACAACAACGAAAAAAAGAAGAAGGTAACATAAAAGTCAATGCGGGCTCAAATAAAGGAAACGACACTATTACCCAAGACTAGCAGGACAATGACACAGGGCACACACAGGACACACAGCACACAGTACAACAACAGCAACAAAAGTAACTCGTACAGATTTTGATTTTGGGTTAACTTCCCCTATCTCTCTCCCTTTCTTTCTTTCTTCTCTCCCTTTCTTCCCACCAATGGTTGTGAAAATCGTTTCGTTTGTTGAGCTACTTTTTGCTGGAATTTTGCTTTTTTATTTTTGTTGTCCTCTGATTTTCCACAATTTTTTTTTTTTATTAAATTTTTTTTTATTTGTAAGAATTTTTGCTTGGAATTGCATAAGCAAATTAAGCGGTATGAGACTGCTGTAAAGTGAAATTCCAATTTCCAGTTCCTTTTAATAGACAAAGGAATTTTTGCTTGTGCCTAAAATTTGACTCTGATTCCTTTGTTACTTGTGTTTCGATGTAATTGATATTTTGGACAGTCAATTTCATTCTTTGTGTTATTTATAGCTTTATTTAAGAAGAATTCATAATCATCATTCAACTGAAAATATCCAATTGCTAATAGGTTATGAGTTTATTATTATTTTAAGTTGAGCTATTAATTCCATTTCCATAACCTTTTATCTTGAACTTAATTTAACTTGCAGTAGGTTATGTTTTTATAAAAATTTTCTACCAATTTTTAGCTCTTTAATATAACTGTCTTTAGCGACTTTTTCTTCTTTTTAATCTCCTTTCAAATTTACTTCTCTTATACGCTCTACTCTTGTTTCCCACATCAATTCTCTGTGGATCAAAGTCAACTGTAACTGGAACTGTAACTATGTCAATCATTTTGAATGTCACACACACACACACAGCGAGGCAGAGAGATCTGTTTCCGTTAACAAGGGAATGGAAATTTTTACCAGCTTAAGTCGTCTCGATTGTAGAACCTTTAACTGGCTTTAAGCATAGTATTATTTTAAGCCGCATTTGTTGACTTGAATAAAAACGTTAAAACGTTAAAGGGCGAAGAATAAAAACCGTTAACCGGCATGTGGTAAACACGACGACGCGTGCCATGAGTTGACTTCGGCGGGAGGCGGAGAGCGGGGACACGGTCAGCGAGGGGCGTAACGAACATTAACCGAGGCAAGAGCCGAACCGAAGACGCTTCACGGATGCAATTTGAAATGTGAATTTAAAACACACTTTTGCTTTGATTGCTTGATACTTTCATTATTTTGTATAGCAAAAACAAACTTTTATTCTATAAAATTATTGAAATATTTTTTGTAATTTTTTTACGTTGTTGTATTTTGGTTGTTTTCGTTATTGCGGTTGTTGTTGTTGTTGCTTTGCTTGTCACACACAGCGCGCTCTGTTTCTTACAGGCTCGTTACATCCTGCCAAATCCCGAAATTGTACTAAATACGTACAAAACTTTTACGATTGGCCAAGGCTCAGTAGCCGTCGCAGCGAGCTATCCGCGTGTGCCTTTTCATTTGTGTGTGTGCGTGTGTATTTGTGTGTGAGACTGTGTGCCTGCGTTTCACGAGTCGCAACGAGCGCAAATTGTCGCTCGTGAGCTCGGCAATAGCTGTGGTGAGTTTCATGGTCGTCAACGATGTCGCACGACGAGTGGAGCTTAAGCTTTTAAAAGTGACTCAAAGAGGACGAAGAGCGGCAAAGCCTGCTCGCAGAGAAACTGAGTTAGATCCATTGACTGAGTTAGAAAAATATGTGAGTAAGTAGGAGTGAATTAAGCGACTCAATGCAGCAGTTGTGCACCTAAAGAGAACGTCAGTGTCACTGCAAAATGGGCTCAATGGTCTAAGGTACTCTCTTATTTATTCGAATAGTAAAGAAATCGAAAAGAAAACTATATTTCTAATTGTTTCATAGACCTCTTTCATATAAATAGATTCAATTACCGCTTCCTGGTCAACTCAAGTAGTACACGTACTGCATCTCTTGATGCAGTTCAAATACTCAAAATGCAAAGAGCACATTCAAATGAGTACGAAATATAACTCTGACTAAAAATGCTCGCTGTTCTTAACGCCACTCAAACTTAAACTGAGCTAAAGACCAACTGCTGTGGAAATGACAACAGCTCAAGAGCAACTAGCAACTCAATACTCAGCAGCAAAGCACACTCAACATGTATAAAATGCATGCAACTCAAAGAGAGCCACAGACCCAATCACTACTCCACTCAAACTCAAACTTAATACTCAGTAAGAGTAAGGCAACTCAACTCAACTGAATTTTATACATCTAGCAAAAACTCACAAGAGAAACCAAACGCAAAACAACTCAACTCAACCGAACTCAACTCAACGTGTTGTAAAGAGAGCGACACAAAGCTCAGTAAGCGCAGTCATGAAATCAACTCAAATGAACGAAACTCAACTAAAAGCCTTTCGTTGGCACGAACAGTTTGGTTCACTCGGCTGCCGTCGTTCGTGTGTGGGTGATTTGAAACGAAGCTGGCAATTCGCACAGACTGAGGGCAATGTAGCGTCAGTCTCGACTGGAGCGGCGTGCTGTGTGCTAAAAGCGGCAGGTGTAAAATATATACATGTGAATAAAGCTGCTGCTGTCGTTGAGGCTAATTGTGTTGCATACTTTTTGGCGCGAGCATAAAATAAAATACGTTGTGGCCAGTTTCGTCTGTAACTGAAGTTGAATGAATGTGAAATGTGAAAAGTGACAGACGCAGTGACAGTTGAACATTTGCAAGAACAAAACAAACATCAAGAGAGACAGAAAAGCAGGAGAAAAAAAAAACGAGAAATAACATGAAAAATAAAGCCAAAGCAGACGGCACAAGTTACCGTTGTGGTGCTGGGACTTGTCCTGTTACAGTTCCTGGTCCTGTTGGCCCCAGGAGACATTTAACATAATAAAAACGAACGTGTGCGGCATTCGTTGCTGTTTTTGTCGCTTTTCTAACACTCTCCGTGTGTGTGTGTGTTGGTTTTGTTTAATGCTAATAACACACACAGACACACGCACAGTTAGTAGAAACAATATTGCAAATGTGTGCGGCAAAGCAGTTGGCAAAAGTGTCGTAAATCGTTTAGACGGCAAACGTGGCAAGCGCCCAGAACACGGACACACACACAAACATCAACTTACAGAGATGCTGCAGCAGGACGATATGTAAACGACAATACTACCGTGGGAAAAACAAAAACGAAAAGAAAATACATAAGCAACTGCGAAAGGAGCAACAGCAGCGCCCCACAGGATGCTGCCATTTGATAGCGAGTCCTTTGCACAGTTCATGTGAGTATAAATATCCCTCAGCCCCACCACCGCCTTTCACCGCCCCATCTAACAAATGAACTTCATAACGTTCATTTTTCCATTTTTTTTTTGGGCGCGTATTTTTATGAGGTTTTAACGTAAATTCGAATGTTTGAATTAGGCGCCGGAGTCCTTGTCCTTATCCTCGATCTCGTTTTCGTCCTTGCCATTGTCCTTGTGCTTATCCGTGGCGTGATAAATTTTTATGTGCGATTTCAGCTGTTGTATAGGAGTGACTGTGATCGTTAGGGTGTTGCTGTCCCCATCCCCATTTATAAGGTCAATTAAAGTGCGTGGGCAGAAATCAAACTGATTAATTTGTCAAATTTGGTATATAAAATGAAAGTTTTTAGTGCTTTTCGTCATTTGGGCGTGTGATTTAGTAAAGCCTGTGCCAATATGCCATTTATCGCTGACAGAAATTCATGCGAAATTTGTTTTCAAGTGCGCGCGGCAACCAAATACTCTGTAGTTTGCTAAATTTCGTACTTATCTTTATTTATAAAATTTATTTGGAAGGCATAATCAAAATTTTTATCTAACATTTAGTGCTTAAAATTTAATAATAAATTATGCCACTGAACCCAATAAAACAATATAAATTAATTTAAACTAAACTTAATAAAAGCTGTTGAAATTAAAACACTCTCACTTCATCACCACTTCCACCACTACTGGGTATAATGATTGCCAAAATGAAGCATGCAAATGAATTTTCCATTCGATTTGACCAATGCTAAATATAAAATGAAAAAAAAAATATTGCTCATCATTTTCAAATCCAATGCGAGAATACAAAATCAACGCAAAGGCATTTTTATTACGTTTCAATTTAGATCAGCAAAAAAAAAATGCAAATGTCAAATGGCCACATCAATTTGGCCAAATGAAAAGTAAAATAGAATTAGCTTTGACACACATTCCATTTTAAATATTTACCAAAAATATTTACGGATATTTGTGGAAACCAACAAACAAAAAATATACGACTTGTCGCAAAACTAAATGAATTATTTAAATGTGTTAAAATTTAATTTAAAAATTCACTTGACATTTTCTTGAAAATTCTTAAACACATTTTTCGTCAAGTATTTCCACTTGTGCCATATTTTATTTTGCTACAAATAAAAAAATAAACATTTTTCTCTCCTTTTTTCAGTAGCTGAAGTTGGAGGAACTTTAAACTTGTAAATTGACAGACTGAATATATGTTTAAATATTGAAGATGATTTTATAAACTTTCTCTGGAAAAATAGGTAAGTTTTTTATCTCACATATTTTAAGTTAAGGAGTTATAGAAGAAGTTAAAAAGAAATTTTTATTTTAAGCCGAAATTTTTTGCGATTTTTATATCAACATAAAAAAGTTAACATATTTTGCTCACATTTTGCAATTAAAAAATTTTAGCAGATTATGTATATAAAGAAATGAATCGATGAATATCAATAACATATCATATTTGAGCAAACAAAAAAAATATTTTGTTTGCTTTAAATATTTATTTGAATACTTTAAATAAAATTTATAAAATTCGAAGATTCTTACGAATAAAATTAGTGAATTATCTACAAATTTAGAAAAGTTTAATGAAAATGAACAATAAATTTCTTAACGCTCTGCAAATATGCAAATTATAATTTTAGCCGAATTAAAAATAATTTTTTTTTTACGTTAACTTATTAAGCAATAATGCTCAAAGTGGCATAAAATTGAAACTTTAAACTTTATGCTAATTTGACTTTTATATGGTTTTTAACCAGCTAAAATGCATAAAATTATTTTTTATGCACATTTCCTCAAAAAACACACAAAACTTTGGGTTGAAGTCGGAACTTTCGTTTTTTGTCTACGAAACTTTAGTGTCTTTAGCTAAAGACACACATATATTTTTACTATGCTGCCCATTTACAAGACATGCATCTTTAAGACTTTTGGTATTTGCACGCCAAAATGTTAGATATAAACATAACTTCTAACCCTAACTCCAACTCGATATAGCTACGATATGCATCAGAAGTCGTAAGTAAGTAGAAGTAGTAGTGGTAGTATCCATAAACTTGCCAATGGTTTCTTATACAACTAGTTAGCCCAAAAAGTTGTCGTAAAAAGCTCTTGTTGTTCCGTTATATAGCTACATTATGTTTGCTTTTTATGATGCTTAATCCTTTTTAACTGCACAGCGCACTTAGTAGCTACAAAGCCCACCTCCCCAGATGATCCTTTTGTTTTCGTTGCCTTTTTTTTTGTGCTCACTGCCTTTTTTCTGTTTCACTATTACGATGAACAATCTGTCACTTTGTGACAATAATGAAAACTTTCGCTTTGCACATGTGCAACAACAAAAAACAAGAGTTAAATCGTAAAAATCTGTAAACTGCGTAGTCAACACAACAAGCAAATGCACTCAAAAAAATGTATATACACAACAAACAAAAGGAAATATAAAAAAGCAAACAAATCTATAAAAAAAAGAATGAAATTCGACAACAAAACGTGTCAATGATAAGCAACAAGAAGCGAAAATGTATTTCAGCTGCAACTGCAACTTAGCAGAGCTCGAAAAAGAGGGCGTCCCCTCGAAAACAAAGGGGCGTGTTGGGGGAACTCCCCTCGATCTCATTAAATTGTGGCACGTAGCTTTAAGCATTTTGATGTTGCATACTTTTATGCGTCTGTTAGTATTAATTTTCTGAGGTAACAACTCTTGGCCCGCATGCAAACAGCACAGCAGCTACTCGAGTAGCTCTCGATTACCAACTCGATTGCTAGCTCATTATGCATGCTTGTCCACACGTTTCTTTGAGCCAAAATGCCGGTACACACACACACACATGCACACACACAGACACACATTTGCTGGCAAGTTTTAGCAATTTCATTTTCAATTGACTGTCGACCAGAACACGCAGCCAAAGCTGGCTAACCAACAGCAATTGAGCGTATGAAACATCACAAGGAAAAAAAAATAAAGAAGGAAGAAGCTGCAAAGCCCTCACAAAAGTTTCCCACACACACAAAGAGAAACACACACACACACACAGATGTTTTCAGTAGGAGATACAAAAGACTGTTAGAATCCTTTTCTTTCATTTTGTTCCCTTTTATATTTGAGCTACTTATTTTATTTGAAGCATTGAAACGTGTGTGTTGCAGCCACTCGCTATTTGCCTAGCTATTGCCTGGGATTTTATAACATATCGGCGAGTTGGTGAAGGTGTTGTGGGGGGAAACTGAACTGTACTGAAAGTTTTCTGCGAAATTAGAAAATTACGCAGGGCAGACACGCACAATTCATTTGCAAATAGAACAGTTTAATTTGTTGCCTTTGTGCCAACCGATATCCTTTTTTGGCCCAAAAGTTACAACTGTAGAGGTCTGGACAAAAGCATATATGTGACATGGAGGGCAGGGGGTAAGGGCAGTAGATACCCGCATATAAAACACACTCACACACAACCAGTTGAGATTACTTTATGAACAGATTGCTTTATGGTTGTGAAATGGGCAGGCAATAGCTGAAAAAGCAAACCGAATTCAATACGCTTACAGTAATTACGTACTGTCCAGTGTTCTCCTACCCTTTCCCTACACACTCTGCTCTCCAAATTGACTGTTTGCATTTGAAATCGTTGGAACTGTCGACTGGAGTCTAGACTCTGCACACTTTGAAAAGCAGCCTCAATTTTGCATTGGCACGTAACAAACATCCAACGACTAATGGTCAAATCATAGGATACCAGTTATAAAAGCTTCAGTATGCATACGGTACGGCACGGCACGGCACTGTACGGTTTGTGGCCAAAAGATTTGACAGCACTTGACAAATGATATAGGCCACAGCAAGTGTCTTGGTCAAGTGCAAATGGATATGCAAATTTTCTTAAATCACTTTAGTGCGAGTCATTTGTCTTATTCCGTTCGCAAATTGTTGGCAAAATTATCTGCCAAAATATTCCAATTATATTTAATTAAAATTAATCTAAAATTCACGTGCTAAAAACATATTTTAAAAGCTCCCAGCTTAAAACGTGTACAAGTTATAAAAGAGAACATTATTGTCTAAAACAAAATTTAATATTTATATTACTCAAAATTGTATCTTTTTTAGTAAAAGTTTAAATATTTCATAGAGTTTCTTTGGCATTTTGATACCCAAGAAACACGTCTAAAAGTTTGTTTATTTTTCTTTGCTCTCTTGAAGGATTTTTAAAATATTTTTGAATGGTTAAATAGATTCCGTTTATCACTTAATTAGGGATAAAATGATCAAGCTTAACACAGCCACTTAACACGCTAATAAATATGTTAAGAGCTATCAAAATATTCAATTTAAGTTGCAACTTACTGAAAAGCACGAAATAACATAATTTGAATCGTAAATATATTTATTTTTTTTAGATTTATAATATTATTATAATACTTTTGCGAATTATTCCTAAAATACAATATCATAAAACTGCATATCTTTATAGGATCATAGTAAATTTAAAAGTTATTCAAGTGAGTTCTTAAGTATTTAGCCAACAATATATAGAAATTACTTACGTTATTGAACATCGCCATAATCTCGCTTTACTTTCATTCGGTTTCGTCTAACTCACAAGTCGTTCAGCTGCAAAAAGATATAAAATAAGAAACAAATTTATTAGTTTTAAAGTTAACAAATATTCATAATAAACAAACTGAATGCTAACAATAAATTCTCATTTCTTTATATCTTTTACAGCCCTTGACTAGAAAATCGCACTGGATGCCGGGCCACTTCAAAGATATTGTTATTTATTTCTTTAAAAAAAAACGAGAAATTCCTGTGTGCCACAACAATAAATATAAGAAAGAAAAAAAAATATTGCTATAAATAAACCAATTTTCCGTCAAAACTGGCAGTCAATAAAAAATACAAAAAAATATTATACGAATCGAGTTACTCTTATTGGAGGGTTGGTGGGAAAAATGGGGGACTGTGGTGTGGGTGTTGGGAGGAGGGGAAGGAGACGTTTGGAGGGTTTGACCGAGGCATGCAGCAGCATTTATGGGCACAAAATGATTGTTATTATACCTTCTTATTATTATTATTGTTATCAAAGCCAATGTCAAGACCTGGCAAAAGGAGCACAGCAGGATGCTATAGAACGGAAAGCAAAGAAACGTGTTCCGCATAAGGAGTTGCACCTCTCTTCACCTCTCTTCCCCCTACCACACAACTCACACTTTGAAGAGGGGGTTTTTGTTGAGCCCACCTACTCATAGGACACATTGTCGTGTGCAAAAATTTATGTTTTGTTTGTTTATTTGTTTATGCAGTGCTTTGTGAACTGTTTCCCCTTGACTGTACACATACATGTGGCATATCGCAGTAGCTCATGCAAATTTATACACCTGCCCTGGCGCCATAATAAATATTCGCCGAAATATATCTCATTTCAGCGCCTTTTGTCTACCTTCTTTTCGCTGGCTTGTCACGTGTCGCCATCATTACCGCACGTAGCGCCGTTATTTATACAAAATGTATATCGTTTATACACCGAAAGGCATGCTACTCTACCCCTACCCCTACCCCTACCCCTACCATCATTCATTTCCCCTACCCACAAAGCAAGGAGGAGTATCTACAATATACGAGCTGCGTTGTGTGAGATTAAATACCCTTGATATTATATTCAATTCAGATTATACAGTAAAAACACAGATAAACACTCAATGAATCTGAATATATAGCTAGTTTAATGAAAATGCAAGCAAAAGGAAATATTAATAAACAAATTTGCTTTTATAACCTACCGCTAACTTAGTTTTTATCAGTACACTTTCTAGTCTTCTGCAACACAACAACTTTATGGAAATTTTGTTATAATTAAGCATCTAAAATTCTTACCAGAACCAAGCTAATAGTAATAATCGAGACATTTATCTACTAAAACAAAATACTATAAATATACAGAACAATATTTAACTTAATCGCTTAGTCATGAAAGGTTTATAAAAATAACATTTTAATTGCTTGACTCTATAAATCAAATTTTGAATCCTTTCATAGTATAAGCAGTTTATTTTATCTGTTAAAATATTAGTTGCGGTATTTATAACATTAATGTGAGAACATGATTAGTTTAAGACATAAAAACTCTATCTTCGTTAGTACTACACTGTAAAGTTACTGCCCAAACCAAAATACCCGCAAGGAAAGTGTAAAAGAGAGTAAAAAAATAAAAGCGAAACAAATTTAAATCAACCAAAAAGCTTCTTTTGTCGTTTTTGTTGGGGGTTGGAGGGATGGGTGTTCGGGGGTGGTTTTTGGGAGTCTTAGCCATCTTGCTAATTGTTCAATATATGTGGAGTGGAAGCAGCTGCTGGCAACGCTTTAGCAGCTCCTTTGGGGCATGCAATTTACGACACATGTGCACGGCCGAGCGATGCCAGAAACTAGGCAACAAAACATGGCCACTGGCCAGGCATGTTGGCTCAAACTCAGAGAGCGTTACAGTTAATTTGTTGACAGCTTAGTTGGCCAACACTGTACACAGTACACTGAACGGAACTCACTCTACCGAACTGGTCAACTCTGAATCCTCAAATGTTCACTCCTTGGAGGCTACAAGACGTTCATGTCCATGTTTCCATGTGTAGGTTGAAAAAGTAGGAGTGGCATGTGGGGGATTGGGAGGGCAGCTGACCAAAGCTGAAGGGACAAATGGACAGCATGCAATTGTAATTAGTGACTATGGCAATAGTTTAGAGGATACAGATACAAGATACAAAGTTGCTAAGGAAATGAGTTGGTCTAATGAAAATACTGATATAAAGGCATTCTCCAACCCAGATTCAACCCTAAAACTTGTGCAATAAAAGGCTACATTTAATTGTCACTATTTAAATAAACAGTTTGTATCTTAAATAAAATAAAAACGTTTAACATGTGTAAAGAGAAGAAAGCCGGAAAAGTGTACACCAGAGATTTCAAAATTAGTTTATAGCCGTGGGAAGAATTCATGGAGTGTTCAAGGCACAAATAAGTAAACAGAAATAAATCTAGGTTTATACGAGTACAGTTTAATTACGATTTGATTGAATATTTACTTATCAGACTCGGATTTCAGCAACTCAAATTAGTATTTTAATTTTCGGCTCATTAGTGTAGAGGAACTCGAAGTGATTTCCGTATAAATATAAGTATTATTTACGATACTAACAGTTTAAATTTAAATTGGTTAAATTAATGGCAATTTTTGATGAGCACAGTTAAGTATCGGTATCTCACAGCTGCTACTCGTATTTATTTTATCTTATCCAACAGTCCTTAACAAGCAAGTCACAGTAATAATGCCAACTCTGTGACGTCATCATACACTACAGTTTCACACGTTGTCCTGCCAACTGCCAACTGCCCCTAGGACATTTACGGACATAACACACATACACATAGACTCGCCTTTAGTTGTGATTTGATTATCAATTGTACGACACAAAGAGCTGACGACCAATCGCTAAAAGGAAGTAGAAGCTAAAGATAGAAAATAAGTATGAAAAAATAAGAGGAAAGAAAAAAGATATTGACGCTCCCATTTCGTTTGTTATAAAATACAATTTGGACTCAAATTTTCAATTGGTTTCGCTGCTGCGATGTCAAATTTCATCGTCAACCTCTCGTCGTCGTTGTCAACTAATTGGGTTTTCGGGGCTCGTCAAAATGGGGAAGCGAAAAAAAAGTAAAAGTAACAACAACAGGAGTTTCCACGAATTTTTGCCAGCAGGTGAAGAAATGGGGAAAAATGAAAAGATTAAATTTCCTTGTTACGACTTACGGCTGAGCACAAAATGGGAAAGAATGACAAAAGTGAAAATAAATATTGAATTATTGATATACAATACATATTTAATACACATAAATACAAATACACTCAAGACAAACACTAACATATGTACAGCTAAGAAACCGTCATCTTAAAAGATGAAAAAAAAAGACATTTGTGTATTTACTTATCAAAGGGTTTCTTGGCGCACTCTGCTCAACGCTAGCTCATTTCAAATGCAGCTAACAATTTGCGTTTGCCAGCGGAAAACATAAAATTTTCATAAAAGCCGCTCAAAATGCGTTGATGTATTGCAAAAGCAGGCAGACTTTGCGCCTCTCTATGCGCTTCACAGCGCACTGACTTCGCGACAAGCATTTGCTTGGGGGCATTCTCAAAAACAACTTTTAACTGAATTTTGAAACATGGAATTCAAGTAATTTTTATGTTGTGCATATTTTATTCAATACTTTTCGTGCTTAAACATTGTTCAAATAATTAAACTTGGGAAAAATTGTATTAGATAAAATATTGCCTCTGTTATTTAAAAATTTGGCCTAAGAAAATCTTTACCGAAATATTCTATCATAAAATAAATTCAAAAGAAATTTTTTTATTATATTCTATTTACTGAAATATTCAATTATAAGATATCCAAAGGAGACTTTTGATTATAATACAAATATAATAATAAAATTTTATTTCCATTCCCCAAACTTAAAACAAGTTCGAATTTTAAATAGCCAAATTGAATACAACATAGTATTATATTATCTTCCTTTAGCTGCAATTTCAATCTTTTTGTTTGTTATAAATTTATTAACATAAAGAATATTTCTTGGAATTCATGTGCAAAAATGGTAAGCCACATTTCGTGGAATTCGTAAACAAATATGCTAAAGACCACATTCTTCTACTTGGGCGAGGTGTGTTCCCACAAAAGCTTTCACTTGAATAATGTGTGAATTGTATTAGTAAATGTTTCTCAAATTAATTGTATTATATGAAAATTGTTATTAAAAACCAGTTCCGCTAAAAGATAATACAAAACTTGAGCGAAATGGGTTTTCGGAACACGCACGTATTGTATTTAATTCATTTTTTTTTTTTTGCTTTCTTTCGTTTGCGCTTTGCTCAACTTATTGTCAGCGCAAATATTTGTTTGTTTGTCTTTTGACGTAAGACGCAGCCACCGAACCACACGAGATACACAGCACCACAGTGTGCTACACCGCACTACGCCCCCGCATCGCAGTGGGGGTACGGCAGCATGGGGGCCGCTGGCTTATTTCGTTTTACGAGTGTGCCCAGGCTCAGGCAATATTTTGCATGTTTGCATACAAAATATCATATTTGCTGAGATTGTTTCATTAAAAAAAGTAAAGCAGGTGGTGCAGGTGGTGATGCTGTAGCCAGGAGTTAGCTAGAACTACCTTAGGGCTATGCTAGTACGTGTTTAGCTTTAGCACCTACACACGCACACACATACAGGTACGTAGACATACACCACATGCGTGTGCCATAAAATGGTCATATTACAGAAAGAAAAAAAAAGAAGGAAAGTAAGCAGCGGTAAGTGCTACGCTGAGGAAATTGGTTTTCCCACGCACCATGCCAACCGAAAAATAATATAATATCTGTGAAAGCGAAGAAAACTGAGAAAAGTATTTCGACTAGTTTCGTATGCCAAACAGGTGGGCCGCTGTTCTGCTCATAAAATTTGCTCGTTTCAGTTTTGTTTTTTTCAATGCATTGAAAAGACATAAAGCCTAAAAGCAGACTAAAGAGTTTTCCCATAAAAACTAAAGCAAAACGGCTGCGAACAGTAGCTATATGAATTCCTGGCCCCAAATCTAAAACACACTAGGGAGCAGTACATAAGAAAACCTAGAAATATTTATACTATTACTCTGCTGTCGCTGCTCTTTATAGCATTTAATAAATTTCCAAATTTTAATCAAAATTAAATTAAAATTCTCAATAAAATATGCAAAACTAGTCTTCGTATTTTATACTCAGAGACACACTTCCAAATATTCATTTCAATCTCTTCACGTTTACCCAAAGCATTAAAATCAAAAAAGCATTTTAAACATCTGCTTTCGAGCCTGGCACATGATAACATGAAATAGCGTTAAGCATTAAAATAGAGATACGTTTTTCACCTCATGACAGTTTCATTTTCCCACCTCCAGCACACTCCGTAACGGTAGAAACATTAACTTTCCATTTCAGTCAAGCTGTCAACAGTCCAACTGTCCAAAACCAAAGGACTTTTCCCCTCCCATCCCCGCACAGGTACAATGGCTGCACTTTGCTACCTTTTTTTTGGCTTTCCCTTTCTGTTTGGCACACTCTCTCTCACACACACACACCACAGAGTTACTCAATTATTTCGTTGACATTAAGCACATAAAAATACAAATAGATGACACCCAGCTAAGACAACAACAACAGCAACCAGGAAAAAAGGGACCACAACGAGTTCTTATAATGGTCACCTCATGCCTCTCGCTCTCACTAACTCTCTATGTTTCTCACTCTCTCCTTTGCTTCCCCTTCTCTGGACAAAGGCAGCGATTTGTCTACAGCTACCTTTTTTGCCTAGTACGTACCGACAGAGGGACGGACAGACAGACCGTCTTTATCGCAGATTAAGTGCGACATCGTCATCTACCATCAGGCCCAAGTCCATGTCCATAGCACTCATCGTATTCGTTAGTTATACCGGGTATTGTGCTGAAATGTGCTTACAGCACATTAATTTCTTGCACCTGGCATTAAGATAATTGTTGGCCTTTGTTTAGATACAAGATACAAGATAATCGACTGAGCATGCTCGTACCCAAAAAAAAAAAAACGAAAGGAAAAACTACTGAATGGATCCAAATTGAATGCCATCAAATCGGGGAATGTTAGGAACGTGCTGCTCTTTAACAAATTGTATTAACTTGTTTGGAATTTACTTTAAACTCAAGATTAATCGCTGTGAATTTCTCAAAGTTTTTTCATTTTAAATTTTAGAAAGTTGAAGAAACTTATAATAAAAGAAGAAAAGATATTCAAGCATAACTAGTTAACTAATTTGATACACTTTTTCATATTCTAACTACCAAAAGCCAAAGTTTTCCTAAGCATTTCACCAGCCTTTGCTCATCAAAACCCTCGATTTGGAAACGCTCTATAATCGACTATTACGCCATACTTCAAACATCTTAAATGCATTGAAATTGTGTGGGAGAAAATTAATGAAAAATCAGGAGGCAGAAAACCGCGCAAATTTAATAAAATGAAATCAACTTTTAATGGCATTGGAATCAGAGTGAGAGTGAGACTAAAGTTGGAGGGGGAGAAGCATGAGTATGAGGTTAGACAGAAGGCAGTCGCTTTGAACTTTGCTAAAGTCATAAAAATCATCCTCACACACACTCGCACACACTTGACACGCACACACACACACACTCGCACACACGCAAGCCAAAGGCAATTGCGTGTAATTTAATAACAAAATAATAGGAAGCAATGACTTAAAAAAGAAACAAAGCCAAAGACACAGGCAACGAGTGTAGTCATAAAATGTAATCATAAATTATATACCCAGCCATTTTGGCATTGTTGTGTTCAAGTGCAGTGTTACAGTGTGTGTGCGTGTGTGGGGGAGTGTTGTGTTGTCAACTGTGCCAATTTTTCTAATGTTTGTGTTTGTTCAAGTTTATTTTTTTTTCGTTTTGAAATATACTCAACGCAATGCCAACGCCTAAAAGCCGCTTAGTAATTGCTTATGAAATATGCAAAGGCGTAACCGCCTTGGACCATCCTAGCAGACCCTCAATATACCACACCACACCGCACAGCACAGCACCGCACAGCTGAGCTTAGCCAAGGCACGCACCCTTTTAGCCGGAAATCTTTCGTTGGCTTTTTGCGGTTGGCTTGTACCGCCTTCACAGTGGGCCTAGCCTAGCATGACATTGCCACTTAGCGGCTACATTAATGGCAGCGCCAAATGGCTCTCGTTCTACCTCACTCACACCTTCTGCCAGTCTCTCACTCACTCTGTCTCTTCATCCCCTCATCAGCTCATGCAAACTGAGCGTGTAACGGCATATAAACTAATACAGGCAAAGGGGCAAGCATAAAAACGTAGCATACTTTTCTGCTGCGTATGAAGATGTAACATTCATGTCTGCATCTCAGCTAACCGACTACCCCACCGTCCACCACCCAGACAAGACCACTCCCACTACTCTCACCTCCCATTACCACACCCATTCTAACTACCACTCCCCACTCCAAGCGACTGTATCATGAATATTTAATGCTGACATGTACAAAGTATACAATATATGTAGATGTAGATGTAAAGTTAGACATCCATATGTCTGTATTTCTTGCCTGCCTGTGTGCATGTGTGTATGTGTCCAAATATATATGCCGAAAGTTGGTAAAAACATCTGCAAAAGCGAATGACAAGGAAAATTGCATATGTAACCAGAAAGTTTCACATCTCGTGGCTAACTTGTTACCTTCGCCTCGAATAAAACAAAATTAACTGACGGCCCAAAAACAGTTGGAATTATTCTCAGGGTCATATCACTAAATATATATGAAAGGAACTTTAATACTATACTACTATTTTCTAGTTATTTGAATTGTTTCAGTGTTGATTGCGGGTAATAATGAAATGAAAGATTAAATTCCTTTTAACAGCAAACCTGTGGGAATAATTTTATTTTATTCTATAAATTTACCAAGTACTCCAAACTACTCGGCAGCTAATCAACGGCATTTCCATTTAACATTTAATGTTTATGTTTACGCATTTAAGCAATTTTGGTAATAAGCCCAGAAATGCGTTAACAAATGCTCGAGTTATTTTCATCAGCTGTGGAAAATCCCTTGACACTCTATTATGAGACTCCGTCCAAAACTTTAATGTTCAAATCATTTAAACGTGGCAAGAAGGCGGTAAATTTCAAACTACCCCACTCTGTACGCAATGCCCCCAACTTGCCACAAAAACAACAGCAACAACAACAACGAGAGCGAGAACAGCAAAAACAGTAACGGGGAAAAACAACAAAACAATTTAACGCTTTAATGATAATGATGTATGAACAACTAAAGACAACAAACAAAAGTTGCACGTGTGTTGTTCTAATGTTTGTTATTGTTGTTCTGCCTGTTGTTGCTGTTGTCATTGTTGGTGTTGGTGGTGCTGCTTCTGTTATTGTTGTAGATGTGGCCGCTATGAGTGTGAGTTTGAGTTGAGTTTGCCGCTGCCATCAACAACAATTCCGACGTTTAACAAGCTAATGTGCTTTTAATGGTCCGTATGTCCAGCTGATTATATCATGCAGAAAGGGAGTATTATGGGGAGATGAGCGAGGGAAGTAAGGAGAGTAAAATACACAAATAATTAAAATTAATTATCTTGCAATTAGTTTACGATTTACTCATTAAGCAATGAAAACGCGCCCAAAGTCTTACAACGCACAGCCCAAAAGTATGCAACGATATGTTGATAATCATTATCAAGTCGAGAAGGGGGTGGAGGAAGAAGTGGCGAAGAAGGACACGCATCTGTCCGCGTATGACAATATAATTATGAAATTACTGTGTCTAGCATTTCAATTGAGTTGCTTTGTTTGATTTATGTGCAATTGCACAAGGCAAATAACAGCAATACACACACAGACACACATAGATAAACGGCCCAACGGCACACACCCGCACGCAGTACAAGCGTAAACACACGCACACACACATAGGCAAACACTGGCGTAGGGTAATATGTCATTTATTAAGCATACGCTGCGTGGACTCTGACATTAAAACAGCGTGAAGTTTTTGGGTCAGCATTCGTTTTATTGACATTTAACTCACTTGCCAACATTTTTGGGCCTCATGATTTATGCCACTCCGCCACAACCCTTACAGTGTTGCCCCTACCAACGGGCTTTTAACACTTCATTGCATAATTGCCAAAGTTTTGAGCTGTTTAGTTCTTAATTTCTGAGAGAAAATAGCTACGCACGACTAGCAAATATGCAGTACTGTACTTTGACTAGTAAAATAATAAAATATATATATCTATTTTCTATGCTTATTTCCAACTTTACTACCTTATTTTTAACCCAAGAAAGGCTTTAATGATTTCCTACTTTCTAATGCATTAAAATATACCCCAATTCTAAAATGTTGCTGGGTAGAAATTAACAAAATTGTGCAAATAATATTAAACTGTTCCCATACAGCTTTCCATCGGTTGCCAGGCAAAATACTTAACTGTCTGCTTATTATTAAAAGCCAGCTTAAGTGGCAGAGTCAAGCTAATTGAATTAACTTTTCAACCCCGTTGCGTGGTGCGCGAAAAAGGCTAAAATAACATACAAACAACGCCAACAACAACAAGTAAAGCGAAACAAGTTGCGCTAATGTTGATAAAGTGCCGGCAACTCAAAGAGATTTTCAAATAATTTTTTTTTTTGCTACCCAATTTTTTTCAGGGTATAAAAACCTGAACGAAAAATAATGAAAGGAAATAAAACAAGTCAAGAATTAGAAAGGAGCGAAAAGATAACTGTGACTTGCATTGATGTAGCAAATACTCTTAAGCATTTAATATTCATACAGAAATTAATTTTTATAAGTGGATTAAAAATAATTCATTAAGTTTTTTAGCTAGCTCAATTTGTCTTTAAAGGTTTACAAACTGTATAGAAAAATGGATAAAATGTTTGTCAAATCTTTGCTGTAAGCTAAGAATTTTTACTGATTTGTTATTTAATTATTTGGCCTAAATTTCAATCTGTGAAATATGTTTTTCATGTTTTTATTAACTTTAAATTAGGGCAGGTAATTATTAAGTCATCAATTGATTTTTTTAAGTTATATAATTAGCATTAACGTGAGTATATTATGTATTTTACTACATAAATAAATAAAAATTGTTCGCTTAATTAAATGAAAATAAATAGCAAGCTAATTGCCACAAAGAAATGTAAAACATCTGAATTTATTTGATAGTTATATTATATATTATATTTAATTAGCTTTATATATCAAAACTATTTTTACTCATTTTGCATTTTCCTATCGTTGTCCCGGTTAAACTTAATGAGGGACTATGCCGTCACTGCCGCTTCTATGCTATCCCTAGCTAAGTAGGGAGCTTTACTCTATTGATACTAATAGAGTTTTATCAAAGTTACCTTTCAGCGGTTTACCTTAATCTGCCAAAGTGACTCACAATATCCGCAATGCCCTTGGTCGTGTAGAGCTCAAAAGGGTTTCCCTTACGGCTCGTGCAAAGAAGCAGGAAGTGGAGGAGGTAGTGGGTTGATGTTGGGATTTGTAGGAATGTTGGTGGGCGTGTTCCGTGTCCTGGCACAAACACAGTGTTGCCACTATCCTTGTGCCCGAGTGTCCTGGCTATCGGTTTACGCGCTATGCTTCGTTAAGTGCATTTTGAATTTTTAATGCTGTGCGCTCTTCAAAACTTACACAAAGCGTTGAACCAACGCTCAAGAGCGCAGGACATGAAGTAGAGGGGAGCTAACGGGGTTATCCTTTGAAGAGGGTGTACAAAAAGGGGTTTATTGCTGTTGTAAGGTGAATACAGGCTCTCGACTTAGCGCTCAGCAATGCTGATTAATTTGCTTTATTAAAAAACCATACGCATTTGACTGTGGCTCAGCTGTTGCACAAAACACCCACAACAACAACAGCAACAACAACAAAATAATCAACACAAATTGCGCACAGCAACACAGCGTAAAACATGCCAAGTTACAGGTTTTCACAACTCCTCTTACTGCCCTCTTCCCCGCTTTTTTGCTCTGTCTATGTCTGTCTCTAGCCATGCTGGCCCAATCCCCAATCCCAGGGCAATTAATTTTTAATCTTCGCTAAGCATTTGCTACAAATTGTGAACTAACCAGCAGGCGGCAATCTACACTCCCCAGCAAAATCGGGAAAAAGATATAGTAGCCGAGGGGAAGGACACGAATCTGAGCCGAGAGTGTGAAGCATTTTGCGTATGTTGCACAGCAACAAATTTATTTTATTTTATGTTGGCTAAGAAGTACTTATCCTTAAAATTGTTGGTACCACATTTCTAATTATTTAAAAGGAAATTAAATATATGTCTCATTTGTTACAACAAAAAATTGTTTATACAATAAATTTAAAAAATATTCAATAAATATCTAAAGGTCACAATCTAATCAAAGTTATCAGCTTATTAATTGCACACTTCTAAGATATCTGCTAGTCAAGTAGTCTCAGTTAACATAAATACTCTTAGCCAGGTTTTCTTTTTCTAGACTTGCTGGTTTCTTTTTCATGATTTGCAAAAGTGCCAACAGCAGTGTAAAGGATCTTAGAGCAAGCCAAGGGGATTAATAAAAGGATTACGCAGCGGAAAATGCCAGCTGCGATGTTGCCGGCATCAACTTGGCAGTGGAAATGCCAATGCGGATGCGGTTAAGGATGTGAATGTGAATGTGTATGTGAATCCAACTGATGGCAATTTGTAGCGCCACTTGCCTACACAGGGCATCAGGGCGGACGGGGTGTACTGAGTGAAGAAGCACTTGCAACAGGGGCTAATTGCGTTTCGCCTTGGCAGTCTGCCGCCTACACTCAACACCCGACAGTCCCGCAAACTGCCAGGCTGCAGTTTTTGGGGCCAATGGAGCTGGAACTGAAGCTCGAACTGAAGCTGGCACTGTATGCATGGTCATATATTAAAAATAATCCATTCGATATCTGTTTTAATACTTCAAATTTATAGCAGCCGCTTACAGCAACAAAAGCAACAAGAGCAGTAACAACAGCAATGACAACAGCAACAAGAACAACGACAGCACAAAACAACAACAACAACAACTCACTGTCATTTTGAAGGGCTTTTAGCTTGATATTTTATTGCTTAAAGGATGTGCTGGGCATCAGCATGCGAGGGCAGTTTGGGAAGTCTAAAAGTTGTTTGGTAAGCAAAATAAAAATTAGGAAACAGATTTCGAAATTGCTACATTGCTTCTATTTTACGGATAAGAAATTTGAATTCGCGCCAATAAATTCCCCAATAAATCAACTACATATTGTTAAGAATTCAAATTCACGTACAAAATTTCTGCTCACAAACAGAATTGTGTGATACTTTTGGCAGAACCCTCGCATAACGCGTTTTCTCCATTGTTTTTTATACGCGGAGGCCATTTTAATAATAACATTTGTCTTCGGCTGCGGTTTTTTATGGGCCACGGCGCTGATTTGCTTACAATTGACATAACGGGGGATCATATGAGTTATGTTATAACTGCGAGGGCTTTGCGAGCAGCCCGAGTGCTGCAGATAAGCCCCACTCAATCAGCATAAAAGTATGCTATGCAAAGTATTTTTTGCGCTGGGCAGGAGGTGTGGCAAGCAGAAGGAAAGCTGCTATATCTAAAGCCAACGCCGTTAATCAGAAACTGCAACAGTAATAACAACAACAACAACAACAACAGCTAAAGAGAGAAAAACAGCAGAGAATTCTAAATTGGGAGTTGCCAGAACACGCACGCATTTAATTAAAGTAAAAGCTTTGGTTTTTCTCTATTTTCTCTCTATTTTGTTACACTTTTCTATTTTTTTAACTTTTTCTCTATTTTTTTCCCGTGCATTTTGTTTTAATTTTTTTTGGTCGCGAAAAAATGTGGTCGTCAAGGGATGCGTTCGTTTGTTCCAGTTGCCAGGATAATAACGTGCAATTTATATGCGTGCCATTTTTTAGAAGCCATGCAAAAAAGGCGGGCTTTGCCTTTTAGCGGATAGTGTGGTGCAACTCGAAGACATATTTGACTCATTAGTTCAGGTTTCGACGCAGTAGGGGTAATGCTAGGGGTTGACTTGCGTTAAGTCTACACAAACTGGGGTAGGTTTTATAGGCCAATTGAGTGGAAACTCGTATGGTGTGAAAAGTGGAAAAGTTGTATGGCTTTATGGTAAGTGTAGAATTTCTGAGGGGTTGAAAATGCTATAAATTGTATAACAAACATTTGTTATGTTATATCAATCAGTAAATGTGTCCTCGAAGTCTTCTAAAGTATAAGTATTTCAAATATAAGTCAAATTCTATTATACTGTAATATGCAAGCTTATAACAGAAAAGTAGCAGTTATACAAATAGGCATTAGGGGTTGTAAGATACACAAATATATAACACTTTTTATGTTGTAGCACTTTTAATGATAATAAAATATAAGAAGAAAAGCTAAACAAATGCAGAAAGCTTTCAAAAGCAAAAGCTTCTGCATAAAAAGCACATTATGCTTCTATGCTAGTAAGATATTTTACTAAAAATGAAACAATTTAAGAGTGGCATACAAATACAACAAGAGTTATATCAAAGCATATGTTCTATGGGCCTGAAAGTGTAGAACAAATATAACAAAGGGTGGAATCTTTACTATTAAGTTCAATAAATGTATACGCTATTATAAAGTTGTTATACTACACGAAACAAGTAATACAGTTCCCGCACTTAAACCAAAGCTTTGCCATCGGGGATGACAGTAAGCTGCACACTTTTTAGTGTTATATGTGTTATAAACAGTATTACAAATTTAAGGATTTTGAATTTGTTATAACAGCTACAAATGGTACAGAAATACAGCTAAATCCTGCAGATTATGTATACCTTTTTTAAGGGCTGAGTAGCACACAGAAAAACAAGCCTTCGACCTAAATAGACGTGTCATGACTAAACTCTACACATATTTAAAGCTCTTCTTCAATGCTATAAAACAACAAAGATTACAAATTACGGTTTATATCAATAAAAAACATAGTTAGAATCGAGTAGATTAATAGTTTAAACTAATTACTTAAAATTTTCCTTATCAGGCATAAATTTAAAACGTTAGAAAACAAAACTTAAAAAGGCAGAACATTTTTCCATGAAAAGAACTTAAAAACAAGCAAAATAAACTTAAATAAATTAAATAAGCCAGCCATAATCCTTACCATTTTGTTAAGCTATTTAAGATATTTAAAATCTTTTCGACGTTTAAAGAAATAATTCAGATTTAAGCGAAAATTTTTCTCTAACAAACTATTGCTAATTTATTATTTGTATTTTTTGTGCATTTATAAATCATGTTGAAGCTTAAATTATTTTGCTTTGGCAACAACTGCAATGCACTTCAAGTTGACCAAGTTTTGTGAAAAGGCGATGAAGCCACAGCAACAGCTACAGCCAGAGCCAGAGCCACAGCCACAAAGAAGCAAACAACAAATAAGTTGTATAGAGACAGGCAAAAGTATAAGCAAAAGCCTGCCAAAAGTTGGCCAAAGCTTATCAATATGATGTTCCTTAAGTATGCGTATGTCAAGTGGCTTATATTTGGGCTTAGTTGTAGGCGTTGCTAAAAGCCACACTAAGCCAAAACGATTGAAACACATTGATAACAAATTGACTATGGGCCAAGTTAAGAGTGAGTCACAATAACTCAACGGCGTGGGTTCTTTAGAGGGCTTTTAAATTATACAAAAAAAAAACTGATATATATCAAGCATTGCGACAACCACAATTAAAGCTATCTCTTAGTGGAAGCTAACATAAGCGATAAGAGGAAGAATTAAAACAATCGAGGTTACCCCATAAGATAATGGAAGATATAGATGCACAGATAGCGATAAGCTTGGCAGCACTAAGATGAGATTTGAGAGCAGGGCAAATAAATAAGACAAGTGGGAAAAGTTTAACGAACTTTAAGGTTACGTATACAATTGAGTTCTAAGAATTAACTGATAGTTATGTTATAAAAGAGGCTGTATAAGTAAATTTTTAAGGTGTCTCCTAATCCCAAAGGTAAGCTGTCAATTATTTATTAATTTTAGTTGCTTTAAATAGGCCATAATAAAAACCTTTTGTAAATTTAATCAAAAATATATTTAGATTAATTTTTTTATAAATTGCCTGTTACTAATTACTTTAATTAAGTGTCTGCGGTTATTAAACAGTTTACATTTTACCATAAGAGGTGGAATACATACATAACTACATAAAATTTAAAATTTAACTCATACTGTTCTGCTTGTAAAATTATCTTTCAGACAATTAACTAAGCTCTGACATAAATTGCTTTAATAAACTGACAGCACTGACATAAATTGCCATAATAAAAGTTGTTAAGTTATGATATACCCATAAAATAATTAATCAAATATAAGTTAATCTTAAAGTAAACTTAGCTACACAAACTAGCAGTGACTAATTCCGTTTAAAGAAGTTACTTTACCAGTGAAACAAATTATTTGTGACCCATTAATACTAGAGCAAAGACAACAGTAAAGCTATAGAACCCTTAGAAGGGGAGGATTGCTGACCCTAGTTAAGAACTAGCAACGCAACCCTTGTGACTTTTTCCGTAAAATGTAACCAAGTGCGAGTCAAAGAAACATTGGGAAATAAATCTTAAAAATTGCCTAGCAACTAATTAAATTGCACTTCCCTCAACTCCCTGAATTACTATAACCTACCCCAAAAGTAACCCCAGAAAAATCACTTTGTTTAGGTTGCCGAAAATGAAAAGTCATTTCTGAAAGCAGCAAAGAGGAAATGGAAAATGAGCAGCTCTAGGAAATCCTATTGATTCACAGTTCTAGCTCTGGTTTGTCTGTAACGAAGCAATTTCAATAAGGAAATTCTTACTTTTGACAGGCTCATAATTGCCAACTAATGAGACAGTGGCGTAGCTTGGGGGCGAAACAAAAGTTGGGGAGAGTGGGAGAGGCAAGGAATTTTAATTTTCAAAATGAGTGAAACAAACAATTTGGGAAAGAATGAGTAAAAAATAAGAGAGACAAACTCTAAACTGATAAAATAGTTAAAGGCGACAGCTCAGCAAAGTTATTTCCAAAGGGGGCGTGAGGAAAGGGAAGGGGGGGGCAATTAACTGGCCGCACATAAAGTGATAACAAAAAGAGACCTCCAGGGATGGGGCTCTAGTGGGCCTGGTCTGTTCTGATATGAACTGGGAGCATTTAAAGCTCTAAACGGGGGCTGACTCCAATAAAGTGCAGACAAAAGAAGCAAAGAAAAATAATATATCACAAAAAATAAGAAAATGTTGAGGCCATTGCAATTTAGGTCAAGCCAAAAGGATAATGCGGTTCGCGGCTTCTACAAACACATTTACCCACACTCACACACACACACACTAATACGCACATAGATAGTAAGTACCGCTAAGTCACAAAACTTTTGTTTGTTGTGCAGCCCTGTTTCTCAGTTTTCTGCTGCAGTTTTCAGTTATTGTGGTTTCATTCGTTTTGGTTGCTGGAGGCGGGGGTTGGAGTGAGATGGGGACAGAGTCCAATTAGAATGCACTGTTGCTTCAACTTTCGACTGGCGCGCGCTTGTTTCACGTTGTTGTAAATTTTGTTATTGGTTGTTGTGCTTGTTGTTGTTGTTGTTGTAAAACATAAACTGGCTGCGTTCAGGTCCGCCTACGCCACACGCCTGAACCCGTTCAGCAGCAGCGACAGCAACAACACCAATGTTCACCAAAGCCAGCTATTTGGCCACACATGTTAATCTTTAATGGTAGCGCTGGCTATGCCAGTGGCTGCCACCGCAATTTAATTGTTTAAGTACACAATTAGAGTTAAAACTTACTCGCAAATCGATTTTTTTTTAATACACACACATAGTATACACTACAACTATGCACACACACACACTCACGCCGCGTACGTGCGTAAAAACAAGTGAAAAACGCCGACTGCGATTGCGGCAGCGGCAACTTGCTGTTTTAATGCAACACTCATTACCCGACACAGTTCATAAACAATTACATAAAGTTCTCATTAATATTGACGAATATTAATCGAAATCTTACTAGCCGCACGTAATTTTCGTAAAAATTTGCACTTTTTATTTGCACCGTCTCTGTCTGTGCACCGCGAACACGACGCGTTGTTGTTGCGTTTTGTTTTTGGTTTTATGTTATGTTAATTTAACAGCAGCATAAACTCAGTTTGGCACTGCTAAGCACTCAAAATGGCACTGTTAACGCTTCACACTAGGGCTGCAGTACACAGCAGCTGCTGCTAGCTTATCGCTAATTGTTTAAACAAAATGAACTTGTCTGTTGATCGACCTCATAATTTCTTATCTACTAAAATTCCCATTAATTACTCTGCCTCTGTTGGGTAATTGCTCATTTCGACTACTTACGCTGTGTGCGGCTTTCGATGGCCTTTTTTTTTGACCTGCTGCTCTTTTTATATATTTGATTTTGGGTATTTGTTGAAGCTTTTTATGTTTATTATTTTAAATTGTTGAATTATAGTTTAATTACACTGGGATGTTTATTTTAAAGTATTTACACTACACTTGTGCATGGCTTGAAATTGCGGTATTTAATCCACTTTGTTTTCATTGGCGAGAAATCGATTTTTATTTTTTGGGCTTTTTGATTCCCAGTTCGAAACACAAAAATAAAATTCCAAAATTTGTTAAGAAACACTGGAGTTAATGCATTTTGGCATAATGTAGCCGTTGCACAATAAATATAAAATTCACATTGCTTAAAATTATACAAATTCTATACAGTTTATACGCTTAATTTGACTTAATTTCAACAAATTCCCAAATCGGCGGAGCAGACACGAGGAAGCGCACGCTGTCAACTGAACTAAATTCCTTCATAAAGGAAAGGATATTGCCCACTTGGTGCTACCCCAAAAAAAGCCAGAGAAAAAAATACACAACAAGGGTGTCTCACAGTGTCCTACACATGCGCACTCCCTGCCAGTCGGAACTGCATTCAAAAAAGCGCGCCCAAAATGAGCAGTGTGGGAAACGGCCAATAAGTCGTATGCTGCATAACGCACTCTAGATACCCTGTAAAACATAAATTTTTGTTTATACACTTGCTTTTAATGCCTTAAACACTGTGTGACATTCTTTCAATGCTGTAGGAATTCTTATCCATTATTACTTTATTCTTCGATTTTAATCTTAGTACTTCTGGGGGTCAGTAGGTTGCACCTCCATCGCTGGCCAGCAGCATTTGCTGATTTGTGGGATTGCTTGATGTTTCCGGTGTCTGCTTCATTATGTGGCTGTATATAGTCTCTATTGTGGGTATGGCCGTTTCAAGCGGCTGCTGGGCGGGATTGGGATCGGTATTGAGATTGGAATCGGGCATGGCCAGTGATTCTGGCTTTAACTGGGCTTTGGGCTTCTTGCCAAAGGCAAAGCAACCGCTTTGTTTCGTCGCCACGGGAGATAAATTATCCTTGTTCTTAGTGCTGAAAATAAAATAAAGTTGAATCTCTCTGTGGTCTAGTATATATATAGTTATAGTTACGTACAATGCTTTCAGAGCCTCCAGTTTGGGGATATTACGATTGTAGGACTTGGCCCCGCCGGCTGCCTCCTGGGCGGCTAGTTCCTGGGGATGCGACTTCTTCTTGTGGGTCCGACAATTTGAGCCGTTGGCGAAGGTTCGATCGCAGAAATCACAGGAGTACGGCTTCAGACCGGTGTGCAGCAGCAGATGATTCTTAAGAGCCTTGGCCCGCTTGAACTCCCTGCCGCAGTAGTCGCACTTGTGCTGCATCTGATCCGTGTGTACCAGCCGATGACGGTTCAGTGTAGGTCGGGAATTCAGCTGCATGCCGCATTCGGGACAGATGTACTTGTGTGGATCATGGGTCTCCTTGTGCCTTTTGAGGCGATTCAGACTCTTGAAGCACTTCTTGCACTCATCGCACTCGAAGGGCGCGTAGTCCGTGTGGGTCAGCAGGTGCTCTTTGAGGGCATTCACCGAGTTGACCGCCACGCCGCACTGCTCACAGATCACCGGACGTGGTCGCTCCTCCTGGTGCATGTACTGTGAATGCGATTGAGCCGATGCCTTTGTGGTAAACTTCTTGCCACACCTGCCACATGGATACAGCTTGCGTTTGGACATGGGCAGATGCTTCTGCTGGTGCCGCTGTAGCGTGTAATTGGAACGGAACATCTTATTGCACTGATCGCAGGATAGCGACATGGCATCGTTCACACTCTTGTTGTGCTCCTGGCGCATGTGCCGCTGCAGCGTTTGCATCAGGGCATAGGAACGTGGACACTCAGTGCACTGAACTTTCCCTTTGCTGGACTTTTGTTTGGTTGCTTCTGAGCTGGAGGCATTGCTCTCATCATTGCTGTATGGTTCATCACAGAGCTTTAGCAGCAGCTCGTTGCCCGCCTCCTCAACGTCTTCTTCCTCATCCTCCTCCTCCTCGGGCTCTGTATCGTCCTCTGCCTCTGGGGCTCCTTCCTCCTCATCATCTTCCGCTGCAGCGGCATCTTCTGCTTCGTCCTCCCCAGCGTTTACCATTTTTGCATCATCATTTTCATCAAACTTTTCCACGTTTTGTATACACGGCGTGAGCGGATTTTGCAACTCTAACGTCGCCTCCTCCAGCTCGTTAAGCTTCGGTTTCTCCTCCACATAATGCACCTCGGTAAGCGTCTCTGGCTCCTCGGCCTCCGCGGGCTCCTCGAGCAGTCCGAATTTAGTGCGCAATTCGTGCACATTTACAGACTCCTTGGGCGTACTCTGTAATATACAGTAAAGCTTCTGCACACGCGTTATGCGCTCCGAGAAGTTCACCAGGGATGTGACCAGAGTCAAGCACTCGCTGCAAATCATCTCCGGCAGCTCCTCGTGGCGGGTGATCTACAAAAAGTTGGTAAAACAAGGTTTACTTAGAGTCTTTTGGACTTAAGGAGAGAAATTGTTAACAGGGTCTCGCACAGCCCAGCAAACTCGACTCACATTCACCCAGAAATATTTGCCAATGGCTGTGGCCAAAGCCATGTCATTCCCCGTCGCTGATTGTGCTGCGCTGTCGTCTCCATGACGATCGCCGTGTGCAGTCTGTTCGCGTTTCAGGAACACATTTATATTGCCCTGTGGATCATCCTTGGCACACAGTCGGCACCACAAACGCCAATCGCTTGGAGTGGGAATCGCATTGAAAACATTGCTCTCTTCCTCTTGGCCGTGTTCAGACTCAGCCATGGCGGTGTTTAGCGGTTGAGCAAGTGCAGTTTTAACTTAAACATTTGATATGCGTTTAAAGCGACAGGCGAACATTTGTATAACTTATTGCTTATTTAATAGAAAATTGTAAAACGGCAAACAAAAACACTTTTGTGATTATTCCAACAGCTGTTAATCAACGCTTATAACGATGCGTTATCGATATGAGGCCATATCGATAGTTCGCGTTAACAGCGCCAGGTGTGGTGAGTAGCGTTTGCTACAACAAATTCACCTCTAAAATCTGTTCACAAATCAGTTCAAGTGAACTGAAACCGAATCAAAGCAGTTAATAAAAAATATTATGCCGTTAATATTAAGACCATTCAAAAATCATTGCCTTTATTCTTTGATAAATTAAATATTTTTATCATTACATATTTTATTGATTAAATACGCAATATCAATTTTACAATCGATGTATCGCAATTAAAATTACCCAGTTTGGGAATCGATACTAGTTCATCACCTAGTTCATTACCCTAAGATATTCTTAGTTCGAATTGCCCAGCCAACAGTTGGTTGGTTTACTTAGGACTTATACTATTTATTTTAATATAAAATTAAAAAAATATTAAGAATTAAATAGAATAATATCTTAAAATATATTAACGAGTTTACTACTATCAACACAATGTTACACTATGACTAAACACGATGTCATACAGTCGTCTGACACTACAGGGCATTGGCTAGTCTATCATCAAATTTCATCGCCCGTCAGCTGTTAGTTTACGTTAGTTGTGAAATGTTTATCAACTGAATTTATTTTTCACAACAGTTGCAATCATGTTTGAGGCCCGTTTGGGCAGCACAACGCTGCTAAAGAAGATTATAGATGCTCTGCGAGAGATTATAACCCAGGGCACACTGGACTGCAGTGATTCTGGCATACAGGTGAGCAGTAAAACTACCACAATAAAATCGAACTAAATTGAGTCCTCACTTCCTTGCAGCTGCAATCGATGGACAATTCCCATGTATCGCTCGTGGCTATGTCACTCCAGAGCGATTGTTTCGAGAAATTTCGCTGTGATCGGAATCTGTCGTTGGGCCTGGACCTCAAGTCCTTCTCCAAGGTGCTGAAGTGCGCCAGTGGTGACGATGCCGTCACCATCAGTGCTCCCGACAAGGCGGACAAAATTCAGATCAGCTTCGAGTCGGCGGGCAAGGAACGCACTGCGGACTACGAGTTGCGTTTGCTTAATCTGGAGCAGGAAACCTTGAGTATACCAGAGACGGACTACGCCTGCGTAGTGCATATGCCAGCGGTTGAATTCGCGCGTATTTGCCGCGACATGAGCACATTCAGTGAGTCCGTTGTCATAGCCTGCAGCAAGGAAGGCATCAAGTTCACTGCCAGCGGCGACATGGGTTCGGCCAACATCAAACTCACGCAAACGGCCAAAGGAGACGTCAGTCTGCAGGTGGAGGAACCAGTTACGCTCTCATTCGCCGGTAGATACCTGAATACCTTTACGCGCGCTACTCCACTCTCAGAGAAGGTGAAGATCGGTTTGGCTGCCGATGTGCCGCTCCTGGTCGAATATCCTATTGAAGATTACGGCTATATACGATATTACCTGGCGCCCAAAGTGGATGATCCCGACTGAGTGCAATAACCATAAACTTGTGCAATATTTATGTTTAATATTTAAATATATATGTATTAATTATTGGTTTTTTATTTAGATGTTTAATATTTACACTTACTGTGTACTTTATATTCATTTCACTAAAAAAAAAATTATTTTTACAGAAACACATTCCCTCTTGTGTTACGACCTCTAAAAAAGGACAGAAAATACATTAGGTGATAAGAAATAATGTCCAATTTGATATAAATTTTGCTAAATAACAATTGTTTAAGCACAAATCATAATTTTTTCAAATAAACTGACTTACACAAACAGCATCGATGTTCTTCCGATTAAACTGTTGCGATGTTATCGATATTCATTGAACAGCTGTCCATCGCTAGTCCACATTGCCCTTGCCGCAGTCAGCTGTTCGTGTATGTTGTGGCCTGCAGTGTAGTACAAAATTTTTAATCAATATAGTTAGGTAATAAGCTGAATTAAACAATGTTTAAATACCTGAGACGACCGCTGCTAACGACGACGCGTTTGTTAAGCAGCAGCTTGAGCAGCAGTCAGGCGGCAAAAACAACAACTACAACAAGTAGCACAGGTGGCACGTTGATTGAGGTCAACCAGGCGCTAAATGGCTGGGAGAATAAGCTCAAGGCCGCCGGTGTGCAAGACACTGACTTCAATTTGAAATGCATAGTGTCGCATGTGCTAAAGCGTAAATTTGTGAGTCTAAGGAAATGCCACTTTTCATTAATTTGTCTAAAATACCCACTGTTTCTTGTAGAACACAGTGCCCGATGACTTTGCGCAACTCAAATTTGATGCCGCACAATTGTCTGACTTTGAGCGGTTCTGTGAGGCACGCTGCGCTCGTATGCCGCTGCAGCATATCATTGGTGAATGGGATTTTATGGACATTACATTGAAGACGGCACCAACAGTATTCATACCACGTCCCGAAACCGAAGAGTTTGTGCGTCTGGTCATTGAGAACTACAGACAAGCGAAACACGTGAATATGCTGGAGGTAGGGTGTGGTTCGGGCGCCATGTCCTTGTCCATGCTGCACACGCTTCCGCAGGTGGATGCCACCGCTATTGAGCGCAGCAAGGCGGCCACCGCCTTGGCCTGGGAGAATGCCAAACTATTGGGATTGCAGGATCGCTTCAAGGTGTACAATCACACCATGGAGGAGGATAAATATATGCCAGAGGAGCTGAAAGATAAACAGTACGATTTGATTATATCAAACCCACCTTACGTCAAGACCGATGAGTTCCAGTATCTGCATCCCGAGGTGGTCGTGTAAGTTCCTTTCAAATCCAAGAAGATCCAACTTAACTCCCTCCTTTTCCTTAGCTATGAGAACCTTAATGCCTTGGATGGTGGCTCAGATGGTCTGCGAGTGGCTCGTTTGGTATTCGATCTGGCCTGCCGTCATTTGCGTCCTGGTGGCAAACTCTGGCTGGAGCTGGGCAACGAGCATCCGCCCCTGGTCAAGACCATAATGAATCTGAAGTACGAGGGACGGCTGCAGTTCATCAATAGTTACTTTGATCAATACAATCGGGAGCGTTTTGTGCAACTGGAAAAGGTTTAAATTAAATCACGTAACTCATTTTGGACCTGATTTATGCAATTAGAATTAGTCGCATATGCATTTAGCTGTGATTTTGACCCAATAGACGAACACACATTTAAATGCCCCAGAGGCTACTCAATATAGATGTATCCAATACACACCTATATCTAATTTGTATGGCTCTCAAAGTTCCATTTAATAATTTAACAACAAGGCAGTAATGCACTTAATTTGATTGGTTTCCATAATTCATGTTTATAAGCTACAAAATAAATTACGAAACGGTCAGTACAACAATTAAATCAAGTGTTTATGGTTTGGAGCTGTGTGCACAGTGGGTCGAAAGGACAAAATTGTGCACACATTAACTTAGGAGAAATAACTCTTTTGCTTTGTTATTTATTTTGGAATAGTATAAATTGAAATACTGTAAGTTAAATTATTCAGTAGCTTTTTAGGTAAAGTAACACCGACTTTAAAATTGTTCTAGAAAAACTAGATAAATAAAGCTTTAACCCAACTAATTGGGAGACAGTCCATTTTGAAGTCAAATAAAATTATTTTATCTATCATTGTTATAAACAAGATAAATGAATATTTAATATTAATTAAGATTAAATTATTCTTATTAAATAATTATTTTAAAAAATAAAATCAAAAACTGCTCTAAATAATATTAACAATAATTAAATTTTCTCTAGATGCTTTTTTAAAAGTAAAAAATTAAAATGTCTTCATAAATAAATTAACATAATAATAGCATTCCACTTTTTGTGCTTTTTACCCCACTGTGCTTAACCCACCTGGCTGCTCAGCTAACAGTTTTTTGTGATTCAACCGTTATCAATCGGGGCAGCTGCTGGTTAGCTCTAAAATATTAGAGACTCATTAACTAGCGGGCCATTCAACACGGGTCCCAGTGTCATATTTGGCACAACACTTTTTCTTTTCATCGCGTGGAGCGCACGAGCAGAGGCGTGGGGTAGGTAGAGGAAAGGAGAGCAGAGCGTGCGGATGAAAGAGGGGAGGCGAGGGGCAAGTGCTGGTGCGCACATGTTGAGCGTGGCTGCAGTAGCCTGGGCACACTTGTCGCTCATTAATAAAAGTTTTGCGAGCAGCAAGCTCCACGCACACACATACAAAGAAACGCACACACACACGCTGACGCGCACACACATATACGCACGCTCACTCACTCACAATATCCATTATTTTTCGCAGGTATAGAGACATTGACCAACAGCCAAGGCAGCGACAGAGGCTGCGACTGCGACTGCGACTGAGCAGCAGTAGCCGAGCCAAGCAGCAGAGCAGCAGTAGCCGAGGCAGCAGCAACAGCAACAGCAGTAACGAAAGCCACCCACGCTGCTAGCTGCGCTGTCGGCGTTGCTCTGCTCAACTGTAAACATTCCAGTGAGTGAAGCTTTCACTCAATTTGAGCCACAGCATACAGAAGAGATGAGCTGCACTGCGCGCGCGAGGGAGAGAGAGAGAGCAAGCGTGTGTGAGCGTAGAAACTTGGAGAGCGCGAGTAGCTAGAGCGAGAGGGATGGACGAGTGAGTTATTTTATGATTGTGGGATCCATCTTCGTGTTTGTTGGAAGCTTCACAGCTTCGCAGCGAGTCCTGTAACTGTGGGTTGTATGGTCGGTGCCAGTGCCTGTGCCTGCGTGGTTTTTCCTGTCTCTGCTCTGGTCCATGGTCGTGCGAAAAGCTGTGTTGAGCGCATTAAGTCGTTAGGGTACAACCAGACAGGACGCACTTTTCCGCAGCTGCCGCGTTTGCTCTGGCGCTCGTCTCTAAACGTCTCAACTGCGCCCAACAGTTTGTGCAAAAAAAAAAATATTTAAAATAAAAAAAAAATAAAAATAAATACACAAATATTCGAAATTAAAATTAAATAACTTCAAATTGTTATAAATATGCGAAATAATTAAAATTGAGCAAGCAGCGAACGTATTCAATGTGCTAGCAACAATAACAGAATAAAAGTGCGTTCCTCGTATATTTCCCCCTCTAAACGACAGCTGCCCCTCGAACAACAACAATAAACTTCTCTATTGCCTTTTTGGCGTCTCCCGCGCGCGCTCGTGTGTGTGTGTGTGCTGTGTGTGTGTGTGTGCGTGCGTGTAAGTGAATGTGTGTAAGCGTTTCATTCTGGTACATGCTGTATGCTGTGTGTGCGTGTGTGCCTGTGTGTGTTTGCCTGTATGTATGACCAAACTTCTCATCTCAAGTGTGTTCACAATAACAACAAAAGCAACAGCAATTTTTAATTGCACCAAAAGAAATCAAATTTTAAACAATTTGCACGTGTATTAAAGCAACCAATAAAAAAACAATGTATACTTAACAGTTTTTAAGGTAAATAACAACAAATCCCTAAACTAAACAGTTTAAAACACTCTCTGCATCTCCCATTTTCTCTCTCAATGTGTTGCATTTTGGGTTGCTTGTGGTTTTGCCACTTTTGGCTTTGATGCAACAGCTTAAAAGTATGCTATGATTTTTTCTACTTCGTTTTATGTAAATTGTTGCGCCTCTCGAAGGATTTCGGGGGATAAAAACACGTTTAGTGTTCTAAAGTTGTCAATTCATTGAGTTTAACAGTTAATAATTTAATTTAATTAATTTTTATTTATATCAAAACTGTAAATACAACGGAAATTATGTCAATTTTAATTAAAGAAATTTATGTTTATTATGCTATGAAATATAATTTTTATATTTTTGTTTAATTGTATTATTAAAAACGCTTTAATACATTTTCTGCTACGTTGAAGTGAAAGTTTTCCATTAATTAAATCTAAATTTTAATAAAATTTATTTTATTTTTAATCAATATCAGTAATTTTTGGAGAATTTTACTTTAATTTAAGTGGACAGCCCATCGAAGCTGCAATCAAATTTGATAACGAAAAAAAGACTAAATTAAATGCTTTTGTTGCCGTTAAAAAAATTAAACACCTTCTTGCCTGGAATGCCTATTAAATGGCTAATAACTGTTGCGCTTGTCAGCTAACAAGCTATTGCACAGCCAAAAAGTTGCTGTGGCCAACAAAGTGTATAAAATGTGTGTGTGTACACGCGACGTATGCGCAATATTTGTGCAATTATCGATCTAATCGTATAACTACTAAAATTAAGTGTTTAAATTGTGCACAGGGTATCTGCCAGTCGAGCACATTTCTCCCTGACAAGTGTTAACATTTTTCTGTACCCGCTGTGTATTGTGTTTCGACTGCTGCTGCGATAATTAAAATTTAATTATACACAACTTTAAATTGCAATTTCATTGTGTCGAGATTTCAATGTTCTCACATAAATTGCACTTTTGTGGTTTCTGCTCTGGGCCACAACATTTTTGAAGGGTCAACAAATGCTGTTAGCTGTTTTTACTGGTTTTTTTTTTTCATTCTTTTGGGTCTGGTTGGAATTGTTCAACATTGTTGTTGGTCTGGTCTGGTGTGGTGTGGCTCTTGGTTCCGGGTCCACATGCAATTAACTTTTGCACTGCTATCAATCAGTTCGAGTCGCATGTGTAAAACTTTTCGCCCACTTTCCTAAATTTGCCCAAAAGAAAATCAAAAAGAAAATGAAATGCTCAAGAAAACTTTTAGCGCCAAGTAACAACCGTCTAAGGCGTGGCCAGGAGTTTGATTGGGTTTTCCTTTTCACTTAACTGTGAGTGTAGCACAATTTTCATCAATCAATTTCTATTTGTCAGTCTGTAGCACAGAAATTCTTATTATTTAATTGGTTTACAACTTGAAGCTTAGCCAAACAAGTCTTTTAAGTATTTGACAACGATTTGCAACTCATAATTGCATTTTTTAAGTTTTCTCAGCATCAATCAAAACTTTTTCATCAGATTTTTGCAAGTAATTTAATTACAGCAGAAGAACGAAATTTGATACAAAATAATTAACAATTAAAAATGCTTTGTGATTTCTTTTATTTTATGCAAATCTTCAAATCTTTTTCAGCTACTTTGTAATTAAATTTGCTAGTTTTACATTTTAATTAAATGCAATTTTTGACAAGTATTTTTATTGTGTAGGTAGTTATTTTTCAAGTAAATTTTGTCTTATTTTTGTCATATTTATTACTAAAATTATTTATTTCCATCAAAAGTTTTCTATTAAATTTTCACAACAATTTTCTATGGAAATTTCTTTAAAATTTTCAATTTCCTTAGTTTAACGACGTTAAAAATCAATATAAACTGTTGAATTTCTTCAGGCATTCAACTGAAATAGGTGAGCTCTTTTGTTAGCTACTGAAATGGTCATATTGAAGCTGTTAAACAAGTTCTCAGAAACGCCTTCGAGAGATTTACAGCGCTTTTCCAGCAAAATTATTGTAATTTTTGTATATTCTACATTTATTTTGGCACGGCACGAACAAAGGTCATTAAGGTTAACAATGTTGTTAAAACTGTTAACATTTGCATTATTTTTGTTTCTACCTTAAGCAGTAAAATCTATTCTACCAGATATAGGTGTAATTTATAGCCACTTAAATGTAGTTACAATTAAACAAAGTGACTCTTAGTTTAAATATCATATCATAATTATATATGATAATTTAAAATAATTTTTTTAAGTTCTATGTAAAATACAGTTAAATTGCTACTAAAGCAAATATATATTAAACTTCTTGTTAAGCATTCCCGAATCAATTGCACTCAGGTGTGGACCACACAGATCCATCTTCTCACAGTTTACTTCATTTCCATCGCATAAAAGTGGAAATAGTGTGCAATATATCTTGTTGTTATTTATCTTTTAGTTACGCAAAACTTTCATAGTTAATGCCTATTTTATTTTGCGATTTATTCTGTTTTTTATTGATTATAGCAGAATGTGTAATCGTGTATCGGTAACTGATTGTTTTTAGCAAATTGCAGCTGTGTGCAGTTTCCATTAGAGTTTTTGCTTTGGCCCTCTCCATAGCAATTTTCATTTTCTACACTGACAAAAATTGGGTTTGATTTAGAAAAACAGACAGAGGCTACTACAAAGTCTAATTAAAAGTTTAAAATTAACAAGAGTTTAAAAAACAATAAAATTGAAATTTATACAAGAATTATTTCATAATTATTATTATCTTTTTGGTGTTCAACCTATTTTCTCCTTTTTTACTGATAGTTAGAAATTAAATCTTTGGAAAAAACTTTAAATAAAAATAAAAACGTTAAATATTTTTAAATTAATTTGTATTGCTTTTTGATTACTCAAAATTAAATTTTCAAACATTTGTATTTTATCACAAAGCAGTTTTTTAATCAAATTTAGTTCTTCCACTTTGTAGAAAAACTTGCTTTAGTTTTTATCAGTGTATGTGCTACGTTCTATCTTTCATTTGCCATTTGCAGTGTTTCCATGTTTGGTCTAAAATCTTCTTCAACTACTCCTTGTCAGTGCCATCTATCAGTGTCCAGTTCACTTAAACAAGAACAACAACTGAGTTCACCTGCTACTGGGCAGCGAACAAACACACAAGCACACTCCCACACACACGCAAATACACACAGACACATGCAGTGGGCGTGGGTGGACTGTAGACCTGCCCCAGTTGTCATACTGCTTAACCTATCTTCATTAAAATCAGCCCGGTCCGAAGTTATTACCAACATTGCTCACTGTTTCGGGTCTAACTTGCCCCTCATCGCCACCAGCGCATTGTTGTTGTTGTTGTTGTCGCTGATAAGCGACAGTGTAGACATCATAAAAACTTTTATCAGTGTATGTGTGGAAGTCTGAGTGTGGGTGTCCCTGTGTGTGTGTGTGTGTATCTAACGTAGCTAAATGCTAAAACACAAATTGAAAGCACAAAACACCAATACACATGAAGTCGTCTAAATTGTTCCACTTTATGTATGTATATAAATGTATATATATATAGCACACAGAGCTGTGCGTAAGTCTATCTGTGTGTGTGCATTTGGGAGAGAGTTGTGCCCCGAAAACCTCGCAAAAGCCGCCCTTCTGTGTATCCAAAACACTTAAACATAAACACGTTGTCTGTGCAATGTGCGTCTGTCTGGATTTCTGCGAGTCTGTGCGTGTGTGTGTGCGTCCTGTTCGTCCTTTTTCTTGCGTCTACGCACAATATGTTTCGTCTTTAACCCAGCCAAAAAAAAAAAAAGCTCAACTCGCTGGCATTTTCCTCCCCCCGCCGACTCTCCTTCAATATTCGCTCTTCGCTTTTCGTTTTTCTCGTTTCTCGTTTCAGTTGCGAGATGGAAGTTTTAATGTGATTTTTCGTATTAATTTCGACATCGTCATCGTTCCTGCGTTCTTGCCACATTCTCCTTTATTCCGCTTTCGCCTCAAACATTTTCTATTTCTCTCTTCTTACGCACTTTTATTGCTCGTCCTGTGTGTTCGTCTCTATTTGATTTTAACAACTTTGCCAGCATCGAATTTTCTTCTTTTTCTGTCGAGCTCAACGGTTTTCTAGTCGGCGTCCCCTACTCCTCCTCCCACACACACACACACACACACACACACACATACGTAGACCTTCTAGATTTTGCTGTAACTGTTTTAACCTTTTCTTGCTTGTCCCTGTCTCCTTGCCCGCTCCTTTTTGGTCGCTCTAGTTTATGTTCTTCACATGATACGCGACTTTGTTGCACTAAACATAACTTGGCGATTTACTACATTTTGGTAAGCCACAAACGAGGGACGGGGCAAGTGGGGAACATGATAGGTAGGATACTGATTTGATAGCGGAGGTAGTCACAGTCAGCTCGAGAGACAGACAGACAGGCAGTGAGTATCATAAGAGCTACATAAATGTAACTCAGGTCTCTGGGGATAACACAGACAGAGACAGTCAAAGTAAAAGAGTAAGAAGCATAAAGAGTGAGAGAGAGAGAGAGAGGCAGACAGACAGATAGCAAGTGGGTGATAGAGATAGCAGATTGCAATTTGAATGCTCTTTCAAAGAAGTTTCTACCACAAAAGGATTGCTTTGTTAAACTCCTCGTTGCAATTTCAAAGAAAACTGCTTACCACTCGCTTTCCCTACTCCAGCCACTGCCACACCCCCTTCCCAACGCCCTTTACCCTTCCACGCCCCCCATAAAACTTCGCTTGTTCAGCTCAACTTTATAGTTCTTGAACTTTATTTACAATCAAAGCTGTGTTTTTTCGCTTTAACAAATCTATAATAAACTCTAGAAAATTTTATTGAATGGAATTTGGAAAATTGAATCTTATGAAGAGATAACAGTAACAGAAATATAGAAAGATTCTAATTGGAATTTTCTACATATACTTTTCAAAGAGAAGCTGTACCATAAAACAAGAGCATTAGCTAGCAGTAACTTTACTAGTTTAGCACTTTTATCTACAAAATATTATTGTCAATACTTAACATTCTTTACGAATTACAACAGGCACTATTTTACTAATTTATTTTAATTTATTTGTAATGAACAATTTAATGAATTATAAAATTTAAATCAATGTTAATATGAGTTTATTTTGAGTTTAATTTTTAAATTTTCCAGAAACCTTGACATGTTAATAACGTTTTCAATGGCATCTACATACAGTTCTTGAACTTATTTACGTGGGATTAATTTTCTGCGTAAAAATGTACATTAATTTTGATTTCAAAAGAATTTTAATTTAAATCATTTTGTGGAGTACAGAAAATCTTGAGTAATCAATTGCTTAACATTTCTTTGCAATCAACTTTGAACCAGACAAATGTCAAATGGCAGTGGCAGCACTGCACTGTGGGCCGAATAGGCACTTTATTACTGAAATTATTCCAATTAATCTTTTTTTTCCATGCTAAGAGGCGCCTAAAGATAAGCACTTGAATAGCTACGCTAACAACAGCGCTGTTAAAAAGCTGTGAGCTTAACAGTACAGTACTCTGTTAGCAGTACAGTACTCTGTTAAGCAGCGTATTTCCTAAGCATTTTAAATAAAATTAGCTAAATTTAAACAACTGTTGTGGTAAATTTTAAGCAAATCAGATGCCAGCTTGCCCCACAGTGCAGACAGCTGTGGCAGTCCTGCTGATGACTGTGGCAGCCTCCACAGTTGTTGCTGCAACATGTGGCAAGCAAAGAAATGGAGTAGAGTGCTGCCATTGCTAACATCCATCATTGGTGCTATGGTCGGTGCGCTTGATGCTCAGTTCATGCCACAGGACACGTATCCAGCCAGTGTGTAGCCACCGCTGCTGTTATTGCTGTTGTTGCTGCCTCGTTTTTACGGCCACGCAATGTGGCAGGCAGAAAAGTCTGAATTGAAATTGTGTAGAAAAAGTTTTTAATTGCTCATTATGTTTGATTAGGGTTGTTGTTGTTGCTGTTGCTGCACTTGCCGCAAAATGTGCTGCACGCTTGGTTAACAGATTTTCATCAGCAGAGATCAAAAGCCTTTCTAATCAGCAGCGAAAGTGAAAGCAAACAAGTTGCAAATATTATTTTTCTCCCTTTTTTTCTATCCCCACCACTTTTGCAAGTCTATTGTTGCCAGTCGGTGTGCGTGTGTGTGTGTGTGTGGGAATTGGAGCACATAACCATGGCTAAAACAGCATGTGGCATGTATGATTTCTACTCATTTTTCGATGTCATGCTCTGGCCATAAAGTGCTTAGAAAACAATTTGTGTTTTTTTTTTTCATCTTTGCTCTGTTTTGTACGTGCGTTGATTTGTCACAATTGCTAGCTAAGAATTAATTATTTAAAAGCTAAAATAAATCTTTTTTAAATTTAGTTTGACCAAATAGCTTATACATAAATATTTTGTATATGTCTTGCCAAAAGCTTTTGTATCGGGGAGTCGAAAAAAATGTGGAATAAAGGTACACAGAACTTGTTTGTTATCCTGACTGGTTGGCTGGCTGTCAGGCGTTTGCAACAATTGGCAGTCTCAGTGATTTCGTTCTCGGCCTCGTCCTGCTGCTCGTTTCAGCTCTCGTTGTCGTTGTCGTTTCATTCGTTGTCGTGGCAGTGTAAACAGTTCGTTCGTTTTGAGCCGTGCTGCGCCTTTCCAAGCGCTCGACATTCTTTTTTTCACTCCACTCAAGCGGACGGAAAATTGCAAAAACAAAATAACAACGCACTCGGAGAGACCTCCGAATTGTGCTCAAATTTTCCATCAATGGACGCTGGGTTCTCTGAACTGATAACAGACAGCCAGACGCATACACACACACACACAGCTAACCTGTGAAAACACACATAGTGATAAGATTTCTTATACAGCAGTCTTCCCAGTGCAGTTTTGAGCTATTCGCTTTTTAATATCTAATGCGATGCCTATCAAAATCATGTATTTATAGTTTAGTTTATGTATACTCCTTTTAAAGTCGGCTAGAGGGTATTTGATTAGGCGTAACAGCGCGGAAAACGTTTGATAACGCCGCGCGCACAAAAGTATGCTACACAAAAGCAGCAGCTCTGCTTTGACTCTCTTTCACAGAGTGTGTGTGTGGGTAATGGCAAATACGGAAATAAAAAAGGGCAGCAAGTAGACAAGACAATGAAATTCTCATAAATAACAACGCCGCTCTTTACCAGCAACAGCAACAACAACTACAACTACAACAAGAACAATAACAAACACTGGCGATGTCCAACCAGTCGAGTGATTTTCTTTTTTCTGTGCTCCCTTTTGATTTTCTTTGCTCCCTTGTTTATCTGCTCTCGTTTTCTTCTTTTTTCCCTCTTTTTTTTTTTTTGGTCAGTAGCTCAACTCTTTTTGTCATTTTTATGCCCCAAAAGGGTATTTAGAGGGTATATTAGGTATTGTCTGCTTGCGGCAGAAGATAACAATAGCGAGAACAGACCCATGGGTGGACTTTAAGGCGTTTGAAAGCGGTGTTACTGAAATCGATCCATTAATGTGGTTAGCTGTCGATATCTTAGGACATTTAGCTATTAAAGTTTAGCTTTATAATAATTTATTTAGTACATTTATTTCCTGCTAAAACTCAAATTAAAATCAACTGAACTAACTAAAGTTATTGAAACTCAGTTAAATCGAACTGAACTGAACTTTATATGAGGGTATTATCTAGTCTTTCACTTAATCTCAGCTCATTTGCTGCTTTTGTTATACTTTTTTTTCAACTTTTTTTTTTGTTGATGGTTCATAACGGAAATTTCAATGGCTGCTGCTTAAAGTGACTTTTGTTCAACTTTGTGCTCAGCTATCCAAACACCGAGTACTCATAGTTATCAATGGGCCCTAGAGGGTCGCAATCGGAATCAGTATGAGGGGGGCGCACATTAAACTAATGTTTAGTTGCTTTCGTTACAGTTTTTGAGTGTCGACCCTTGAAACTTTGTCAGTAAATCGTGGCACGTGATGGGCATGAGCTTTGGGCGTGACATGGCAAATTGCTTCTTATTTTTTCTTATTGAATTTAATTTTATGGGCTGTGACAGTTTGTGAGTGTCGCAATTGTAAATGCTATATACACAGCACTAAGTATAAATTATCTGTGCTCTCTCTAAACTTATATTTGATATGCAAGACGATGGCCGTAATTCAAGCTGTGTGTCTCTTTAAGTTGGGGTAAAGAAATGTCAACACTGAGTAACATTTCACTTCATTCACTCGCATTCAGTTGTGCACACAACTGGCAGTTTTAAATTGCCTTGTGCAACTGAAAAACATATTTATTTTCCTTTTGTGGCAAACAGTGCCTCATAATAAGCGGCAAATTGCGTGCAGTGTTGCACAGCAGAAGCTTAATTTGTGGTAAACTTTTTGTCCAACAGCAAATTGACAAAGAAATCAATTGTACAAGCTATTGTGAAGAGGCAGCAAATATGATCAGATAAGCCGACCTTTGACTTGGCTTGCGGTGCTTGTAAAATGGCTTTGAATAAAGAGAATTATTTATTTTTTAATTTATCTTGAGTGTAATAAATTATTTTATTTTACATGTAAATATTATACATGTGTAAACGGTTAACAATGAAGCTGTTAACTGCCTTAACAGCGTCATGTTAAGTCGTAGCTGAAATCATTGCATACTTTTAGGTGCCTGCATTTATTTGAAGCTGACTATTTCTTAATTAATATTCCATTACGTATACGCAACAAAAGCTCTTTATTTCTACTTGCATTTGCACTCCATTACACTTTCGTTTTTACATTAACTGTATTAATCTGAACATTTAAAAAAATGGTTACAAATGTTTATTAAATAACATAGTAAATACTCATGCCAATCTCTCTTTCTCTTGTTTAATCTCTCTCTCTTTCTCTTTTTTAATGCCACACAGATAATATGCAATTTTACGTACAATTTAAAATGGATTTTTTTTATAAAAATCGAATTGTTAAGCACACTCACATAAATAAATGCGAAATGCAAATATTAAAACACATATAAACAAGAATTAAACAACAATAAAGATATTAAACAAAAATATCATTAAAAATTCAACCAATAACAAAGTGTTCATAAATATTTCATAAAGAAATCTAGCTAAAAGTCAAAGTAATTAAATAAACAAAAAGATAGAAGCAAAATAAGAAAAAAAAAACAAAATTAATATAGAATATGATAAAATCTAATTCTCAGCTTAAATTGCAACTGTATTTGAATATCTATCTATCTGTATCAGTATCTGTATTCGCATCTATACAATACTAAACAAAGCTAATAAACAAAAATGCAAACTCAATTTCGCACCAGCCCAAAATCAAAAAAATATCAAATTGATCCAATCAATCAGCCAACCAAGCAGCCAATCAAGCGCCCAATCATCAATTGCAACTGCCACTCAATCATTCAACAACAACAACAACAACAAGCGCACATACAACAACAACAACAAATGGCAATAGTAAATACATTTTAAATGCTCAACATTAAATGCTCCTCACTAATTACGCATATAATAAAAGTTTAAACGAAACCAAAAAAATAAAAAAACTTAAAAAGAAATATAAAACAAACAGCAGCTAAAGAACGCTTTAAAAATAATGCATTTTTAATTAATTATGGAACATTCATCAACATTTTTGTTGTGTTTGTTCCATTGCCAAAACAAAAAGGCCGCCGCTTGCTTGCAGCTGCAGCCACTGCCACAGCAACAGCAACAACAACAGCTACAACAGCAACAGCAGCAACAACTACAACGAGCTCTTGGCAATTCAACAGTGCAACAAGAGAAGCAACACCCAAGGCAACAACAACAGCAACTAAAACTAGCACAACAACAACTGCAACAACAGCGTCACTCAACACATTTGCTGGGTAAGTGACAACAACTAAAAATAAATACATAAAAATATACACAGTATATGCAAATTTATCTTATAACAATTTCAACAAAATCTTGCAAATGAACAAAATTTTCAAATTAAATTTCCACACAAATTTATGTTGATTCAAAGCTGGCAAAAAAGAAAATACATCTAAAATTATTTTGCCTAAATAACGCGCTTTGAATACTCTGCTAAAAAAGGGCTTAAAAAGTAAAATAAAATAAAATAAAATAATTTAAAGTTTAAAAAAGGTTTTAAATATATTTTAGATTTTAAATGTTAACTAAAATAAACTCAAGTTACTAGAAAACTAGTGCAGCACACTTCAGTTAAGTAGTGTATGAATAACAACTTGTCAAAGCGACCGTCGACCACCAATCAAAATCCGTTGAGCTCAGCACGGAAAAACCAGCTCGGAAAACATAAAAATTGCGTTAGAACAGCTACGAACTGCGGCAAAGTCAACGCCAGTCGCTGTAGCAGTTTTTCTCTGCTTTTATCTTTCAGTTTTTCGTTTTTAGTCGCTGTCGCTGTCGCAGTCACAGTTTTGTCTGTTATGAATTTCATATTAGCTACATACGAAAATCCAATAAAAATCACCGAAAGCAATTTTCGTTGGCTGGGAAAAGAACAAGTGAGAAGTGCTATAAATGAGTAACCGACTGAATGATACCCGGTACTTAAAGAAAATAGTAAACCTTTTAAATTCTATATAATTTAAATTTATTTGCTTAAAACAAGCTTTGGTATGTTAATTTGTGGATGTAAGATAAATTTATAGGTTTTCTTTAACCACTTCATATTTTGTTGAATTTTTCAAGGATTTTTTTAAAAGACACAAAATCGTTGTGTTTAAAAATATGATAAATCTGAGTTCATACGACTTTTGAGATAAGGTTTCAGATGAAAAACGTTCACACCGTTTCTCTCTTCTCTAGTGTCTCGATTTCCCTGTATCCACTCACTTTCATACTGCTCTACGGGTATTGAAAGTGAAAAGAGAAACGGAGATTGGGTTGACGGCTGGAGTTTGGGTTTTTTTTAGACATATTTCAAGTGCTGCATTTAGATGGGCGCTTTTTTTGTGCAATACTCACACACACACCCACACTCAAACACACACTCCAATTTGTTGCAATTTATCGTAATGGATTAAGGGGAAACGTGTTTCGACATGTTTTTTGTCGCCTTTTAATCGATAGACGAATTCCGTTTTTGCTTCCTTCAGCTGATTCGCAACCAGAGTCACTTAATTTGCTTTTAATTTAGCAGCGAGGCAAAAAATGTAATGCACTTGATATTTCGTGCTATTTGTCATACCCTGTAAACGAAGCAGGCGGGGTATAGAGCTTGTTACACATTAAGGTAACTTTACATAGAAATAGCAGTGCAATTTGTAGATAATTGAGAGTAAGTTTTGTATCTAAAAGTACTTCAAATTAATAACAGCGTATCTTTCAGTTTAACACCATTTTCCTTACATTTTTTCGGCGGTTTCAACAGGAATTAAGGGCTTCAGTTTGCTTGCTTAATTGCACTTTAACAGTCATTGGACTGCAACGAGTTGAGTTTTTTCAAACGATTAAATTTTATAAACCTTTGCTTAACTATTTTGTAAACTACAAACTCAACTTTGTTTTATGTTTCATATAAGGCTTTTAAAACAGTTTATTTTAAACAATATAAAATATTTCTATATATTTTATTTTCATTGAAAAGACAAGAAATAATACAATACACACCTTTGTACAATCGCTTTAGTGACTTAAAGATACCATGTTATTTTTATATTTTTATCTCTTCCGTTAAGCATAATTGGCTGGAGTATTTCCGCTTGGAGCTTAGAGAAGCAAGTCGGAAAAATAAGACGACAATTTAAATATTCTTGTAATTTGAATGTCTGCTGGACTTGGACTTGTGGACCGTTTGGACTTGTTGGACGTTTGTCATTTTGGCTGAAAAGTTCATTTCCCCAGTTGTCATCAGTTTATAATAGTTTTTTGCCTTTGTGCTCTTGAGTCAACCGAGCGGATTGAAACCGAAACCGAACCGCTCCAAACAAGGAGATTGCCATTTGTTTGATGTTATTTTCTGTATGTGTATGTGTGTGTGTGTGTGTGTGTGTGGAGGTATGTGAGTTTAGTTAACCATTTCTCTATGTCTGAGGCTGTCTCTGGGTCTATCTTTCAATTCCACTTGGTTTACTTTACAGCAAGTAAAAGGGAGATGGAGAAAATGTGAGAAAAGAGAGGGAACGAGAGGGAACGAGTGACGCTCCAATGTAAATCTGCTTTGCTGATTAAACTTAAATAATGTCGAGCGTTTCCTTTGCTGTGGCTCCCATACCATTGTTTATCTGGGTCCTTTAAGAGCTGACCAGCTGCTGTTTTATAGCCAATGTCACAGCGTATAATGGCTATGTGATTAGACTTGCCACTCGCAAGGGAAATCACTTCAACTCACCACTAAACTTAATACTTTGCTCATCAAGCAAACACACATATTATTCTTAGGGGTTCTCTTTAGTTCCCATTGAAACTTTCTCTAGTAATTTTAAGGGTCTCGTTTTAAATATTTATGCAATTTAAACTTAGTAGCGAAATGGTTTGGGGTGCAATTAATGAAAGTATTTATAAGCACCATGTGTTGAGGAGCGAAATATTGTAAATAAGTAATATTTTATTGTGTTTAGTTTCAAATTTCCTGAACTTCATTTTCCATAAAAGTTTTTAGAACCTTTTTTAGATATTTTAGTCGAGCAACTAATTTTTTCTGGGGATGATATTTCAAAAAAGTGTTTTAATTGTTTAGATAAAAGCATTGTCGTTATCTGCTACATAAAACAATTTTTAAACGGATTTCTTTAAATTGTTTTCAATTATTTTGAATTAAAAGTTTTGAAGATAAATGTTTTAAAATATTTAATTTAAAATTATAAATAAATTAGCTCAGAAAATGATTAACATTTTATTTTTTATTCAATTTAATAATTTATTATTGAACTACAAATACTTATTGAAATTATTCACCCCCTGCATTAAACTAATTCAAACTATAAGTCAAATTAACATAGAGTGCACTGTGTTAGCATAGCTCTGTTAACTAACAGTATTCTGCTGCCGACCCTTAGAGTCTTGAGTTCATATATGGTACCGAGTAAATTAAATAAATTAAGCTCAAAAATATAAATTCCATGTGAAAGTTTCAACTTTTTAGTTAGAGTATTTAAAGCTCGTAATGCAGACTGTATTATGTTGTGAACGCTTTTACCTTTTCGGTAAATCTGAGACAATTTCCAACTTATAAGGGAGCTGCCTGCATTTGTATAATAACACAGTTGAGCTGCCGGTTGCAACCGGTTTACTTCCGTCGACGTCGTCGTTGTTGTTGTAGCAATGCCCTGTCTCTGCTACCTCTGCTCCCAGTGTCCCTACGGCCTGGCCACTTGTTGTTGCACATTTTTTTATAGCCATTGCCATTTCTTGTGCCTTATTTCCTTTTAGCCTGCTGCTGCTGCTTCTACTGCTGTTACACGTAGCACATTTTCAATTTAATTTCTGTCTGAGTGACTCTTGTCCCTTGTTCTCTTGCTGCCCGTACTGTGTCTGCATTTATGTAGTATGTGTGAGTGTGTGTGTGTGTGTGTGTGCTTTGTGCTGTTGTATGTGCATGTGTCCTCGAGCTACAGACGCGCGTTTCCAGCCTGCCATTGTCTTTGGCTTTGTTTGCAGTGTCATTTCCTTTGCGCCAGTCGCTTGCAACATGAAATTAACTTGTGTATTTCGCTGTATATGACACTAGCAACAACAAAAGCACCAGCAACAACAACAACCACAACAACAACAAACTGAGCAGCTACCCAAATAGATTATAGCTGAATATAAATGCTTCTTTTGGTCGCCAGTTTAATTAAACTGCGGCAATGGCTGCAAATTGTGTATAATGTCAGACACTCTCGGCTTCCATCGCAGACATACAGCATTCTAGCCATCAATGACTGTCATTCACTGACCCAGTTAAGGGCAATGCCTGTGGGCGTGGGCGTGAGCGATGGGCGTGGCGACACAAAAGCATTGCGGCACAGTGAGAAAAATTGATGTGATAAGGACCAAACTAACAACACAAGAAAAATGTTCTTGTTAAGCCAAATGAATAAAATTTAAATAGAGTGCAACTTAAAGCAAGTTTAAACGAGTTTTGGCAAATCAAAGCCAACTGTTTGTAATTGCTTTGTGTTTGCCTATCTGTTGTTCTGGCTTTGTGATAACAAAAGCCCAGGCTTGTGGGAGTGGAATTCTCCACTTGCCTGCCACCCACGCAACCACTACATTTCTATTTTCCATTGGACTGTAGTGTTTTAAGAGAGCGCCAATAACCGCACTTGAAATCGTGCGCACAAAAGTATGCAGCACTATTTGCCGAAATGACTTTTGACGCTCGACGCATTTCAATATTTGCATGCGGTCTGCGTGTGTGCATGTATGAGTGGCTGTGAGTGTGTGTGAGTGTATGTTAGGGAGTGTTTATCGGCATGTTCATGCCACTGGCTGCTTTTCTCGCTGATGGCACTGCTATGCTAAAAGGCCAGCCAGCGTCGAGTGCCTTTGAAATGAATATTCGCAAAAACTAGTTTTCCGCTCAGTTCTTTTATTTTCCTGCGCTTTTCTAATTTACCATAAATATTTGAAAGTACATAAATTTCGTTCTATGCACTTATTTCAGCAGCATTGCGATTCACATATGAAGCATTTTATTGATTCACTCATTGTCTCTCGACAAATTGCTGTTTGCGCTTTCCAAATTTAGTTTGCGTTGAAATGTTTATTTTTCAGCAAAGCCAAAAAAGTTTAGCACTTTTCACAAATTCTATTAAACAGTTTGAAATTAATGAAATTTGCAGAAAAAATACTAAGCAACAAATTACATTAAATTTAATTTAGCATAGATTAATATATTTATTTAAAATAATTTAATTAACCTACTTGAATGCTTAAATATATTATTTTTTAATAATTATTTGCAAATTGCAGTAAATTGTTTAATAGTTAAACAAACTTTATCGAAATTCCACATGGGGTGGCAGCTAAAATTATAATGACAATACTTTGCTTGTGCCTATATAAAGTCAAGCAACAATAGACACTCTTTCCCCATTGTTTGCTACTTTAAATTGTTGATGATAATCTTTGGTAAACTCATTTTTCACAAAAGCCAAGAAGGAAAAGTGCAGCGGCAAATGCAACGGAGGTAAACGAAGCGACATAAAAGCGCTTTTGTGGCAAATTGACCTCTGCTGATAAAGCATAAATTTAAACACATTTTCTGAACGTTTTGAGTATGCCAAAGGGTTCAATTATGAGCAGAGCTTTTCAGGTGACAAAGCAAGCGCCAAAAAGCTTAGTCGAGCTATGCAAACACACACACCAGCAAGTGGGAATGTGGAGAACTGAAAACTCCAAAAGTATGTGTGTGTAATGTGTGAAAAATGTAGCCCTTGAGGTGTAAATTCTGTCATCTGGGGCATAAACGCCTCCAACTTTAGACCCCAACACGATTATATTTGCCATCGTCGTTGTTGTTGTTGTCGCGCCTAAGCGGCTGCAACTTTTGTTGGCCAAATGGGTTTGTGGTCACAGACAGAGTTCAGGGCTTAGAGCCACAGTGCCTTCAATTTCAAGGCTCATTGTGTATAACTCAGGCATTGGCGAGCCATTAAATTGACTTTAAAAACTTTCTACCTGCGCGGCTTTTGTGGCACAAACAAAAAAGTACAATACACAAAAAGCACGAAACTAAACTTGAAATTAATTAACCGCGACAAGGGCAAACGTTAAGCAAAAAAAAAAAAAATAAATGAAACGTTTCTACAGCAGCCAACGCAACCAACTGAATGTATCCCACTGAGTTTCTGCAATTTAAACTTTACACTCATTTCGTTTCATTTCGCTTTTGTCGTCATCAACTTTGGCTTTGCCTTTACCAGCTCGCCATTTTGCCACACAAGTCATAAAGCCCCTAATTACACAAACAGCTGACGCGGCCATAGACAAAATAAAACTGAAAAGAATGAAATTCAAAATAATAGAAATCATAGAAAACAAGTCTGAGCGATTTGACTGGCGTTCGACTACGAAATACCCGCTACTCCAGTTGAATTTGGAGCTAGAAGCAGCGGTGTCTTAAAATTTGTTGCATACTTTTAGGTGCTGCTCTTTAATTATTAAAAATGCTTCTGCAACTGAAGTTTTGAAAATTAAATATGAAACTTATGAAATAAAAATACTTGTACTAGTGAGATTTGTTCGTTGTTTTGACTAGTTTCTCCTCTCCAAATGTTTTGAAAAGTACTTAAAAAACTCCCATTAGAGCGCATAAAACTTCATCAATTTGCACAGAAGTTTATGACAAGCATTACGACTTATCCATAGTACCCCATGCGATTGCAGGTATACTAAGTCCTATGCCGGCTGCACGTGTAAATTATTGTGGGCTGACATGGCTGGGTGTGGCCTGAAATCATGCTACAGTATTTGTTGTTTTTTTCCTTTATGTTTTTGTTGTATTTGGTTTTTTTTTTGCGTTTGCTAAAGCAACGCAGCCTCGCCGCATGTATTTCAATTACTGCATTTCTGAGCCAGCTGGGAAGGGAGATGGGGGCGTGGCAACGTTTGGTTCGGAGTCTGGAACCTTCGACCCCTGACTGGCCCCTTAACGGTAACGTGCTCAATGGCACCGCCTCTTGGCAGCATTTTTTATGGATTTTTAATTTGCGCCAGGCTCAATTTTTTTTTGTTTTTGCTTTTGCTGTTGTCTCTTGTTTTATTTTTCTACATTTATTTTGTTTTCTCGCGCTTTTACGCAAATTCATTGTTTTAATTTACTCAAGTTTGTTGACCGAAAACAAAAACTAATCAATGCGAATGCCAGAGGCGTCAAAAAGGGGAGACCACACGCCACCCCCATGGGAGTTGGGTGACAAGGCAGACATGCTGTACAGAAATGAGGTCAAAGCCTAAAATGGGGTTAAACAGTGTAGCCTTTTTAATTAAACATTAAGTCTGGTCAACATAATTTTTTGTATTCTGTGGTTTCTGGCGCAAAAAGTGTTATTTTATTTAAATATATATATTTTTTTTTTTGTGCTTCTTTGATACTGATAGCATTTGGCATTTGCTTTTGGAGTTTTAAAAGCAACCGCAACCCGCTAAGTTGTGGCTAAAAGTATATAAACTTCAAAAGGCGAAAGTATAACTTGCGGATAGAACGCAGCGGCAAAGAGGATTAGCTAATGAGATGCTCTCAAAAGATGTCTGCGAATTCCAACTCTCTTTATTTCGATTGCAAAGAGCACAGAAATTCAAATGTGGTTAACGCTAGTGTTGAAAGTGTTTTAAATTTAGTTACCTTGATTTCCATAAACTTTTTATAATAAAATATCTAATTTTTAATATAAATTTCTTGCTCTACTTGCAGGCAACATTTCATTACTGAACGAAACAACGATATTTAACTGAATTAGCCAAAACTATACCAAAACATAAGAACAACAACTGCTACTCACGGTTTCTCAATCTCTCTTAAAAGCAGTATTCAAGTGCGATTTATGTAAATTTAAAAAGAAAATAAAGCAAGGCGAAAAACGAAGAGCAAACAAACTAAAAATTCTGATAACGAAAGCCAGATGAAAATGCGTGACCAGAAAGCCGGAAATTAAATTTGCAACAGCCATAACCTCAAGTTAAATAAAATAAAAGTAGTGCAAACAAACCACAGCAACCGAAAAAATCCGAAAAGCAAGCTAATAAAATATATATAAAAGAGAGCGCAACAAAACCAACAACAACAAAACAGAAAATAAAGAAATTCCACTGGCAAATGTTTGTTAAGATTAAAGAAATTGCGAGCAATTAGAGACACTTTTTTTTGGTGTGAAGTCCAAAAACAAAACAAACTGAGAAAATATTGTTCAACTCGAAATCAAATAGACAATATTCGAAAAACGTGTTATTAAGCTGTGCCGTGACATCTTGCACAACTGCAGTCAGTTGCGCTTTCGTTGAACTCTGACCCACTCGACGCGATTGTCTTTTGGCTCTGGTGTTAATCGCAGCGACGTGCCACAAACGCAGGCTACTTAAACTGCGTTGCAGCACAACTGGCACAACAAACGGTGGGGGAAGGACATTCCAAAGAGCAATTCAACCTAAAAACAACGCAAACAACAAAACCAAGGACATGGACTCGTCGTCGTCGTGCACGCTGTTTGTCGTGTTGATCTTCCTTGTGATAATTAAAGGTGAGTGCTTTACCCCACACTCCGACACTCCTACACCTGCTCCTGCCTTTTTATCACACTTTTACCTTTTACAATTGTCTCATTGTCTAACTCCGTCCAGCTCACTCTCTGTGTGTCCTTAATGAAAAGCCAAGCAAACGTTTCAGCTGCTTTAATTAAATAATTGCAAACATTAATTAATTAATGTAATGAAAATTGAATTTTAAATGCAACTCTCATGTCTTATTCATGTGTTGTCGAATGGCAGCACTTGGATCCATATCTATATCAATTCAATCGGCTTAAAAGCTACTTCAACTAAACACTTTACTTAAATATGCGTGGCCTGATTAAACTTGTTAATTCAGCGGGTGAAAATATGTTTCGAGTCTTGGCAAAAATAAATTCAATTAGTTATAGTTTGTAATAAAAGTATTTAGCTTTTAAAAGAGGTGAAAATTATCTGCTTAAATATTTAATGAGCCATTTGTTCTTTGAAGTGTTAAAGGCTTTAACTTAGTTTGTCTGTTAGAACTATGAATAATCTGATTTTGTACATTCCCCAATTTACTACCTCTCTGTCGTCGTTTTCCCTCAAATTGTTTAAACAATTTACTTTTGCTTGTCTTGTGTGTAGTTTGGCAAAGTCTGTTGCACAAATCCTTATGTGCCACTATCAATTCGAAATGCACAAGTCTGTGGACTATGCATAAATCTTCTTGTCACATTGCTAACATGCCACACAGGTGGCACTGTAGCAAGAAAACAAAAAGAAACTGTGTTTCAACCTTCTTGTGCCACCGACACATTATTCAATTGCACAACGGATTTTTCAATTTTCTTTTGCAACATTTTCACGGCACTTTAAGCAGGCCAAACAGACAAATAGAAAAGCCACACATGATATATGTGCAGTATATAGCAGCATATATACTTACTCAAGTGTATGTGTGTGTGTGTTTGGTATGTCTCTCCATTATATATAGACATTTGTATGTCTGCTGCTAACATGGGTAAATTCCCACGCAACCAGCTATAAATTCACATTGTCGCCAGTGCCATGGCACTGAGGAGATCGCCCAGAGCTAAACTTGGTCATATTTTTTAGTTTGCTCAACAAAGTTTGCTCGCGAGAGCGTTCTGCAATTGCCAAAGTAGAAAAAATAATACGCGGCAATGAGACAAATATTCAAGTAGAAACAAGCAAACGTTTTGCTGAAGTTTTACTGACTACAACACACCCGTAATTGAATTAAAAGTTGGAAGAGTATTTAAATTTGAACCTGCTGAAAAGTGTTGCCTACTTTCGGGCGGCAACAAAAATCAAAAGCTGCCTCAAGTAATAGTAATCAATTGCAATAAAACTGTGCTGATGGGGCGAATGACAAATAATGACAAGAATATAAAACAATATACCCATTTCTTATGATTAATGGGTATAGCTTGGGCGTACCCAATGGTTTTTTAGCGGCTACGTAGCCCAATCCTCTTCTTTTTTATCTTTTACAAACACAGACTGTTTTTTACAGCTTTTGTTCGCTGGAAGCGGGTGTATGCCCTGCACATGTGTACTATACAGGGTATGAAAAAAGAAAATATTACTCGTACAATTGTCAGAGTGAGCCCCAGGAGGGCCTACTTCAAATCTACAGCTGCTCCCCAGTGAGCACGAGGCACTCACATACACTCACACACACACACCCATCCACAGACAGACACATCTTCATACACAAACACTTACAGTTACACACACTCCTACACACACAGAAGTATCTGTACTGACACACCAATGCCTTTGCGTTTCACATTGTTTGGGTTTTTTTTTCGCAAGTTTTTTTCCAACTTGCATTCAGTCGAGAAGTTGTTTTTTCTGGCTCGTTGAGTTGGGTTGGCTTTTTGAAGGTTTTGGTAGCAGCAGGGACGAGGCCGGATAAGAGCGGGAATATTGACGCGACGCGCCGCAGTAGAAGTCTCATGTGTTGTCAAAAATAACAAGCTGCGACGCACGATTCTCAACTCTCAATTCTCCCGCTGCAAGTGATGCTCCACATACATTGTTTCTCACTTTAGTGCCGAGCATTAGTTATGTAAACATCAATTTTTGGTTCACGAAATAACCTAATTGAAAGTTGGCTTAAAATAACTGCAGTGTCATCAGAAAAAACAAATAAAATGGTTGGTGATTTTTGTTGTAATAAAATAGTGATGAAAATTCGTTTAGAGCGGGAGTGCTCTGTAACTATTGCTCAAATTAAAAAAACCTTCATTGATTGAAATAAAATCAAGATAATTTATCTAGAAAAATTTTTAAATATAATTCATTCCACCCAACAAAATTGGCAAGAATTTTATTTGAATTTTGTTGCAGCTTTGAGTATAATACAATTTTACGAGAGTTAGGAAGAGTCTAGTAAATCTATCTGGACACTTTGGATAATTCAAAGAACAGTTCATGTCTGAAAGTGTTGTTTTTGCTACAAATGTGATTTTTTAAATCCATTTATGTGCTTTGAAAACTGAAAAATATATTAATAAATAAATTCTGCCTAGTTTAGCTTTGCTTAACATTAAAATCAGCTTATAATCAGCTTAATTGCAAAATGAGAAATGAAAATAGCAAACTCTATAAACTTAATTTAATAGTTTGACATTTGAATAGAACTGAAAATTAGTTGAAATGCGGTGGTTGTGAAAAGTTTTAGGTTAATGCAGACTGATGTTGTGCAGTGGAAACAGTTCAAACAGCTGCCACTCAAAACGCTTCATAACTGTCTGCACTGAGCTTTTCTCCAAGGCTCTTATTGTTTATTACGACTTTTTAGTTGTTGTTGCTGTTGCTGTAGCTTAAGCATCGCTGTGGGAGCTAACTGAGAAATCTTTGATGGTCTTCGCTATGCCTCCTCACTGCCTATCCCACTCTAACTACCACTCTCACCCCCTCTCCACCTCTCTAGCTTTCTCGCTCGTTGCCTTTGCCCTCAGCGCCTTCCTCAGAGATTGTCGGAGAAAGACAAAGACTAATGAAGATGGCGTTGTATTCGCATTCACAATCACATTCACATTCGTATTCGTATTCGAATTCTTGTTCTCATTCGAATTCTTATTTGACTTCGTGGCCAGAACAAATATTTTCAATAAGCTTCGCGTAGCAGTAACAAAGTGCGCACTGATTGGAAAATCAGCAGTTGAAAATTGCCTGAAAAGGAAAAGCGACTGGCTGGCGGAAGGGGAAAATACAATATTTCAGAGATTCAGCCGAATGTTGTCAACTTGTTGTTGCTGCCAGTTGGCAAACGCATAAATTTCATGGCAATTCGGGCGGCTATGCTCTGCGCACCTTGAAGCCCCATTGTTTTCCAACAGCTCACAACTCTCACAACTGTCGTGGAAACTCGTTGAGACTCCTGTTGGCTTGTTGGACCTGCCTGGGAGGGGCCGGGGGACAGTGGAATGGGCATACAATATTGCTGGTCATATATTTTGTTTTTAAGGCATTTTATTCATTCCGGAAAAATTTAAATCACATAAATTTCTATTGGATTTGCCGTGGCAGCAACAAACAGCCAGGACATTCAAAATGTCCTTAACATATATTGGACTTTAATTTTGATACGATACGCTTTTAACTACTATTTACTGCTATGCAGATGTATGGAGTAAAATTACTTGGCGGATTCAGACGGAATCAGACTTTATTTAACAGAAGTTATGTAGATGGAATCTAAACAAATTGTGGCAGAGGTATTGGATGGTATTGTGGTTGGTTTTGCAATATTTAAAAAATTTATACCCAATTTAAATTAAATTAAATAAAATAAAATAATAATTATTTAATACAATAAATCATGTAGTGGGTATTAGTGCTTATATTTATTTATTATAATTATTATTATTATTATTATTATTATGATTATCATTATCATTATTATTATTATTATTATTATTATTATTATTATTATTATTATTATTATTATTATTATTATTATTATTTTTATTATTATTATTATTATTATTATTATTATTATTATTATTATTATTATTATTATTATTATTATTATTATTATTATTATTATTATTATTATTATTATAATTATTATTATTATTATTCATTTAATTATTTATTTGACTTAATGTGGCCACTCAAAAGACTTAAAACATTTGTCTAATTTATCTACAAATATATTTAATTTATATTCATTACTTTATTGCATACCATTATAACCAAGCTAAACCACAATCTTCTTAATTAAAATTTATTTTATTGCACAGCTTAGCTTCGCTGTAAAAGTAATTCGCTGAATGATTGATTTGACCCACATAATAGTTTGGCATAAAACTTCGAACCACAAAACAAATGCAAAAAGCAGCGCAAATTGTAAAATATAAAAAACGCTTACTTATCGCATTTGATGGCTGCTCCTACTGCTTGTGTTTTACTGTAGTATTTGGCAGCCGCAAAGCTTTCAGTGGCAAGCATGCCGTTGAGGGAAGTTTTGAATGCCAGCAACTCGGCACCCATTGCCACAAAAGTTTCTTCCCAGTGGAAGCTGCCACTGACGCCTGCAGGTAAAGCGGATAATCCACATAGGGGGTGTAGGGCGGGGGGAGTGTACAAGGGTGGGGAAATGGCAGCGAGGACTTCGGCTTCCGCTTGGCGACGCCATCAAGTTGCTCAGCCTCTGCCAACTGCACGCACAACTTTCAAGGCCGCTGGAGGGGGCGAGGGAGGCTAGCAGCAGCCACAATCTGCCCCACTTCTGCCCCTCTCCCCATCATACAGTCTGTCGTTAAGCAAGCTGCACTGTAAGAAAAACAAGTTTAAGTTACGCGCTCTGCACTTCCGTGGCGCCAACTGAACTTTGACTGAGCTTCTTGGAATGGATTTAGAGTTAGTCGTAACCTTGCTCCAGTCTCCAAGCCGTCGTCTGTCTTTTGGGTAGCACAGTCGCGTGGCTACTAAGGGGGCTGGGTGGGAAGGTCGGCGGCACCTGTAGGGCGTCGTATGAGTCAGCGTTGCCGCCACTAAACTTTGCAAATAAGCATTTTTTATATGGCCAATACCTCACCCTCAACCTCTCGTTGTCAAGTCTTCGTCTCCCTCCCCCTCTACTCGTGGCTAGGATCGTAAAAAAAAAGAAGAAAACTTAGTGCCAGCGCCTAAATAACCGTAAACGGCACTCGTGGGCCTCCCAAAATAACGCGATACACACAACAAAAAGCCAAACTTGATAGGCATAAATTTGCTGTAATTTAACGCATTCAATTACAAAAAAAGCACACAACAAAAGCAACAACAAAAAACTTGAGAGCGCCTTGCGACTTACTTAAAAATGTCATAAAAAGAAAACAAGTAAAAGACCTATAAATGACAGTACTCGACAATGGGATGCGACGCTACCAATTCACACACAGCTTAAGGCAGTGTCGACTCGGCAATGACCTGTAAAAATATAACAGTTTCGGCTTTATAAAGTAAGTTTTGAATAACATTTCTTTATCTCAATAGGCTAACAGTTCTATGTTATGCTAATGAGCAATCACTGTAAAGCTCTGCAGTCAGAAATGCCAGCTAATAACATGATCTGTTAATTAGCAGGATCTTTGCTTAAGATCCGTCAGCGTTATGTTAACAAACATTATCGGTCAGGTGCTGTCTGTTAAATTGATTTATCCAATAATTTCTTCTACAAGAAAAAAGTAAAACATTTATAAATATTTGATTCACAGACAAAATTAATAAATAATTAGGTCAAATATATTGAATAAAACAGCATTTTTAATGATTATTTTTAAACCATCAAAGCTTGTTATTAAAGGAACTATTTTGATATTAGGGAAAGAGATTTAAATATTTAATATCAAATCACCTTGCACTGCATACAAAGCTATGACTATAAAAATGCAAATAAAAGCTTAGACTTAAGCTTTCAAATAAATAAATAATGTTTATTAAAAACATTGATAAAGATTCACTATAACAATTTCTGACCCATTACATATTAAATAATACAAAGAAAATATGTTTAGAGTTAAAATAATGTTCAGTTAATTAGTGACTTATTTTAAATAATAATTCTTCGAATTTCGTTAACTAAAATAATTTGTTTAACTATTTGAGTTCTATTTAACATTCCTCTGCGCTAAGTTAAATTTCAACAAGTTGCCAGCGTCACATGTTAAAGCTAACAGCGCGCTGTTAAAGGTCTGCTGTTAAACGCCGTTAATTAACATAGCCATAAATTTACTGCCCAGACAGCAAACACAATAACGAATAAAGACAATGGCTTTTAAAATGTTTGGCCAACTAAAAAAAGGCTAAGCACACGGCGAGTTTTTAGCAGTTTAATAGCCATTTAAATAGTCGCTAACAGTTAGAAGAGCACGAAGAAAGAAAAACAAATTAAAATCTTGACAATTCTGAGCTGTTTGCCAGCCACTCAATGAATACACTAAAAGCGCTTAAAAAATAGCCGAAGAAGAAGAGTTGCACGCAGAGGTAAAAAAGCGAAAACAAAAACCAAAAATGGAAAGAAAAAAAATGTGAAAGAAATAATTGCGCCCAAGGCGACTACAAAGCGAATTACAAACAGAGCCCAAAGGCTCTGGGCAGCCCCGCGGCGCCATGGCGCCTTAATGTATGCAATGCCTAAATGAATGTGAATGTGAATGTGTATAAATACTCAGTATCGCTCTCGCTCTCACCCACACCAACCCAATTGACTTTCAACAAAAAAAAAAAACAGAAACCAACAACAAACAGAAAGGAAACATGCAAATTTTGAGGCACAGCGCGAGTTTATACCTTTGTGTTTTCGTTGTGCGGCGATTTGCATAGACTACACGAAGGCGCCCAGGCAACAACAACAACAACTACAGCTGCTGTCTCCATGGTGACATTACCAGCGTGGCGGGTTTTTGGATTTCTGCAAAGCAGCAGCAGCAGCCAACTAGAGTATATTGGGAGGCAGAGATGCCAGCATTTTAGTCGGTCAGGTGAGACGTGCCGGCCGACCCAATGACTGACTTTGCTACACGGTCACAGAGACGTACGGCTGGCATTGGGTCACTTTTGTCACACATACACACACACACACACAGCAACTCTGGAACGAGCAACGCATCCAGGCGGTACGATAACGTTTTTCAAGGATGTACTGGGATGCGCATGTTTATTCCCGTTTTTCTGGCCCATTTTTACGCTCAATTCCAGCCAGAGAGAGCGAGTGAGTGGGCGAGCAAGAGAGCCAAAGAGAGAGAGAGAGAGAGAGAGAGAGCGCGCAAGGGAGAGCCGCCAGACGACTGTGCCTCTTTCACTCAAAAGCTTCGACTGATTGCGTGGGTTCATTCAATACATTTTTGTGTATGTACACACACAAACACACACGAGCACGCACACATACACATAAATGTGTCTACCTATGCGTATATATTTATGGGGATTAATCTGCTTGTCGGTCTGCGTGTGTGTGTGTGAGTGTGTGTATTTCTTCTCGTTTATGTTGAGCTCATAATTGACAGACAGTTGAATATTTTATGCGCTTTATGTCTGCGTGCGTTTCCACTGCGGCTGCCTGACCAACCCTCAGCATTCAAAATTTCACAATCAACATTCAACTCTGAACTTTCAACTGCTTGCAGCGTTTAACAGTATGTGTGTGAATGATGGAGTGTGTGTGTGTGTGTGTGGCATCCATTATTGCCTGTCAACATGGCAAATGTTTCGAAAGTGCTGCAAAGTGCGTTACCATGTTGCAACCTGATGCTGCACCAACTGGCACTGCAATTGCAACTGCTTTAATTGAGCTAAAACGGCAACGTTTTAATTAAAAAATATGCGTCACATGCCGCCACACCTGATCGTGCAGCAGACACACAGACACACAGACAGACAGACGAGGAGACAGGCCCATCATCGCCTAAACTCAAACCCACAAAATGCTAAAAACTGAGGCACAATTGTCACGACACTGCGTTCCACAAGCGTGTCAAGGATGCTGTGGCTGTTGCCAGCTCGAAAGGTTTGAGGTCGTCAGCAGGTCGCTGTTGTGGCATGCACCTGCTACATGTGTGTGCGTGCGCACAAGTGTTAGTGTGTGTGTGTGAGAGTGTTTTCCTAACTAAAAGCCAAATGGCGTTTGTCATATCAGCTGCTCGTTAGCCACATGAGAAGCAGCACATGACCGAGACGACGACTGCCTTTGTGTGTGTGTGTGTGTGTGTGGCATGTGGTAGCAGCCACCAGGTAGCAAGAAGAAGCAGTCACTTCATCTAATCGGCATAACTATGCCGGCGCCGTTGCTGTCGTCGCTGTCGTCGCTGTCTGACTAAGTGCCAAACAATGATGAGTACAAAATGCTGTACGTTTCTGCTACTTGTGTGTGCCACATAAGAGACGCGCGGTGTGGCAACAACAGCAACAACTCAAATAGGGCTTAAAACCATTTTAATGTGAGTCTGAAGTGAAATTAAATTAGCAACCTTTAAGGTTCAAGTAAAAGTGAAGGCGGAGCTGATTAAAACCAGCGAAATGGAAAGTAAAATATAAATGTAAAAACATAAAGCAGAAATAAAATAAATGCCAGCAGCTCAGTAAAAAGTATGGCAAAACAGGTAACAGGAGTACAAGGAGATAGAAATAATGTCAGTAAGAGAGCTGAAATGAAAATGTAATAGAATTAATAGACTTGGCAGCAAAAGTAAGCACTAGACTTGGACATAAATGGAGTAAATTGCACAAAAAAGTATAAAATATTAAACTTTTAATGGCAGATTTAACTGAGTTTTGCAAATGAAGGTAGTATTTAAAAGCTGATATAATTATTAATACAATACTCTAGCCACTATCTTGACTGTAGACTTAACAGTGTAGGTAAGAAATATTTTCTTTATGGATTTATATTTATATTTCACTAAAATCTTTCATTGAACTAATCAATGATCATAGCTTGACAGGTGATATGAATCAGCCAACCGGAACTTGAATAGTTTTATTGATTTTAAAACTATTCAATATTTTATTTTACATAAGATAACATTTTATATAACAGATTTATGCTTAAAGAACTTTAAGTCATGGTTGATTGCGGACAAGTCTATGGAAATGCTTTGTAAATAATTGTAATAAAACTAACTGATAAGAGCAAGCCTGCCACTTATTTTTTACCCTCTAACAAATACAACAAAATAATTTAATACAGTTAAAAATGTCACAAAAAACGAATCAAACAAAATCAGTTTTTTCCTGTAAACAAATAAAGAATTTTCTTGTATTGATAATAAAGGGAAACATAAATCAAATGTGATTTTACTTAAAAATACATAAAATATGTTTGCGCATACACAATTGATATAAAGTTGTGTATGCAAGAAATTATAGTAAAATATTTGTAATTTTAATATTTATCAAGCAGGCAATTTTTCAAATGAAATGCAAATTTTTATTGTTGTTATGTTTGGGATGCAAGAAAATTGTTTTTATCTTGTGGTAATTCATCAACTGTTCCGGAATTTTGTATGCATTATATGTGTATAATGTACCCATATAGCATCTATCAGGCTTTGTGGTATTATTTATGATTTAACCTGCTCAACGCAGTCGGTCTCCGACTCTCTGTATCTCTTCATTTGCCGCCCGCTCTCACTAACTTTATCTCTTGGCTCTTAGTGCAAACAAGCTGTGCTACAAAACGACTATGTCCATTAACAAAATAGACACACATCCGCACACACACACACTCAGTCCCCCTGGTGCAGTTTCAAATGGGTTATAGCTGTGTGTGCGTATGTGTGTGTGTGCGTGTGCGTGTGAGTTGCTCTGTGCCGCACCTTGGCCCCTTAATGTATGCAATAAAGCTCAAGTGTAGCGCTGAGCTTGTGGCTGGCAACGCTGAACAACGCTTTTTGGCTAACCTTCACTTTCACTGCCTGCCACACACACCCATCCACATACACATGCAACATTGTTGCATTCTCAGGTAGCACAACACAATTGCATTGTTTGCCACGCCCCGCCCCGCCCCGCACAGCCCAGACCAGCACTTGCAAAGTCCTTGTTGTAATTACATTTTGTTTTACTCGTGTTGAGGTTTTTGTTCGACGACCTTTTTTATCCAAAGCGTTGCACGTTTCTTTGTTCCACAGCTGTCCCACACACACACACGCACACTAATACCTAGACAGTTACACTCAGCTAGCTTTTAGTTGTTGATGTTGCAAGTGGCACTGTGGGGCGTTTTGCTCTCGTTTGTGTTAGTGTGGTTGTGTGCGTGTATTTTTTTTGTGTCCGTTGTATACACATGAAATTCATGCGTGATTTTTATTGTTGTGTTGTGTGCGCATAAAATAATGTTTATGCATGCAGCTGTGTGTGTGTGTGTGCGTGTGTGTGTTTGTGAGGCAGCAACAAGTTATACAAGTTACATGTTATTGAATTGAGACCCGCCCCCTTAGACCGCCCTCCCCTCGAACTGTTTTGCTCCGCCTTTCAGCAAATTGTAAACTTTATTGAATTCCTAGCGCTTTATTGTGTGTAAAATTTATCGTTTCAATTATTCAACAACAACAACAAACGAATTGAGAGTCAAGAAGAAGAAAAGTGAAATTTTTTAACACGCATGTGGATATCGTGTAACTCGTATTGCTGTATATTTTATGGTATACCCAACGCAGACCTTGACTCAACAGCTCGAGCTGCTCTGCTAACTGCATTGACTTTGACATTTATGGACTACACACACACACACCCGCACACACACCCTTACACCCATAAGCAAGGGCCACACAACGGCCCTGGAATTCTCAATTCGAATTCGTGCATAGCTCACGTGTCCCTCAGGTCGCTTGCAGCACCCCGTTGCGTATACTTAATTTGCGCAGATAACAAATAATGTAATTGTAATGATAATTTCTATAGATAGCAAGCATTAAAGTATTACTTCGAGTGGAAAATTTCACTGAACAACAAATTTACTTATACTAATTTAATTTATAATTATAGTTAAAGTCTTTTTTTATAACTTTTATATTTCTATTTCTTTTTATCACCTATAAATCGTCTTTTAAAATTCATATAAAAATCCCCCAATCGCACCAATCCTTTGCTTATTCCTTCCCCTTCCCAATCAACATAAATTCAACTTTAAAAATACTTATTTTAGTTAATTAACTTTTCGGTTTAGTTTGCAGTGCGCTCACTTTTGACTACTGAAAAGAAAGCGCATACAATGTTACTTTCATGAGCTTGGAAATGGGTCAAGGTTAAATTAGGTCAACTAGTGAGCGGCTTGTTGAGTTGAATACTTTTCCGAGTCACTATTCGTTGTTTTGCGAACAACCGAGACCACTCTAACATACTCGCTGCTGTGTATGTCCTTCAACAAGAACATTGACAGCAAACATTGTTGCTCAACCTGTCAGATAATAAGTAACTTAATGCTTAAAATACTTGAGCAGCTTAAGAGGTTTGGGTATGAGCAGAAACGAAGCAGAGAAAATCCATTTGTTACGCATGAAATCAATTTTTCGCAGAAACCAAAATTGTGTATGAGAAAATGTGTTTTTAATTTGCTTTGCAACAGAAAATTGTATTTATTGTTTTATGTTTTTGAATAGTTTAACTTTCACAGATGTGTAGTTTAATAATTTAATATTTTTTCATTTACTAATAACTCGTTTTAATTGGATTACGCTTCAAGTACCTTCTCTAATTTAGCCATTCAATGATTTGACTCATTCCAGCATTTAATTCAAATGTTTTCAATTAAAAGACGTTCATGGCTCATTGACATGCCGTACAATTCAGCTTCCCTTTGTCGCTTCAATCTTATTTGGGATGTATAATAAAGGTAGATCCATACAACAAGCAATCATATCGCCATATACACAAGAACATTTCTCCATTTCGGGTACAACCCCAACGAGACAATACAATTCTGATTGAACCCAGCCAGCAATAAGCGAGCTCTTTCTTTCTCCTCATTCCACTCCAAAGCTTTTCCCCCCCCCCAAAAAAAAAAAGGAGATAAGCAAAAAATGAATAGAGAAAGAAGGAAGAAGGATTGCCTGCCGGAAACACTCGTACACTCATTGCGGGACTTTATTGTTGTTGTTTAAAGGTTGTGTTGTTGTTATTCTCACTGTGATCCCGAACTGCATCAATTTGTTGCTGTTGCTGTTGTGGTTGCCTCTGTAGAGAGTATAGGAAACGTATATATCCAATTGTTTGTCATATAGGAATATATATATTCCAATATATATTTGCGTATAAAACAAGTCGACTCCGAACGTGCAGATACCCGTTACTTAAGTTTCTATTTAAATGGGAGTCATCTTAAAAAAGTGTTGCATACTTTCAGGTGCTGCTCTAATATCTGCAGCCTAGATTTAACAGTGATGTAATTGGCAGCTTCTTTTCCTTGGTCCATACTTCTTTTAATTTTATCTCCTCTTCAACGAACAACGGGTATAAAACTGAGCGAAATTCTACCTTTATGCCCTTTTGCTTTGCCTTCGCAGCCAAACCCTTTTCATATGTGTGTAAGGGTCAAATTGCTGCAATCAAAAAATACGCTTGATTTTTTACATCCTTACCAAAAAGCGCACTATCAATATTATGAGATTTCACGGCGCCTCTTTTGACACCGCCTTCAGTCGCCCCCCTCCCGCGCTCAGTAAGAGAAATATTGCAAATGTAATATGCTTGTTGGTGCGCCAATTGACATGACATGGCAGGGATGGGTAGTGCAGGGGCAGGCCGTGGAGATTTTCCCCTACAGTTGGGCTCGGCGCAGCAATTCAACGTTTTTGCAACACTCAAGTAGACACTTCACGGGTTGAGGCCATAAAAAAAAGGACGAGTAGCAGTAGTTGTGGTGTCGGTTAGGCTTGGAAGTACCCTGTAGAAGGGAAGTACTTGAAGTATTTTGAGAAAACGTTATATAGAAAGTGTTGAAAAACAATGTGACTCCAAAGAAGACTGAATTATTTATTTAAACAAAAAAAACCTTATGTTTGTCTCCATTTTTACTATTGTCTTCGTTCAATTATTTACTTATCGAACTATTCTTATTCAGGATTTCTCTGATGGTATCTAGTAAAGTGATGCCTGTTTATGAGTATGTATTTGATTGACAATCAATGTAACTTTATATGCCTGCTTAAAATATAATAGGCACTGCACTGACTGCACCTACAGGGTATTTTTTCGGTGCGGTTTGCGGTGTATGGAGGTATTTTAAAAATTGATTGTAAATACCAGGCAAAGGCGGCGAGTGCGAGAATATTTCGCGCACGTTGAACCGTCAGACTGGCTGACGGAAGTGCAGAGTGACAGACCGAATGACTGACGGACTGACGGACTCACTGACTGACAGACTGTCTGGCAAGCAAAGCTCATGTGTGATGTGTGACTGTGTGCGAGCGTATGTGTGTGTGTGTGTGCCTGGGTTTGTACATGTGTTTGTTGGCAATTTCCGTTTCTACATTTCCGTTCGTTTTGTCACGTAGTTTATGAATGAATTTAACTGCTGTCGGTACGTCGTCATCGTCTATAAAGCTTGTTGATATGTTTTAATGAGCACTTTTTACATGCACACGTGTGTATATCTGTGTGTGTGGGTGTGTGGCAAGTGGCACACATAAAAACTAAAAAAAAAAGATTGAATGCTGGCCCCAAAACCAGTTTCTTGTCACATGGCACACATTTCAAAGGCGTCGCAAATTGTTCACTTGCCTTTCTTGTGCTAGCCAAACATTTATTACCACAACAAAATAATAATAAACGTTACAAAAGGCAAGCAAACTTTTTTAATTACATTTTTCATTTCCTGCACACATTACGTATACGCAGAGCTGCGCCAATAAAATTGACCGAAAACTGTTTATTGCCTTGGCATTTGGAAACTACGTCGAGCCTAATGTCCTTTAATATATCCTACTACACGGCTTATAGATAACAATTTAGCTATTGCCCTGTCAGGCTTAGAGCAGATTTCTTTCATCTTGTTCTGGCTCATGTTCAACGTGGTGTTGTCCTCTGTGGCTGGGTGACTAACTGTTTGACTGTTCGACAGCTTTGCTCGATTCGTAAACTGTCAGAAAAAATAGAAGGAAGGGAACGGGACGGAACGGAAAAGAAAACACAGCAAAGCACAACAATGCTGTCAATAACAAACCAATATGGAACTGGACATATAAAGCGTGGGCAGCTCACAGCGAGGGTGGCCACAAAGGAAGCACAATTGTGGAGAGAAGTTTGTGGGATAGAATGGATAGGAGGATATGGATGAAGAACTAAAATATAGTCTAACAGAAGCAGTGCTAGGAACACTTGATTTGTAAAATTTTGGTGTAAGATTGCTTAAACTATTGTTAATATTTTAATACTTTGGATGGCATTTTATACAATGGTTAACTGATAAGTTAGTCTGTTAATATATAAAATATTTATAATATTTAAAATATAACTATGTTTAGGAATGACTACTGTTGCTACTCCTAAGGAATCTTAAGAAACCGTTCATTTAATTTACTTCTTTTATATTCAACTCCAATTGCTCTTTGAGTACTTCATCGCCTTCCTCTTCAAACTTCCCTCGCTGGCAACCACTCTTGTTCAGCTAAAACTGTTGTTCTGCTTGTTGTTGGCCCTGTTATTTGGACCGCTCAAGCAAAAATCTATTTGTTGCTGAAGCTGTCCAGAACGCAGCAAGCAGCGAGGATTGCCTTTTGGCCAAGCTGCTCAGCTTGTTGTCAAGGCAGCAGCCGCAACATCGATTTATGTTTTTTGGCCAGTTGCTGTGGTCTCTGCTGTCCTCAACAGTAGTCCGTTTATCTTGTTCGCTGCTTTCTTTAAGCCAAGAAAATGTTTCTGCTCGAATGCTGGAGGCATTTTACTTATGAGTGTCATGCATCTTTGCAAATCTCTGCACAACTCGCCAGTTACATTGCCATGTATTTCAGCTGCTGCCTTGGGAAGGAGTGGAACCAAGAGGAAAACACACAATAAAATGGCACATAGATGAAAACGCTCAATGCATGTCAATTTGTGGTCATGTGGAACCACAAGATTTCTCTTCGCTTTGCCCCCCCCCTGGGGATGTTTTGGGTGGAAAGCGTAGGAAAAGCGCTTTGTTGGCCCGTGAGAATCGTTGTGTCTCATACATAATATATTTATGTCATTTAGATGCGGGCGTATACAACTAGCTGGCACTGTTTGCGCTTGTTATGCGGGCTCTTTGGTCGCCTTTGTCCAATGCACTTTGAGACTTTCAAGTAGCAACAAAATGCATTCAGTGGCAACAACAACAACAACGACAACAATAAAATTACAGCAACAAAAAAGAGGCGGCTAAAACGATACAAGTTGCCAAATTTATTTGCGTTTATCTTCGTGCCAAAAGTTTTTGGTTAACGTGTTTGCTATTGTCAACAACTTTTGTTGTGGTTGCTACACAACAGACACACCCCACACACCGCACCCCCGTTTACCACACCTCCTCCTACCAACTCTGGCAACATCCATCTGATGCAATTGCAATTGCTTTTGTCAAGTTTTGCGTTCGTTGCATCTACCAAATTGTTTGTTTTGTTTGCTGCGTGCTGCTTTTGAGAAAGTTTTTCTTTTCTCTTTTTTTACGAGCGCTTTCCCCACATTTCCACAAACCCTTTTTTCGACTTCCTCTTCTATTGGTTTTTGTCTGACAGGCATACGCCACGCCCCCAAGTGCACTGAAGGTGTGTGTGTGTCATGTGTATCAATATTTGACTTGTTGTACAGGGTGAGCAGTACCCTGTAGTTTATTTATATGTCACATTGTTTGTTATTTAAATACTTTGATTAATTGAGCTTTAAATCTTTTAAATTCATTAAAAATAAACTAAAAACTTTCTAGATACTTTAAAAAGTTCTTACTCTCAAAAATTGTGAAGTTTCCTTAATTTTTAAACACTTTTTTAGCACTTCTCTTAAAAATGTTTGAATAATTCACGCCGCATCATATCTTTACTACTTCTCTCACACACAGCGCACTGCCCAGTCTAGCATACTCCAAGTTTCTACTCATCTGCTCAGTAGAAGTTTAATTCTTGCGTGAAATGTTTTCCATTTTCCACAGGTGAAACTTAACGGAGATGAACTAAACTCCTGTCTTCTGTTTAGAACAGTTTAATGTTTTGTATTCTGCTCTTTGTTCTTCCCATTGATAAAAAAAACAAAAAACAATTGCATTTGACTCAGATACACCACTTTATTTGCACTCTATTTGGAATTATGCTTTTCTTGTACTAATTTAATTTGAATTAAATGTGAACACGGAAAGCAAATTAAACTAATTGATTTTGAAAGTATGCACTTTTGTTATAGGACTTGTAAATTAAATTAAAGTTTTTGCATTTTGGCTAAAATTAGGCTTTAAGCTATTGGGTAATGAGCAGTTTAAACGTTTTTTACAAGCTAAATAGTTTAGAATAATTATAGTAAACTAAGAAATGATGTCAAGTGTCGCCTGCACACATATGTGCAGCATTCATTGGAATTTAGTGGCATTAACTGGGCTTAGAGCTTAGAGCTATCAACATGCTTTCATAATAGACCATTTGCCATTACGTGAGAAAGTAAAGAAGTGAGCCATGAGCAATTCAGTGTTTGATATTACCCAATAAATGTTAAGTGTATTATCCTTTTTCCACACAATCCACATACACACTCTCTAACTCTTACTGAGTCTCTGACTATATGACTTGTGTGCTTGTATTTAATCAGCTTCTTTTCTCGTTTACCTTTGCTTATTTACAGGTAAGTACGCACATCCTCCTGCTGTCAACTTTAAACTGCAATTCGTGTAACATAAAAAGATGACGAGAAGTTTTTTGCGGACTGCGGAGGAAAGAGCAGAGCAAGTGGAAAGGAATCTTTAGCAAGCATAAAGCTTTACAAGTACAAGTATAAAATGAAATAAAATAAAATAATATAGTGGAATGCGGTGGAAGGGGACGAAGGGAAGGTAGATGAAACGATGGAAGAAAGCGGGAGCGAAGTCGACTCTGAGATACCCGTAAAAAGTATAGCATACTTTTAAGTGCTTGGAAAAATTGTTAGCACAGATGACATGAGCTAAACTAAACCGATCTTAAATAGCTTATATACCCTTACTCTACAAGTAACGGGTATAAAAGAGACGAACAACATATCAAAGTAATAAAAAACCTTGACATAAACCTTAGAGATATGAGTAAAAAGTAACGCACAAAAGTCTAACAATAACAGAGACACAGACGAAGGGAACTTGGGGTAACAGGAGGCATGGGGATGGAGGGAATGCGGAGGGAATGGCAAGGCAATCTGGCTCAAACTTTGGTAACAAGTTTTTGTTATTGTTTTTCAGTGCACGAGTGTGTGTGTGTGTGTGTGTGTTTGACGTTTGGTGTTGTGCCCGCCTAGGCAGCTGTCAAAAATCAACGCAAACGTCAACGCTGAAAAGCGACAAAAAATACACACGCACAAACACACACATACACACGCACGCACACACATTTACAAAGTCAGGCATTGGACACATGTTGAAAATGTCAAAAAGTAGGCAACATGTTGTGTGCAAGGCCCACATCCCCCCTGGTGCCTTGAACCTCTTCTTGTAGTTGGATACTTTTTTTATAAGTTTACTACGCACACACACACACACAGCCTGGCCAAGAAGGTCGATTAGGCAAAAGAAAAACAAGCAAAATAATAATAGAAAAACACGATGAAAGGCTTTAAAACCCTTCAACACATTTTCAAGCATTTCTTTGCCAGCTGCCAACTACTTTGACCCAATCGTTCATTGATTTTTATAGCCAACGCCTGTGAAATGATAACAGACAAGCCACAACCATTTTTGTATTGTTACATACGCATTAAAAAGTTGACTTAGTGCCGCAAATTTTCCAACTTAATTGGGCATTAAAAAACAAATCAAATTTGTATAAATCAGTTTTTCAAAAGATTGATTTAAACTATCATTACTTCTAGCCTTTAAAGCTGATAGAAAAAGAAATCGCTTGTCAATTACAACGTTAATTATAAGACTATTGTGCTTGTATTGAGCTGTCGATTGAAAGTTGAATTGGCAAACTGAATAATTGAACATATTTAATGCAAGAGCATGAAAAGTTCGTCGACTGAAAGTCAATAGTCCCCTGCTGGTTGGTTATTGTGTTGACTTTTTGATTATTTGGCTTTTAGTTGATTATATCACGGGGTGGGGCAATACACACACGCATATCTGGAGTCCGGGACTACAATAGACCGTATACCCACAGAAAAGGAAAGAAAATGTATGAGAAAGAGAAAGACAGACAAAAGGATAAGGCAAACGGAACTGATGAGGCCAAAAAGGAACTGTGACAAAGGCGGCTGTGAAAAGGAACTCCTTTCAGCCGCTTTTCTTTTCATACTCTTTCGCCAGTCGTTGTGTGCTTAAAGTTGCCAACGCTTTAAACTAAACTACAAAAAAAAACTTATCAAAATGGGCAATGGGTAATCTTTTTCCTGATGAAAGTTTGGGGCCGGCTGTTCAATTTTCCGCACGCACGAGTTTGCCATGGGAAAATCATAAAGAAAATTACATTGCAAAACTATCGGGCAACGAGCCATGGCATTCCCTCAGCTCCATCATTCTACTTGTCATTCTCTCAATCCTCACGCTTCCCATTCCTCTCGCTCACTGCTCTGCATTGGTTTTAAACTTGACATAGTTTCCAGGGCCAGGGGAAAGTTAATCATAGCTAAAACTTTGATTTCATTTAAGAAACTCGTGAAACAAGAACAACATCCACAACAGGCGCACTTCAATTGTTAGCTTAGGCGAGAGTTTTCCATGGGTTGGGTGATGAGTTGAGAATGGCTACACTGTGAGTGTTGTTCATGATGACGACGACGACGATGATGAGCATGATATTCCTTAGCACCGTGGGTGTGGAAGCTGTTGAGCGAATGACAGGCTTGAATGAGACAGCAAATAATGAGAGGAAACCCAAAAAGATGCTAATTCTAACTAATAAAACTCACGAAATTGTTTTCAACAGTTTTTGGCAATGCTCACAAAGGGTAGTCCTAAAAATTACACATAAACTTAGAGTACTTAAAACAATATTAATACGAATGGAAAATTTATCAAGAGCAGCAGTAGATGAATAAAAGGTGGACTAATTAAAGTGCAATGGAAACTTTGGCAATAACAATTTATTTACATGTATTTAATTAGCATTTCTTTTTTATGGGCATTTCAACACAAGTATTTAAGCGCACAATAATTATAGCAGTGTGCCCCAGAGTGTCGTAACAGAGTCGAACATGTCTAACGCACATTAACATAATTTCATAGCTGTTAACATGACTGTTTAACATGTCTGCTATGAGCTGCACTGCAGGTGGAGTGGGATGCAATAGCTGTTAACAGCATGAGTCTCGCTTGACTTAACAGCCTTGTCTCGATTACGGTTAAATGTGTAATGTGATTAATAACACAGCAGCTGCATGTTAAATTAAATTTAATGGCACTAGGTAAAGTAGAGTAAGCCCAAGTTTTAAAACTGTTTTGGCAACTCTCGCTTTTGGGTAAAAACAAAATTTTCAAAATCATTTCGCCGCAAATGTCTGAGCAAAAGTGAAAAGCTGCCATTCGCATGCACCCGGCCAAACTCAACGTCGCTCTCTATTCCACTCCCTCTCTCTCTCTCTCTCGCTTGTATGCCAGCTGGCGCTGTCGAAAACAAAAATGCAACAACAACAAGAGTAACGGCTTTTGAAGCGACATATAGACGTCGACAGCGACGTCGCGTCGCTGCTGATGCTGCTGTTGCCTGAGACACTTGCGGCGAAGGCGGAGGCAGAGCCAGCGGCAGCGACGCAGAGAGCAACAGCGAATTGGGTTAAGCAGCCTGCTGAGTGTAAGTGCGTGTATGCGCTTAGGTGTACGTGTGTGGGTGTCTCTCTATGTATGTGTATGTGTGTGTGCTTACCCCAGCTAACTCAAATTCAATTGTAGCATGTAGCTTTGTGCCCTTGCCAAGTTAAACGATGAAATGAGCATTTGTGCCAAAGTATGTACAAGCACAAGAACAACAACAATAACAGCAGTAGCAGCAGCAGCAGTAGCGACAGCGGTAGCTGCGGCGGGAGCAGCAGAAATACACAACATAATACACATAAATTATACTTTTTGCCTTCCACAGCCGTTACGTTGCGCTACGTTACGTTTTGCGTTGCGTTTAAGGGGAACGGGGAACGTGGGACATGGAATGTGGGAAGCGGCTTTTTGTTTTGTCTTGCTTTCATTTTCTTTTTCATTTTTGTTGTTTCGTTTTTGTTTTACTCTTGCATTTAAATTAAGTATAAATGCCGACAAACGTTTTGTAGTTGTTGTTGTTATTGTTGTCGCTTCCTTCGTTACTGGCGTCGTCGTTGTTGTTGTTTCTAACGTTTGTCATTGTTTTTGGTTGTTGCTGTCTTTGCGCCAAAGCTGCAAAAGTCCTACCGAAATATAGCTTAAAGAAAGCACACTCTTTAAGTACTTTATGGGTGGCAGCAGGCAGCGAGCGAGAGGGAGAGAGAGAGTGAGCTATTGAGCCTGACAGAAGTAATTACTTTAGAGATTGTGAATATTAAATTTAATTATAAGCGACATTTTTGCTGACAAATTTCAAATTTTGAAATGCCTAAGCAGTTATGTTAATTAACATTAAATTAACATGCTCAAAACACCTTCAAGGACTTAAGTAATTAGAACTACAACTTTAAATCAGGCCATTTAATATTTTTGCCTAAATATTTAAAACAAGTTTTATTGAAATCCTTTGCCTTTTGTGTCACTCACTGGGGAATGAAAATACATACGTCCATAATAATTCAAAAGTTGAACAATTCAGTTCAGTTCCCATTGACATTTTTCGAGGCAGCGAATGGCCATATACATTTTCAATTTAAGTGAAATGCTTTCGGACTGTAACTGAAGTTTTGCTGGCCGCGTCTCATCGCCTGCTGCATGACCGTGCCGCGTGCACATTTACCACTGTGCGTCGTAGTGTAATTTATGGTCCCCAGCCGCGACAGTAAAGTTAATGCCCCTCGAACAGTTCGTTTTTGGTTGCATGTTGTTTTAAAATGAAAAAAAAACTTTTAAAATTGACCCTCATCAAAATTGAAATGTGGTAAAAACAAAGCGGTGCACAGCAGTTTTTTTTTCAATGAAAGTTCAAACACTCCCAAACAAACAAAATGGCTGTACCCATGGCAGCCATTTTGTTAAAAATCAGAGTCAATATAAATTATGTCTAAATATGAACTAAGCCAACTGAATTTGGTCGCATCTGAACTATGCAAATGCGACTGTGGCTTATGCCAAATACTGTTGCATACTTTTGAGCGCCCAGCGTTATTTGTGGCTTAGTAAACTTCGGGATTCAGTGTGTATGCAATGAAAGAAACACGAGTATATAATATCACAAATATATTAAAACTTTAAATTATTAATTTAAATTAAATTAATTGTGGAATATGTACAAAAACTATTACTTTTTATTGTTTTATTAAAATATATATCAAAATTATTTTCAATACGTTTTTAATAAGAATTTTATTCAACGTTTTGAACAGATTTAAAACATCTATATTGCTTATTTCATTTTCGTTTCATATTTAATGATTATGATTGCAAATTCAAACCATATTCGTGAAATTAGCAAGGAAGCCACACACGAAATTTCAAATTATAGCTTAATTATTAGCAATATTAAAACTGAAATGTTTAACGCCGACTTTTATGCTTATGCCAATATTGATTTTCATGGCAAACTATTGCAACAGCTGCACAAAACTGTAGCATTTTATGGATGTTGCCCATGAAAATGGCATACACGTGGCAAGTACTTGAAATTAAGCTAATTGCTTGCTGAGCGCAGCTACAAAAAGGGGGCAGCAAAACGAGGCAACAAAGAGCGGCAACTAAATGAAAATTGGGCAAAATGGTGGCCCCCAAAAACGCTTCAAATGCCAACAATTATTTAACAGTAAATAATTCATAAATATTTTATGACTTGCATGTCACAAATTGTATGGCAAAAAAAATAGAATTTTACGAGTCGACTCCAGTCGAAAAACTGTTCATTTAAATTTTAATTGCTTTATAAATGCTAAAAAGTCCTTGAACTTTTGCGTAAGAGTGATAGGGCCGCGCACCACCCCACCATCAGCCCAGTACCACTTCAGCACTACCCAAGCACCGACTGCTCATCACACCCCCTACAAAATGTTGCTAGCAGAGTCAAAGTGATGAGTGAACTGCCCTTGTGTTGGTTGCCAACTCGTTTGAAACCTTTTTCAAAAATATACACAAAAAAGAGCAGAAAATATGAAACAAATAAGAGGGCTTCAGTTTTGGCTACAAGATACCCATTAATAAAGCTGAAATATCAATTTTTTGGTAACGCAATAATAATAAATAATAATTCTACAAGAAGTAATATCTACTTTGTACTATATAAATCATAAAAAAACATCCATATATTTAAAAATATTTACTTAAATAACTTGACAGTAAGCTGCTTATCGACTTACAAGTTTCTAGATATTTTAGTGTAGGTGTTATAATAGCTTAAAATATTAAAAGAAATTTAATAAGCTCCTGCACTCAGCTGTTTGCGTATATATAAATTTTATAGTATTCGCCACGCCTACGTTTGCCCGTAACATACTTTTAACAAACTTATTAAACCCTAGGCTAGGGTATAATAAAACACAAAAAAATGAGCTGGAAGTGAAAAATATATATTAATAAAATTTTTACGCGCAACTTTTGAGCTTGAAGAAAAGACAAACAGCGAAAACAACAACAAAAACAACCAAAAGAAGGGCAACAACAACAGCAACAACAACAATGAGCAGCAACGGGCTATTTAGTTACAGCTGTAGCCAGCGGCCATTGCACAGGAAGGACGTCCTACCCAGCCCCTCGCCCGCTGCAACCCGCAGCCACGTTTCGGCAGACAAACAATGAATATGAGCACACAACAACAAGCGGATTGTCTTTGCTGCTGTCTCTTTCACGCTCCAGCGCGCACTCACTCGCTCTTTGTCTCGCTTTCTCTCGCTCTGTTTGGCTTATGTGAAATGATGTCCGTTAGGTATACTTGAGAAATTTTTAAGTGTGTGCAACACTTTCATCGCATCAACAGCCCAAAAGGCTACCGGAATAGCAGAGAGAGAGGGAGGGGGAGTGAGAGGAAGGTTTGATTCAATACGGGGTTGGGAGATTGTGGACTTCACCATTTTGAACAGACGCCATTTCCGCTCGAAACAGTCACAACGCATGATAGCTGAAGAGACAGAGGAAGAGATAGGGAAGAGAGGAAAAGAGCGAGTTACTGTAAAGTTTGCTGCTCGCAGAGCACGTGGCTGATGTGAGGAAGTTTGCGGTACGATGAATGTTAAAGGCACAACAGCTGATAATGACGACATTACTATTTAATTACTTTTGGCAATTAAGCAAGAGATGGCATAATTACTCAAGTAATTACACTGGAAAAATACTATAGTGCAGACAGAAACAATGTTAGTTAGCATCGTTAAGGCCGTGATTAATTAGCTAAATAATTAAAGGCAACAATTCATCAAGTAACTGTTGAATATAGAGCAAAAGTCGAGAAATTTATTTTGAAGACTGTAAAAAGATATTGATCAGCAACACATCAATTCAGATTTATATTTAATTTAGCACAAAATATATTTTTAAACTAAACTAATGCAGAAACTAAAGTTTTTTCCTTTTAAATTTTCGAATTTAATCAGTTCTCCAAAACTATGATTATTTTTAACAAGACGATTTTCATGTTAAGTACTTTATATAACAGTGAACTTATCATATGTAACCATACGTTGTGTTAATATGGACTTAATACTTATTTTCGCTAAACTTATTTTAATTACTTAGTAATTATGCAAATATTTAACGCGCTGTTTAGTTTTAAAACAGATTTCGTGATCAATATAATATTTAATTGATTTCAAAACTGTTTTGCTGGGTGTAGTGTACTTCAAGCTGTCTTCATGGTCGCACCACATGACGACCGAGTATTGGTGTGTGTGTGCTTGTGTGTGTGGATACACATAGATACAGTTGTGTGTAAATGTGCTTTTTTGTTGCCATGCCGTTTGTTTTCATTGTTGTCGTTAGAAGCGAGAATGCTGCTCATGCTGCTCCTTAGCCTGCCGGCAGTTTGTTTTAATGAATGAACAGTTATACACACACACACACACACACACAAGCGCATGTATGTATTCACACACACATACACTCGAAATACATGTCTGTGCTAAAGTGGCAATTAGAAAGTTGCTTAAAAAACAAAAGCAGCTATGTTACTTAGCCCTGCCGCATTCCACACTCATTCCTTCCGCCCTCCTCAACATGCCACACCCCTTGCCGTTGGGCCACTGTGCCAGTGTCGCGGCCTCCATGCTGATTTATGTGGCAAATGCATGCGCCTACACGAAAATTAGCCTTGGCGTTGCATTCCACAGTGTGTCAATATTAATTATGCATAGCAAAAGCTCCAGAGAGAAGTAGAAAAATGTACTCCTCACTCTACACTCCTCTCTCTTCATCTCAACCCCTTTTTAGCCCCAAAAGAAGGTCAGTGCAACCACAAAATGAAGTTTGAGAAGGTCGCACGGAAAGCGCTTTAAGAATATGCTCAACTATTCCACTTTAGCATGGAAGGCATGTGTTTTCCTACTTATGAGCATCAGAAAAATAAAAACAAGATAAAAAGCAGCGAAAAAATCTAGAGTGGTGTTAGAGACTGCAAACGAGCCTGTACTAACCATTTAACATTTTTAAAAATTTATACAATAATAATAAAGTTAAAAACTTGTCAAAATTTATAAACCGTTGCTTGATTTGCTCAAGTGATTACTCTAGTTTCTTATATACTTCTATAGCATGATTTGACTAGTGCTCCGTGCTCTCCTGTACTTTTCTCAAGTACAGGGTCTACATATAAAACAACACAATTCGATTTGTGGTGCCATTTGCTTAAGAACTTCTTATAAATATATATTTTTATATGTAGGTATGGGTTTGTGTGTATTTCTGCGTGTGTCTGTGTGTGTCTCCGTTGCCCCCCTTCCAACATTTTTGGTAGCTCTTTTATTATGTGTGCTTTTTATTGTATTACGCTTTTGTTGGTTTTAGCTTTGGTTTTTCAACTTCGTTTTACGCTTCAGTGGCATAAATATATAAATTATTAACTCACCACACTGGGGTATTGGCATGTGTGTTATTTGGTGTATGTGTGTGTGGGTGGGTGGGAGTGTGTGACTGAGCTTGTGTGGGTGTAAGTCTTCAGGCAAGAGAAGCTGCTTGTGGCCTTAGCCCTTTTCGCCTTTAACGCATTGTCCTTGATGGCACGCGCACCTTTTCACTTGTTTTGCTCGCTTTCTACACCCTGTAAATGTTTGAAACTGAAAGCGTACACATACCAAACTTTGAACAACGGGAATATGTTATTAATGTAAACAATTACGGTTATATATGTGAACATGCCAAGCTGATTAGCAGAGCAAAAAGAACGTAAACGAGCGATAATTATGCATAATTCGCATCAAATATTAACATGCCAATCTCATGAGCAGCAGCTTAACAGCCTGAGAGCGTTAAGTCAATTTTAATGTTAAATAACAGCAGCAGGCCTTTGATCTACACAGCACACTGTAAGCGTTTGTAGAATAACAGTCTTTTATTTTGCTGTATAGCAGACGCTGTTAACGTTTGAAGAAAATGTTACCGAATAAAAATGCAAATAAATTTTTGATTTTTAAATCAAACAGATTAAAATTGTGTCATAAATTATAGAAAAAATAAACTTGGGAATTTTGTATTTTCTGCCTCTACCAATTTCGTACAGGGCATCGTTTGGTTCATCACTTTTTAGTTGATCACACTTGTTTTTCACATTGTATTTCATTTTATTGTTTTGTATTATTTTTAGTTATTTGTGTGAGTTGCCATGTGTCTACATGATTTATGATCGTACATTTATAGTGCCGACAATTGAATGATATTTTTGTGCTGACATCAAGTGCGTTTGCCTCCCCCCGTTTACTTTCCCTGCCCACTCTTCCTATCCCTAGTGTTTCAATCCCATTTTCAGACCAGAAACCGCAATGATCGATGGCTATGGGCGCTGTTTGGAGGCATTTGGGATGAGGTTGATTGCTGGCGTTTTTGACATTGTTTGCAAACGTTGAGTGGCGTTGTTGACCAAATAGCCTTAGGTTACGAATATGCATTGCAAACGCAAACATACACATTCACACACACAAACACACATACACACGCACACCTCTGCCACCAGAAGTGTTTGTAAAATATTTGAATATAAATTTAAATTCATGGCAAAACGTACTAGAAATGAAAAATGTCTGTAACCCTTTTTTTACTCCCATTTTTAACACATTTCATTTCATTTCGAGCACGCCGCAATTATTTATGAGCGATTTTATTTAAATTATTGCATTGAATTTGATAAAGTTATTTAAAATGCCAAGCTATGATATTTAAATTAAGAATTTATGTTGAAAAAAAAAAATGGTTGGCAAAACAAACCAATAAATCTTCAAGTTCTCAAACTTTGAGAGCACGACAAATAGAAAATGAAAACGAGTTTATCTAGTTTTTCCTTGTTTACTCGGATTAGAAAAGATGTGCGGAGTCTGCAGCTTTGCTTTCGTTTAGAAAAAGATATAAAAGTAATTTTTCAACTAAAATGTCGTATTTAATCAATATTTTTGTGTGTCTCCGAGTCTCTCTGAGAGACTGTGTGTTTGTGCTCTGAGTTTTCTACTTTCCTCTTTCCTACTTATATAATAAGTGCTCCCCCGAACGTGGTAGAAAACAAAACACCCAGACACTTATCAAAATGTCATTAAAAATTCACTTTGCCAGTCTGTGGGCCCATGCCAGGGATTTCTTGGACCGAACCCAAAGCAAAGTCACGCAGAGAAACGACAATTTCAGTTTGATATAAAATGTAACCATTGGGAAACATAAATGTCATTTAAGATAAACGTAAAAATTGCTATTTGATGGTCTTTTGCTACAAAATTACACACAGCCACGAACAGTAGCACGAAAACCCCTGAAAATCAAAATAGAAAACAAAACAAAGGAAAAGCAACAACAACAACAAAACAAAAATCTTAAAAGTGAACAGGAAAAGTAAAGTACTCACCTGGCGGTGTTAAAATTTAATTGACTTACTTGCAAACGGCCTAAAATAATTTGAAAAACGACCCGATACAAAGTATTTTGTGCCTTGTTAATTTAATTCACTGAATTAGTCGTAAAATAAATATATATATGGATGTGTATGAATGTGTCTTCTAATGAAATTTCTGAAATGAGCTTTAAGTGCTGAAATTTGGCTAACCAAAACCTCATATTATGGTTTATGTCAAAAGAAACATTGTGGCCTCAATTCAATTACTGTTATTAACATTATGCAGACAGAAGTTGGTGATTTATGTATTTCAAGCTAAATTATTAAACTTTTATTGTAGCAGAGTCTAAGAAATAGTTGTCAGAAAATTTAGAAAAATATTTCTTTTAATTTTCTTGAACTTTTTATCATTATTATTATATAAATATATTTTTAATTTAATTTATAAAATTTGTATGATTTAAAACCACAAAATAAAATCAATAAAATATTATATACTATAATTTAAATCCTCAAATTCAACTTAAATGCATTTCCATACGTTTCCATGCCATTTACTCTGTATCATGACCAAATCGAAACTAAAGTGCCTTTCTTGCTGTGGCATTTGATTAACACATGACTCTCATGACTGACTTCTGCGTCTGATTGTGAGTGTGAGCCATGAGTCATGAGTCTGACTGGGTGTTTATCATTACAAAGTCATCATCATCTGCTGCTGAAGTGGAGGCAGACACAGAGACTGAAGCAGAATCAGATGAATTACTACGATGTGGAACTATATGAAAAATGCTTTATTACTATACGTTGTACATTTACGGTTACAAATGAGTCATACTACACTGTATGGAGGCTGGCAAACATACAGTCGTGCGTGTCTGTTTACCGCTATTCACAAACCCACACACACACACACACACACACATACAAAAGGTGCTTGTGGCATAGGCCATTGTGTTGGTCATGAGCAAACAAGAAGACTCGTGGGCTCGACGCACATAACATAGAGCAAGAAAGAGAGAGAAGGACTGGCATACAAAGTGAGTTATGAAATGTTGACAAGACATTTTATTGCACACACACACACAAGCAAACATGCACACACACACACTGTAGTTGCAACAAGAGTAAAGTTGTCTGATTATTGCATCAAGTGACCAACAAATGCAGTTGATAAATTTATGTGCCTCTATAGAACTCAAATCGTTACTTTCGACCACAGCATGGCGCATGAGTAATCTGTATTACGTATACGTTATGTTGCACAACAAGCAGTGCACAAAATTTGAATTATTATGCGATGCTGCACACAGATAGCACATCCATTCCAATATCCAATAAACCAGCAGCAGCAACATCACTCGTAATGCCAAATGACGTTCAGTCCGCAATCTAGATTATGAATGTGCTAAAATGACCGAAACATTCAAGAAGCTGTACAGCGTAAATCGCTCAGTATTCAATTTACAATGTACCCGGTTCAGGTCTAAAGCTTGCCAGTCAATGTGGCGTATGAGCAACATCTGTGGCTCAATGCACATTGCTCATACGGCAAGGTGGTCGGGCGTGAATGTGGATAAGCAGGCGACTGACTTGAAGTGACTGCACAGTGGCAGCCATTAGATTGATAGCAATACATACGCTGACCAAAAGATCACATTTCTTGCACAAAATATTAAAATTCAATTTAGAAAGGAACCTCGAAGGGGCAAGTCAAAAACTTTTCAATGTATGTTCCTTTAGTAGATTTTATAATAACACTTTCTTGATTCGTTGCATTTTTATCTCATTACTTAGGACACAAACTCTGTATCTAAAAACCTTCTTACTTTTTATCAGCATACATTTTATTTACTACTCATACGACGTGTGGCCAAGTGTTCGACTCAATAAATGGCCAATTGACCAGTTGAATGTTGAGTCGTCCTTGCAATCCTCTAGTACTTCCATCAAGTAGTTGTCTGTATAACTGTGTGAGTTTGGCATTCAACCAGTTTGCACTTGCCACTCGTTAAGACTAAAAAGATTTCGCTCAAAGCATTCGCTCGGTTTAATTTCGTCTATTTGGGTTGTAGGGGGGACTAAACGCGGAATTAAATTAATAGCTAGCGCTGCGTTCTATTGCAATTCGCGGACTTAGCGCAACAGTATCTCATTTAATGTGCCGTTTTATGAGTGCCATCGTCCACTTGAAGCGACTTCAGTTCGTGGCGTGGCCAGAAGCGAAAACTCCGTGCTGACTTAACCCCTAGGATAAGAGCATTCATCTGCCATTTCTGTGTCTGTTCCTCCCTTTTTGGTGCTTTCACAGATTCAAATCCGCGCTTGCCCAAGGACCTTGACACATTTTTTAAGCGTCACTTTTTTCCATTTCTGCTGTGTCCTTTTTTATGCTAGTGCTTTTGCTATCGCCCACACGCTCTCCCTATCTCAACGTGCCTCTCTGTTTTCACTAGGTTCTGGTTTTGGTTTTGGTTTTGGTTTTGGTGTTTGCCTTTTGCTCTTGGCTCGTTGCTTTCAACGGCTTTGCATAGGCTGTTGCTTGTTTTAATATAACTTACTTATAAACAACTTGGGATTGTTGCTGCCAAAAGGGCTTTAAACGGCATGTTGTTACTTGTCTTTAGCGGGTGGAGCAACAGAAACTGAAGCTCCAAATGGAAATGGGAATGAAAATGACCTTCAAGCGAAAAACACGCGCCAAGTGCCAACACAAAACCTCAACACGTGCGCGAACGCCTGCAAATATGCAGTAGAAAATTTACACACCAATGTGTGTGTGTGTGTGTTTTGGAGTGTGTGTATAACCCTTGGCAGCCGAGTGCCATCAAAGTGTCGACGACGACAGCACCCCGTAGGCACTTAAGACATTTGCGGCATGTTGCCTGCAACACATGCCACGCCCCCACCCCCACCCCTGCGACATTTAAGTAATTGAAGGCGCACAAAATTAGAGGCGGAAAAAAGTTGTCGAAAAGTGTTAAAAATGACAGCAATATGTCTATGCCTCGCTGAATTTTGGCACAACACGCATTGCCAACAGGCATTAAAATCATTGTCAGCTTCGAGGAAAGAAAGAATGGGGTAGTGGCTGAGGGGGAGAGGGACATGAAGGTAAGGAGAGAGGCAGAGAAAAGGTGAGCGCTGCCACATTGTATGCATTATGGCCATCAATTAGCGGACAGGCAAAATTATGTTGACACTAAGGCCAACGTTGATGTTAAGTGAATGCCAGAGTTAGACAAGTACACTGAGAGAAAAAATGCTTAAATTAGGAACTGTAAGATAATTTGAATGTGTATATAAAATAAAAACGTTGGCAAATCTTTAAAAATGTTGAAACTTTAAAAAATACAAATCGTTTAAGTATTTCTGACCGTTAAACGCCTCCAGATTTTCAAGTGTTTCCACTTGAAGACTCAATATTTTAAACGAACCCCTCTGCAGTTTTGGGAAGTCAGGAAACCGGAAGAATAACCAACTCTTCAGGCTTCAAAAGTGACCCGAAAATCACTTAAACTGTTGACACATCAAAATATTTACGAGCCCATATAAAAAGCGAGAAATATGAAAGCAATAAACAGTGTCGAAGCACAGCACATAACTCACACCAGACGGCTTAGAGCTCAGGTATGTGTGTGTCGCCTGTGTCCAGGGTATAGCCAAGTTTTTGATTCAGACCATTAAAACTAATACAGGCCAAAGGCAAACAAGGCAATAAACGCACAGATCAATTTCTAATGCTCAATCAACTAAAAAAGAGAGAAAAAACGAAAGCCAACGCTTTGGGTAGAATTTTTCTGATAAAATAAGCTGATTGAAAGCAGCTGCAAAAAGAGAAGCGATTCTATGATGTGCACTCTCTCTCTCTCTCCCTCTTTGTCTGCGCCTGCTCGACTTATGGAGGTCTCCAAGCGAAAGTTAAGGTCGAGCGATTCAAGCAGCTTATGTGACTCATGTGCCAAAACTGGTAATAAAAATAATTATTATGAATATTCCTTTTTTTAACATTCATATATGCTATGGCATTATATGCTCATACAGCACGTGAGCAAGAGGTTTATGGGAGTCCGACATTTGTAGGCAACTCTTCAATTCGTACAGGAAATATAGGTATAACAACGTATAGATGGCAATAAAAAGAGATAAACAGTGGTATAAAAAAGTTTAAGTTACGAGCAGAGAACAGGTTAATATAAAATGCAAATATTGCATATGTAGATAAATCGACAACAATCGGAAAAGAAACAAAAATATAGAGCTGACTGAGGCATATGTTTTCAGATAAATATACACAATAAATATGATTTAAATATTTTTAAAAACTTTATTTAATTAAAGCAAAATCCCAATTTTAATTCGCATCTCATTTTTTCTTTGGTTAAAAGCAGGACATTTAAAGACACAATGTCCTCGAGTAGTTTGACATGAAAAGAAGTTTTCGAAAAGTCCGTTCACATTTGCGGCCATAAAAGTTTTCGCCAAGCGAACTTTTTGTCTAATTATGCGCAAAATGCTCAGAAGTGACCATAAAGGGGTTGCATGGACCAAGTCATAAAAAAGTAAAAGGTTTTTGCGGTGGCTCTGCAACAACTTTGAGCCATTAGGAAAGCACAGGAAGAAGCTGCTGACTTGGCATCATTTGGCATTGAAAGCAGACGACGATGACGATGACGACGACGAAATTGGGAGGGAGCGAAATGAGAAAACAGTGTGAAGGGGATAAAGGGAGATGACGTTAACAAATGCGTGTAACGCTAACTTTTTAATTACGTTTAATTAAGGACCCAGTCCGCAAAATGGCAAAACAAAAGCAAAGTTAAGAAAATAAAAACCAGCTGCCAATAGGCGAAGCGCACAAAGTTATGCTACACTTTTTTATCGCTCGCTGAAACTACTTACATTTTTTGCTGTTCCCCTGTTCTGTTGTTGTCAAAGGGCAGCTGCAAGCTGTCGGATCAACAGTTGCAACACACACAACACACAGCAGAGCCCATCAAGAGCCTCATGAATGCGAGTACTACAACATCATTAAATTGTTTTCCCCAGTTACATGTAACGACAGACACCGACTGACAACAGTAACAACTTGGCCAACAACTGCACGACAACAATAATAACTGCTGGGGAAGGCTGCAGTCAAGAGTTCCCTGTACAAGCACGTCATACATGTCATTAGCTTTCGGTAATCCTTTGTACACTTTTCGATTGTACTTTTCTTGGAAAGCCATTTGATTTAGTTCGTTATACGACTCCAAATAAATACCCAAAATAAATGCTGATTTGCAGAAACCTAGCACACCCTTTGATCTACTTTAATACAGAGTTAAGAAACAGCAATAAAATCAAACAATTGTGAACAACGACTCGCATTCAGTGTCTGTGGAATTCGCAGCGTGTTTTTGACTTTGGTTTCTAGTTTCTAGTTTTGTAACTTTATATGCCTCTCGATTATTTTGCTCACGAATTTTGTTATTGAATGCAACTTGACACTGCCACAAACCGCACATGCCACACACGACTGCTGTTTGTGAGTAATGTATCTTATGCATTTGGTATGCCAAGCAGTGGAATAGTTGTCAAAAATGCAGCTCAGCCAAAGCAAATGTACTTTTATTCAAAGTCAAAGTGCATATAAATAACAAAAAATAGCTGTAATTCTTAAGAAATGCATCGAGCTTACTATTTCAATTGTTGGCATGCCAAAGAATCAGCTTCCAAAAAGTTGTGGTTGTTCATTGTTTTAATTTTATTTAATTAAATTAAAATGATTGATAAACATTTTCCACAGAATTTTATAATGATTTTTGTTTAAGCTGTACAAAATCTTTTCCAAATATAAATAATTTTATTTTATTTTATTTTCCGTGCCAGTCCACTATGGGAAAAATTACCACATTATCTGGCATTTGCATGTTTTTTAAAGGTTTTATAAATTGCGTAAAACAGCTGTTAACGCTTGTTAATTTTAACAGTACCATGAGAGAATAACAGCTGTTAAATCAAAAAAACCCTAGTGAAAAATGTCTTTTGTTTAACTCACAATAATAAATGCCAGATAAAGTGGTCGTTTTCCCCATAGTGCAGTCCTTCAATAAATAAATTAACTTATCTATTTTTTTTTTATTTAAATAAATTTTGAAGAAATTTTATAAGCTGTTCAATTTATCAAAAAATCTTATAAAACTCAATATAATCTTTATCTACTTGATTTTGCCGAGTCCGAATCTTTAAAGCTGTCTTCCCCACTCCCATTTAGTATCTTTCTGTTCATTTAGCGAAATAAACCTAAACTTTGGCATCTGCAGACGAGTTAAGAGTCTATTCATGTCTGCAGAAAATTTCTTGTTGTATGCAAACATATTTACGTTCCGTTCCGTTCGGTTCATGATGCAACCAAGAGGATGCCTTCATGCTTCCTCTTTATCACAGTCTTCTTCTTCTTCTCCATCATCATCAAACATCTATAGTTATTGCTGTTGTTATTTTTGTTTTTCTTGTTGTTTTTTGTTTGCCAGTGCTCAATGAAGCGCATAGTCACGACTTTGAAGGCACAATAAAAATGGGCATCATGTCGATGCTGCATTTGTTTGACTTGTGAACTGCAATTGTGCTGCGTGACTTGGTATCTCAATAGTTGAGTATGCCAATATATCAATATCTCATTGTCTGCTTTGTTCAGTTATCGAGTCAATTGTGCAATTAAAGCAAAGGGTGTGTTATAATTGCGGCCAGAGCTCTGAAGGTCGTTGTGCTTTTTTTATTAGCAAAGTTTCTCAGGTCGCGGTCAACGTGAGTGGCAAACAGTTAAGGGGTGGAGTGGGGGGAGTGAGGGTTAAAGTGTGAATGGGTTAAAGGGTGCAGTTAATAATAATCAATAAATGCAAAGCCGTAACCTTTGCGGCTCTGAGGATAGCCGTAAAGGGCACTCCAGCAGCATTTGGCTCAATGGCAGCTGCCATTGAAAAATATATAATAAAAATTCCGTTGCATACAGCTGGGCTATCTCGCTCTCCTTCACCTTCTCGTTTTCTCTAACTCTCTTCGCACCTCAACTCTTCCTCTGACAATCGATAAGCATTTTGCATAGATGCGCGAGGCAACGGAGGTGGCAGAAACCTTCATCATTCCCGTTACCTTTCGAAACTTTAAATGGAAAACTTTAAGTGCTTTGGCGTGTATACATGTGTGTGTGTGTGCGTGTGTGCGTGTGACTGACTGCACAGTGGTGGCCATCTATTGTTAGCGGCTTTAAGCGTACTTCAAGTAGCTTCCTATCGCTTTATTTGAGCCATAACTTCATTTATATTAAAGTAAACTTCTGCTTTATTAGTAAGAATACTTGTTTGCCTTTTTGTCATAAACCTTTCCTAAGTTAGTAGCTTTATATTAAGCTTGACTAGTTGAAACACATATCTAAATTCAAATTTTATAAAAATAAGCCAAAAATAGTTTTAAAATGCTTTCTAAACACCGAGATTAAATAACAAATTGCTTTACGGTATTTCTTTTAAGTGATATGAACTCAATTTATTCAATTGACAGGCTTAAAAATGGCTTCTTTTCAAATATGCAAATTTGGTTTGTGTTAAGTGGCCACTATGCAATGTCCATGGGGCACTCACACGTACACATAGAGCACATACACTTGCACATCACTAGACACAGGCTGAACACACTGTGCTTTGGCAAGTGCTGTGCTCTGAGCTGTTTATCAATGCAAATATTTTGCATACGCCACGTTGCACGTAAATTGCAAGTGAACATCCGTCGTCGTCGTCGGTGTCGTTGTCGTCGTCTTTGCGGCGCTACCTCAACTCTGAGTTCCAAAAGTAAATACACACGCGGTCGTCGCTGAAAGGCCTAAAATTGTGGTGTGTGTGCGTGTGTACGTGTGCCTGTGTGTGTGTAGTGCCTCGGCACATGCATAATGGAAAACGTGGCACACATACAGGCGCATGAAAAGTTTCACACCTCCACCCCGCGACAACCCTGTAGAGTCGCCTCGCTCGTTGTTAACTTTGTTTGCGCTGGGCATTTTAAATGAAAAGCTAAAGGTAAAATGCTAAAATGCTAAAATGGTAAAAAGGTAAAGCCAAAGCTTTACCGCCCTCAGTCTAAGCTCTAGCGCTCAAGAAAATATGCTCAAGTAAAATGAGCAATTAAGGATTATTGCTCGGTTTGCCCATTTAAATTATGGGGCAATAACTGAAAGGTGAAAGCTTCGCGCAAATCGCGTCTGCCATCTGGTCGCACGGTGTCTGTGTGTATACGTGTGGTTGTGTGTGTCTGTGTGTGTTGTATGCGTGTCTGTAACCACAGTAAATAGTGTGGGCATGAGCCAAATTAACTATGTAAAGCATATGCCCAAACTTAAAAGACAAATGCCTTGAGCCATAATCTTCCCCTTTCGAATTCAGTAATTCGGTTCACTTCGCCTCAATTCATTTAACTCGATAAAGTATTATATTTCACTATAACAGGAGCATCATTTATTCATTAATAACGTAAGAAAAGATAAGACTGCGTTCAATTAGCAAGCAGTTTAATATTAATCGTTTGTGCAACGTTAAGTTTGAATTGCTTCTCACAGTTATTAGTTAACATTTCTAACAGTGTATGTTTCTGCTATCTGCTAACTGCTTTAATATAATATAAAAATGTTAAACAGCTCATCTGACGGCAAATCTGTTAATGATTGCATAGTAACAGACCAGTCTGTTATTACTTCTGTTATTTGACTATTCTAAACTGTTAAGCTCATTAGCGCTGCTGTTAACAGCTTACAGGCAGTAAATATGTAACAGAACATTAACAGCTGATCAGCCAGCTAGTCTGTTAATTAATTCAATCAGTTAAAAGCTTGAATAGCCTCCAAAAATTGCCTGTTAATTTTCTTTAAAGCCTAGCAGACAAATGTGAACTGTTAGAAGTAGTTCTCTTAAGCTTTAACTTTTAAATTATTTAACTTACTGAAAATAAATAAGGGCAAATGAAATCCCTTTGTAATAGTTTTATCTCTATTCCATTTTAATTTTAAAGTTGTGCTGTCTGAAGCAGCTTTTTATAGATATTCCGACACATCACGTAGTAAAATCGAGAATACTTGATTTCAGCACGTTTGTTTGGATACAGACGCCGTCCCTAAGACCTTTGCCAACACTTCTTGCATGTTTCTTATCTGCTTAACTTGGCTTGTTAAGCTTTCAGTTTACGAAGCCATCGATTGTGGTAAGAGGGAACAACTATGTCTCACAGATCCATACATATTCCCCTATTCGAGTGGCATTTTACCACCTTTTGCTTTTGTACCTGCACCGATAAGAAGCGACTGACTTGAAGTTATAGCTGCATCTCGTATGCAGTTGCCCTGGTTTCCAAGTGTGTGAGTGCGAGTGTGTGTGTGTTGTTTTTTATACATAGTGGATGCAACAAAGTGGCATAAACTTGGCTAACATATGGCCACAGTTTGTGGTGCTGTCAGTTGACGCCTCACTTGTCAGACGTTCTTCTTCTTGTTTGTTGCTGCAGTTTGTTTATTTGTTTTGCCAGCAAACTTTTTGCACTTGCAACAAAGTGCAATCTTTGTGCCACATGACACGAACGTGGCATATATGAAAGAAGGGACAAATGCCAAAGGCCAAAGGCCACAAAACAAACAACAGACGAGTGACAATGATTATGACAGTCGTTATTATTACATCTTCGTGGTAATCAAATTTTCAACTGCAACTGCAGAAACTTCCTGGCGGAGACCGAAGAAGTGGCAACTGGAAGTTGCAGTGGTTCAAGCCACTTTAACATGCACCGCAAAACCAAAAGGAAAACAAAAGGAAATGGCTGCGAAACCGCTACAAACAACTTGAGGCAGCACCACCACCTCCCTCTTATCCTTAACCACTTCTCTACCTCCCTTCTCAATCCAGGATGCAGCTTGCATGCACCGACATGTTTGCCTGCCTGCCTCACCAGCCACCAAAAGGCGGAAACAATACCGAGCTCAAGAAAAAGAAATTAAAACTTGGTCACAGTAAAATAAAAAATGTGCCGCTTACAAAAGGCAGCAAACTTTTTCAATACCTCGTAAACTAAAAGTGTTCCAAAAGTCTATTAATTCTCAGGCAAAGCTGAAAGGTATAACCATTTGACACTATAAGAGAAAACATTCAATAAAACTGACAATAGTTTACTTCCAAATGTCTAAAGCAGTAGTAAAGTAATGTATTTTAATCCAAATAAGTTTAAATAAATACTTAATTAAAGTTAAAGCCTTAACACTTAACCTAAAACTGTTATCATTTTATTTTATATAGCAGAACTGTTAGCCTAACAGTCTGTTATAACAGTTAATCCAGTTACCAAAACTCATAAGTTTTCTTTTAGTTCTGTGACCTTTTTTAATAGTTGTGCAGGGTATGTCGAATGTTCATCATATGCTACCATTTTTGCCACCATTTTCCAAGTTGTTTCCTTTGTTTAGCTGTTGGCCATTGTCGGCTTCGGCTAACGCGTATCGCGGCAAGTGCTACGATTCATTAGCAGTTGGCACAGGCGGCGCAGGAAGCTGAACTGAACTGAGCACTAAGTTGCAAGCAAGTTGCAACATGCATTCAGCAGTTATATCCATTCATTCAACCAGTCTGTCAGTCAGTGAGTCAGTCAAACAGGCAGCTGGCAGAATTACTTCCGCTTCGCTTAATTGCATTAAACAAACACTGAGCAGGCCATAGATAGACAGTGAGTCAGACAGAGCGACAGCCCTTGGGGATGAAAGGGCGTGTTGGGGGCATAGGGAGGTTGAAAACTTTTTGGCCGCCATTGTGAGAGCAGCTACCCCGCCCACTTCGCCCTCAACCCCTTTCACTCCATAGCTGGAATTGCAGTCAGTCATGGCAAACCGCAAACACGTTCACACATGAGATGCAGCCATCTTTGTTATTGCCTTTGCTGCTGTTGTTGTTGTTGTTGTTGTTGTTTCTGCTTAAGTTGCTGTTACTTTTGTTGCTGTTGTTGTAATCGCATTATTTTCATTAACAAAAGTTCAACTTGGTCGGCATTTCGCTTTTCGTCATGCTTGCAAAAGGACCAAATAAGGGATTCGTTTGCATTTCCGACACAATACTTTTTGCCACCAACCTCGAGCCCCAACCACTTGAAGTGCTTTCTCTGCGGTGCCCCACGGAGCCACTGAGTGGTGCAATGCCGTAATAAACTTTAATTAAAATGCAAAAAAAATAAAGTGGGCGAGTCAGAAAAGTCGACAACTGCGGATAAAACTTAACGAATTACAATTAATTTAATTAAGACATATATTATTGATATTTCTCTTTGTCGCTCGCAAACTGTCTTTAAATTAATTACAATTATTTATTTGCAAGAAAACCTACAGCAGATCAATAACAGCAAGTAACAAAAGAATATCTGGTGGATAACAGCAGGTTAACAGCAGAGCGATGCAATTTAATAACAGTCTAACAGCAGAGCTGTTATGTGACAGCCGATCAGCAGCAGCAGCAGCATAACAGCAGTGCTGTTAAGTTACAGCAGATCAGTAGAGCTACATAATAGCAGAGCTGTTAAATCACAGCAGAGCACTAGCAGCAGCTAAACAACATTGCCCAGGCACTCATTAACAGCACTCACTTTACAGACCGTTAAGCTGTAAGAGAAGCATAATAGCGACACTGCATAATTAGAAAATTTAGGATTATAACCAAATTTTACACCTTCCGATACTTTTCATAAACTTTATGTTAAGTATTAAAACTTACATATAAGCATGTATTTAACGGCAACTATAACACTACTTTGTAATAACCGTTACCATTCGCATTTTCATACCAATTACCATTCTCATACCAATTACCATTTCTATGGCCGAGATAATGAGCCGCGTAGTAGCTGGCGTAGTTGGCCAAGAGGCACGCTAACTGTTGAGTGCCGCAAAGGAAACCGATGAGAAGCTACTTAAACTAAAAGAGGGGTAAATCTCGAGTGGGCGAAAAGATTAGAGCATTGGAGCAAGTGCAAAGCAAAAATGAAAATCTTTTAAATTTGCTATGCAGCAAAACAAGTAGGAACTTAGTTTAGTTATTGTAAATGAATGAACAGTAGCATAATGGACTAATGGGAAAAGGAACATGAGTAATATATATTATATATCACTAGCTTTTAATAAATTCCTTACTTAAAATCACAAAAGGATTCAGTTTTCGTTAAAGGAAATAATTCTCTTCTCATCTCCCTATCATTTCTCATGTGTTTAAGTATTCATATGCTTTCAAGCGAAATACTAAAAGTTTCCCCTCTGTAATGTAGACAATTGAAAATTAAAATGAATCCTTCACAACGACTTCCGAGGAATAGTTTGCTTAACTTTCTCCCACCTCAAATACTCTTGAAATCATCTTCAGCAAACAAACTGAAACTAGAATATCAATAGATCACCTCAAATGTAAGTGGCGTACAGAAGTTTACACTTAGCAGCTGCAGATAATTAAGGTGACTTTAGTGACAGTTTGACAAATTTTGATATGCCTGAAGGACATGGCAGGTAAGACAGGATGCATGGGGAAACAGGGACGGAAAGGAAGCAGTTCGGTTGAGATTCTCTTGGGGTTTGTGAAGTAAAAAACAAAAGTTTATCTGACAAATACATTTCAATTGTAATACGAAAATTAAAACAATGCGTCAGCTACGAGCAGCATACCCGACCACGCCCTTTAGCCATTGAATTCTAGGGATTCCCCTTACCTTTCCATGAACGTCCCTCACCGCCAAAATGACAAATGAAACTCAAAAGTTTAATGAACCGCAGCAACAGTCGCAAAACGAAATTTTGCTTACATAATGAGTCGGGCGAGAAGTTTGCCTTGTTTTCAAATGGGCAATGGATCCGACAGATCTCGGGGCGTGATGGGGGGCCACTTGGTGCTGATGGTGCCATCGGTGTGGCTGCGTTGGCGGCAATTAAATTTTACCCACAAAATGTACAGCTCAATGCGCTGCTTTCATAGCAATAATACTCATAGTCAGCGGAGCAGTTGTCAAAATTAACTAAATGCGGCACTGCTCATTAATCTCTGTCTCCCAGCAGCATTCAGCAGAGTGCTGCCCGCGGCAGCTGACTGGATGAATAACGGACTGAGTGAGTGACTGACTGACTAACTGAATAAACGAATGAGTGAATGACCATAGCGTCGCACAACCAGTCGACTAAACTGCACAAGGCGAACAAATAATGAGTTGAAAATATGCCAAGCTAGTAAGCTCAACTGGTGTTGACTCTGTAGTAGTGAAGTCTATACCGGTGTAATTATAATTGATAGTAGCAGCATATTTGGTTAAGCTGTCATACCCGCTGGCTGTCGTTTCATGACTACAGGGTATACAAATGAAAAATTTACTCAAAATGACAGCAAAAAGTAGCGTGGCTGTTGCTGATTCCCCCGCTTCAGCAGCTACTGAATTTCCCACTCTCCCTCTCTGTGCCCCCTTCATCTAGTCAACAGATAAACTGGAGTCTAAACAGACGCAACTGTCCTGAGTGGACGCATGTGGCAAGTATGCGTTGTATTGTGCGCCATATCAGAGAGTTAATCATTTTGCTTTTGCAATTTGTTTGATGTGTACGTGTCTCAACGGGGACTGTGAATGAGTGAGAGTCAGAGAGCGTTGGTGTAGGTGGGCGTATAGATCTTAAACGACATGCCCACAAAATTTAATTAACAAAAATAAATAAATAAATGAGACAAACGAGATGGAAACTCATTCAAAACAGAAAAATTGTTGAAGCAAAGGTTAGAAACACTGAAGACAACGCTACAGAGCTGATGTAGGGAAATCTTAGGGAATTCTTAGGGTTATATATTTTAGCTTCATAAATTTCAAATCATTTCACTAATAGCTTTATAGGCGGTCGAACTATAGATAAATATATAAAATTCGGTTTATCAAACCAAACCACAATTTGTTTAAGAATTTTAACACTGAAAACTTCGAATTCGTTGACTGAAAATTATTAAAACAAATATTAGCATTATGGAATAATGCAAATATTGACTGCCAGCAATTTTATAAATATTTACTAACCATTAAGTTAAAAAAAATTGTGTGAATCCAGAATTTCAACGATTCAAACTATCATAATCCCCCAACATTATTTAGCAATTAAATTGAAAAGCATTTAATAATTATGACCCGAAGGAATTACTTCTAATTTGATGTCGTTTCATGTCAACACATGGCAAATCAATTGATTTGACATTAATGTAATGCATAATATAGGCTTTGATGCTACTTACCGAACAATCCTCCCTTCGTAGACCAGTTTCTTTGAGTCGCTTTACACGCATTGCTCATACGCAGCGTATGACATTTAATTATCGGAATATTTAGATGATTTGAATTGCATGCTGGGCCTATTTATCGCCCGATCCGACTGAAAATACAAAAGATGGCATTACAAAGGGCTTATCAGATGTCAATCAGTTGTACTAAATCAATTAATTTGTATGCAAAATAAAAGCAAAGTTCGATTTGTGAGTGAAGTGGCATAGGCAATTGAATAGCCTGCAACAAGCTTGTAGTTCAATTATTTAGACAGCTGCTGGGAGGCCCCAATGCAGCGTCACATGCATAAACAATGTGCCACAAGCCCAAAAAGGCGACAAAACAACAACAACAACAACTGCAACAATAACACAAACAACAGACGGCAATGGCAATGGCAACGACAAGCGAGTATTCCCCACGTGCGGCCATGTGCCAGCAATTGAAACTCAATTTAGTCAACTGGTAGGAGCCACAGCAAAGGCATCGGCAAGCAGCACACACACACACAATGAGAGAGACAGCCACACAGACACAAATGCAGTTTACAATTTTCACGCCAATTGCCATAAAAGCCGTAAGTGAAATACACACTTAAGTGCAGCTCGATGCAACTGACTTCAACTCAGATTTTGACTCTGACTACGACGCTGACACCGACTCCGACTCCGACTATGACTTCTTTGCTGACTCTGTTCTTTTGACTTTATTTTTTACCCATTGCTAGTTGTTTTAGGGTATGCTGTGCTGACTGACATGCAGAAGAGAGCAGGGACAGTTTCTGTTTAATTATGTGATATAAAAATATTAAAAATATGTAAAATTACATAAATTTCATTACCTCCCAAATAAATAGAAAATTTTAAATTAATATATAGCAATAATTACCTAAAAATCATAAGTACGCAATACTTCAACACAAGTCTACTCTTCTTAAAAATCAAATCTATTCAAAGCTTCAACATAAAACTACTTGAAGATATTTAAGTCCCTCGCCCAAAAGTAGGCAATAGTTTTGTCCTCATAGTAGCTAGCTTCTCAACGACTACCTAGAGCAATGGGTATCTTTAATTCAAGTATAGCTTGTTACAGTTTCTTTTTTGTTTTTGCTATTTGATACTGTTTCAGCTGCTCCCATCCAGTCGCTTTTGTCCTCGGTTGTTGGTCCTTGGTCCTTGCTTGCTCCTCAGTCCTTAAATTCGGCTCACGTTTAGCCAATGTGTCGCCAGAGCGTTACAACGACTATCAACCAAGCGAAACGTTGTTTTTGCTGTATTTGCTATTCTTTACTTTGTATAGGCCTCAAGTGAAATGGTCACGTGGTGTGGCGCTTATGCCGTCTGGTTGGGTAATTAAATGTGGAAAACGAACTTTAAAGTAAATAGCCCAAAACAACAACAATTAATGCGAATTTATTTTCGAACTCATTTGGCTGTAATTGCTGGGCAACGTCAAAAAAAAAACCAAAATAAAAATAAAAACACGAAACGCGCGAATGTTTTGAGGTTGCTGCGAGGGTCAGTCGAAGAGAAGTGAAAGGCACTGTTAATTTTCTGTAGTATGATCTCTAAAGATATATTCTATTTAAAAGGGGCTAGTAAACGAAATATACTGAGTTAAAAATATATAAATTTTAGGCTTAAAATAATTAAATAAAATATTTTTCATTCGCAATTACTTCACCACAAAAATTTATATAAGTTTTATAGCCAATTCATATGAAAAATGTTTGATATTTCACTTCTCTCATAACTTTAGCTAGTTTCAAAGAATTTCTAGTAAAATAATAGATACAAATTAAAAAGTTCTTGCTATTTGTGTAAATTTATTGCACAAGCCAGAAAGTTTTTATTGCAAAAAATTTCAATTATGAAAGTTTTGTGGGTTATGAAGAACTTTTAAGGTGACCCACTGTCAGCTCGGCAATTTGGCAATTTTCATGGCATTTCGAGCTACTCATTTACAATAAATTTGGACAGGCCACGCAACGCAGTAAAAGGCTTAACACGACCGAGAGGGAGCGAACCTATAGGCCTTGCGTACTGCTCGGTCTCCCTCTGCCTCCCTCTCTCTCTCTGGGTAACTCCAGCCTTTTAGTCAGCATCGTTTCAGCTGCTTTATGAGCTACAATTGTGGCCTGTTTTGACCTACCCCCGCACGTATGCCATGCCCCTTTTGGGGGCTGTCAGGCAACTGCTGCGAACTGTAAATAACTTTGCTTATTTGAACATTTATTGGTGACGTAAACGGCTTGTAACATTGTTACCAGCCATTTCGACCAGGATGTTGAATACGAGTGGGCGAAAGAGCGAGAAAGAGAGAGAGAGAGAGAGAGGGGGGGATGAGCAGAGAGCCGAATGTTGTCTGTGTCGAGGCTTATTGCCGATTTTTACTCAATGTTAATTTCCTGCGAAACGAAAGAGCCAAACTTAGACTGAAACCAGAAAGTTCAGAGTTCAAGTTGACGAGTTAACGAGTACTCATATGGGTACTCACATGAGTACCCGTGTGCGCATACGTATCTGTGTGTGTGTGTGTGTGAGTCGGTGTCTGCGTATGTTTCAGGTTAATGCCACTGTCGAGGCTGCGAATTGGTCTTCTAAAGCTCGTAAAATTCTGTGTCGGCCTCAGCACGCTGCATGCAACATAAAATATGATGAAGGGCACTTAAGCAGCCTGCCACGTCTCGTGTGTTGACAGCTATCAAATGTGTACACAACATGCATAAATGAATGACAGACACACACACACAGACATATGCACAGAAAGTGGGCGGAGTGGGTGTGGTGTAGAGGTGTTTGTGACAAGCCTTTGTTTCCATTAATATTAAAGAAGGCAAACAAAAGCATTTGAGAGGTCGCCGCCTTCAAATCAGTTTACAATTTATGAGCCAGCTTCAATATAAAATGAAACAAAACTTTGCCACATTTGTTTACCTAGCAACCTGACACTTGCCACTTTCCACACCGCCCACTCTACCCTCTTTTCTCCCTTTGCCACTTTGCAGCAAGCGGCATACTTTCTGTTGCATAATATAATTTAAAGAATTTATGCTGCTGCAGTTGCCGTCTGCATATTTTGGCAAATGCCTGCAAATAATTTAGCACAAGTTGCCAGCGACAGCTTCGATATTGCAAATGGGGAAAACAAAGGTGAGAGCGGCTTAGGCAAGGCAAATTGGCCTTAAAGCAGTTTATTTAACTGCAAAACTTTAAGCGAACTAAGGCTAATTTAGAAAAGTAAACAGTTAGCGGAATAACACAGTTTAAATGAAATTAATATTGCGTGAATTTAATTAAATAACTTGTATAAAATGACCTAAAATATAACTTCTAATAATTTAGGTATTTTATGTAACTTTTAAGCAAATGCTTTGCTTGCAGCAATTTTTTAAAATAAACACAACTGACTCATAAACTAATGCACAACTCCACACATAAATTGTTAAAACAAACGGTGGATAAGATTGTTTAATAATTGACTAATTAAAAAGGAGTTTAAAGACTTAGTAAAATACTGTTGAATTTTAAAAAATGTTTCAAGAATTATCTCATTAAAGTTTAGTGCAAATTTTAGTCAAAAAATCGTTGGTTGAATGGAAATAATTGATTTTAAATCGAAGAATATATTATTAATTATATTTATTGCTAAAAATACAATTCCTTAGTTTTAAAATAAATTTAATTAGTCTTACTATATCAAATTAATCGTTCAACCTGTCGTTAAAGTTGAGATTGAGGTTGATAAATGCGGTGGCAAATGAAAAATAAACTGTGAAGAATGTGCGACAGTTGTGATTTGTGAGCTGACAAATTGAAAAGAACCACAGACAACGTTGCATTTACACTTATAAATTCCACAGCCTGTTTTTTTTACTTCCCCCCCTCTATCTCTCTTTCTCTCGCACTCGCTGTCTCAATTTTTCTGTTGTCGATTCGAAAGCAATTGCAATTGCATTCCAACTGTCATTAATCAAACTGCAACTTGGCCACAAAACCACACATGAAATCAACTGGTATTCGAAGTAAGTTGAGTTAAGTCGAGACGAGTCGAGTCGAATTGAGTAATTTGACCAATACGTAAGAGTTGGCCAATTGAACAAATGTGGCCATGTCAGACACAAGCACATAAACATTTGTGTTGCATGGAAATATGATCTATGAACGTTAAGCTGTCAGGCATTAGAGGCTTCCCTAAAGCGAAAACGCTTTTGGTAAGGTATACGAAATGTGGCCAACTCCCAAGTTTGTGGGCTTATAGGCATTGGGCAAGTTATGTGCACAATTTGTGCGCTTTCTCAGTAAATAAAAATGTCAAATTAATTTCAAGTGCTTAAGTGCACTGAATGAAAGCAAGAGAGCAAAAGACGGAGAGAGACAGAGACACGAGACTCGAGAGAAAATGAGAATTTACTGAGCGTTCATTTAATCCAGCCTTTTAAGCCTGCTCGACTGGGACAGGCATTGGAATTGGCATTGGGCAGAAACTAACTGGCAACATGTGGCATGCTCGAGTGACCCCCAAAAATATGCTACACAATTGTTAACAAGCCCAAGCGTTCAGCTATGTGGCAGTGTCGCTCTGTGTGTGTCGCTCTGTGTGTGTGTGTGTGTGCGACGACAAAAACGATTTCATTCATGAAATTTTTTACACAAAATTACATTTGCCAGCTTTATTTTATCCTCGCAGCCCCTTGCCCTCCCTATCTCTGGGGGTAACTAACTGCCACAGCGAAGAAGCCACTGTGCGGCAGCCATTTTCTCTAAATTACTCAGGAAACACCTACCCCTACCCCGTAAACACACCAACACACACACACACACACACACAGTCTTTTTGTGTGTATAATTTGCGTTGCCTTTTCATAAATAATGAAATGCTCTTTGGGTTGTATCTATGCCTCTGCTGCGACTTTTGTTTTTCACATGTGGCAAACTTTATGACCAACGCATGGGCGCACACACACGCACACACACACACACACATGCTCACACTGATATGCACACCCTAGATGAGATCCAACGGAAGCCAACTTACTTGCCACACATGCCCACATCCGTTTTGTACAAGTGGAATACAAATTAAATCCGACGGTTTTCTGGGATTTCCTCATTTGTACCAGATTATAATCTCTCTAGAAGTCCCCCTCCCACACCCCTTCCGACACCCCAAATCCTAACTATCTGCTCCATAATGTCAGTTGCTATCAATAGACGCACCAAATTCCAAATGCCTAGCACAAACGTTAATGAGTTGCTAAGTGTTGCCTCTGGAGTTATTTTGGTCTCCAGGCTGTTAGTCACTAGCGGGGTCAGCTTGCTGACAGGGTATGAGGGGGCAGAGTGCATTTGTGTACAAAATGGCATACCAATTCGACTTAATGGTCTGTTGAAACCGATAACAGCCATTCAATGGATGGCCAAGCAGCTCCGGTTACTATACAAATTGAAAGGGTTATTCCCACACCCCAAAATATCTCGTTCATCACTAGCAGTCACTTTGAAGTTAATTGTGGAGCTTTAAGAAACTCTCACTCCAAATCAAGTTAAAGCTAATTTAATGAATTTCTGCTTTAATGCATATAAATATTTTAAATTATAAGTTAAATTTTAAAATTTCTTTAACGTTTTTCCCATCAATAAATTAAGAAATATTTTTTTTAGCAAATTCTATTAGTCAGCATTTCAATTGCTAGTATTCGAGATCCCAGGACGCAGCCTGGAAGTTGTCTGCAAAGTTCTTAGTCCTGCCAAAAGCAATTTGCAACATTGTTCGTTTTCCGCATTCTGTTGGCAAGTTTGTGTGCACAATCTACTTAGAAGTAGAGTGGGAGAGGGGACTGGAGTGGAGTGGAGGGGGATTTGCTACGATTTATAGACCTGCCCGTTGACTTCTAGCATATGCATAATTTTTCAAGAGACTCGCATAGAAATCATATCATAAAATAAAATCACAAGTGCTTTTAATTTGTTCCAGCAAATGCACAGCCTACGTCGAGGTACTATGGAGAAATTGTGCGTTTTTTTAGGTAGAAAGAAAATACTTGAAACAGTTTGATATTAAACACTCAAATCCATAACATATATTATAACAAGCTGTTAAAGAAAATCTGTTATGTTAACGATATGTTATGTAGAGTTAATGTTAAGTGTTGTGTGGCTAACGCTGAACTGTTAACTTAACAGTGAGTGATATTCAAGTTCAGCAGCAGTTCTGTTACGATATGTTATGTAGACTTAATGTTAAGTGTTGTGTGCCTAACACTAAACTGTTAACTTAACAGTGAGTGCTTCCATTAATATTTAAATTGAGCAGCATTTCAGTTTTATTTTTTATACTACCTTGTAATCAAAACTTTGTTAATTATTCCCACTCTTTTTATTTTCATTTTGCCAACAATATAAGCAGTTAGACCCATTGTGCCATGAAGGACTTATGCTCACACACACACAGAGAAATACACACACACATGCGACTCGTTACTTAGCGCACATTTAATTTTGTTACCAATACTTAGACAAGACTGAAACCCACACATACAAACACAATTCCATGTAGACACACACACACACACACACACACACAGATAAGTAGATGGGTGGCATTTCCGTTGGGTTTCTGAGACTTTGGCACAAGTTTTTGGCGCGCCATAAAACTATGCGGCAATTTATATAGTTGCCATGCTTCAGCGCCTTCAAACTCGCCCACTCATGAATAAGTGGGCGTGGCCAAATGAAAGCATTGTAGTTTATGCCAAATGTTAATGATAATGAGCCCCATTCCCCTTTCCTTGCCACTTTAACCAAAATTGCTACTGTTTCCACATTTGAAATCTCATAATGAAAAATTCATTTATTCCATGTGAATTTTGGTTTATTTTGCTCATGTTATGTTTGATTTTAGACTCTATGGAATTATTCATTGTATTATGATTCAGTTTTTAAAATGGCTTTGGCTTTAGTGTGATATAAATTGGAAAATGTGGTATCGAAATTATATAATTTTACAACAAGATAAAATTTTAAATTTATTAGACTTTTTAAACCTGTTTATTACGGTTTAATTGCTGACCTTTAGAAATTTTTTATTACCTTTCTAACCGTAACTTGTATTACTTTAATAATTTCCATCCAAATCTGACAAAAGGCAATAATCCCTTGAAAAAATTGAAATCTTCTGGCGTTTATCAAAATCTTTACAATATTTTATAAATGCAAATTTGGAGATTTTTGACACGCCCCTGAAACGTGCTTTAAAACCGTTCGAAACATTAAATTTTGCGGTTTGAACGCAGTGAAAAATAATCGCTGGCCTCGGTGATGGAAATTGAATTTGCGAGTGTTGAGCCACAAACGCAAAAACCGCGAGCAAAATCTATGCACGAACATAAGCACACACATATACCATGATACATATACATATTTATATGTATCTATATATATACTTCAACACAACTGTATGTGTGTACAACAACCATCTCTTTCCCACACACACACACACACATTCGAGAGCACTTTAAAAGCAACGTGTGTAAGCCACAACACATTTCAAATGCGTAAAGCGTTTTGAGCCAAAGGCGCAACTGAATATAGGAGCACTGCGGTGACAGAGACGGTAGAGACGGCATGGACGGAGACGTGGTTGAATCCTACAGACCGATGCGACGCGACGCCTAGTTAGTTGTCAGACCCTGGTTGGTTTTTAAGCCTTATAAATTAGCGGTTAGATTGAGCGTCATAAATCGTGCGATTAATTTTAAAGTGCGCGTGCGTCCGCATGTTTATATAGGACAAAGATTTGCGCTTTAAAATCTCTCGAAATTGAAAACAACACAAGCAGCGAGTGGAGAAGGAGGTGGGAGTAACCATAATTTTAGGCAAAACCATAGCAAGGGACCACATATGATGGAGGTTTTGGCAGGTGAGTGTAGTGGGTTAGGTACGTGCTGATAACAAGGGAATATGGAGGGACTGTACGTAGCGGGAAAGAGATATATAGGGAGAGAGAGAAAGAGACAGAAAGGGAGAGAGAGAAAGAGAGAACGGGGGAGAGAGAGAATGAGGGAGATTGAGTGAGAGAAAGAGTTTAAGACATACTGAGACAAAGAGTGCGATTAAGAGCATAGTGAATATATTAAAATCTCTAAGGAAAATATTATAATATTAATAGGCTTAAGAATTCTAAATTTAATCGATTTAAAAAATTAATTTAATTGGTATTTCAGATTTGTTAGTTACATTTCCTTTAGCTTATTTTAATCAAAAATTTAATATAACTACCCATCTACTTAAAAACATAGCCGTATTTTCTTCATTTTTTAAACTACGCATTTTAGGTCATGGGGTCCTGATAAACCTGGTAGCATATGAAAAAAATGTTGCATTCTTTTAGGCAGTGCCTGTAATTTGCCTAAGCGATGCCGTCTAAATTTATGTATCTAATTAAAATAAACGCATAAAAATGCGCTCATGAATGCGTTGCATAAAACACAAACAAACAAAAAAAAATTGGATGAGCAACTCTCTGCTCCTCCTCTGCTGTATGTTTAGCGCTTCGAGTAACTTCATGGCGCATAAATTTTGCCTAATGCTACCCAAGTCTTGTTACACTCCCTGCCACTGCTGCTGTCGCTGATGCTACTCCTAGTGCTGCTACTAGTGCTGATCCCAGTGCTATTCGCTGGTGTCGACTGCGTACGTGGGCGTTACTAGGGGCAGCATGGGGCAGGCACAAGCTGTTTGTTTATGCTCCAAAGCTGCATTTTTATGTGCCGACAACAGCAGACCACTCCATCAGTCGTCCATGTTTCACTGTACACTAAATTACACTGCACAAAAATCACAGCGACAATAAGTTAGCCAAAAAACGGTTGAATTATTGGCAAGACGGCGAGTTAGAGATTTATTTCGTAGTTAAGTTTAAAGTACTTTAAGTTGAGGAAGTAAATCTAATAACTTAAATTGCGATAAAAATAAATTGCCCTCAAATATATTTTTAATACTCAAATGACTTTTGACTTAGACCCGAATTAACTAACAATTTCAAGCCAATTGAACCAACATAAAAGCGCAATTAAGCATAGAATAAGTGAGTGAATTCAGCTGCATAATTTTGATAAGTAGAAAACATTGAAATATTGAGTCAACATTGAATTGAATAACACATTCAACAAGTGCCTTTCAATACACCCAAATGCATTTACAGGTGCTTTACTGATTTTGAGATATGCAAATATTGATATTACATTAATCATTCAATCTTTATGGCATTAACGTCCATGAAATTTGTCAATTTTTTTATTCCCAACCGACATCACAGTGTGCACCCTTGTGGGCGTAGAGGTAGGGGCTGTAGGGAGGTTGAAGGAGTAGGTAACAGAGGTGGCAGGAGTAGGCGCTTTAGTATTGCCTTTTTAATAAAATTAGCTCCGGCAATGGGTGCTTGTTTATGCAGGCTGTAGTCGAGCGACCCCGAAGAGCAACCGAGCGCTTCTACTGATGCACACACTTTCCCTACATGTGTGTGTGTGTGTATGGGTGTGTGCGTGTGTGTATCTTTCTCGGTATATGTGTGAGTATGTACTTGGCTGCTTATTATGCATGAATTTCAAATGAAGTCGCGAACGTGACACAAACTCAGCACCGCCCCCAAAGTCGCCCACTTCAGCGTTAGGCTCTGCGACTGTCTCTGCTTCTTACCCGGCCCGAGTTCTAGTTGTTGTTGTTGCTACACAGCATACGCGGCCTTTTTGCTGCCAGCTAACACAAAATTTACACATTCGCATTACGATATGCATTTAATATGAGAGAAAAGTGCGTATAAGAAAGTCTCAAATTAACTTCAAATTCTACCAAAAATAAAAAATATAAAAATTGAAATACGCATAAAACTCTTTGCACTAAATGGTTAGCATTGAGAATGCCAGCGGAAACGGAAATGAGCATAGAAGTTGCCATATTATGCGTACATGTATTTGTACTTGAACTAATCATGAATTTTATACAGTTGACTGTTGATTGTTTATAGCCCTTAAGTGAGCTCTTCATTTGAGCAAGGTCAGCGTAAAGGAAACCTTTGAAAGGAAACCCCAAAATGTGGCCAACTCGTAGGGAGTATCCTGTCAATATGAATAGTCGTATTATGCAAACGACTTTTGGGTTCAGTAAGTAAATTGAATAGCTTTCATTTGTAGTGCTCAACTGTCCGACTCGATTATCTTCTGTGTCCGAGGGTAAGAAATTTCCAAATTTGCCAGACTTAATATTATTACGAATTTCAAATAAGTATCCAAGTTTACTCATACTTGATTTATGTATCATTAGTGCTGGGTTGATTTTAATATTAAAGATAAGTTTGCTTAGATCAGAGAGAAATAAAGTTAAAGTATTCCAATCAGAATGATTTGACTTGCAATTCAAATTGTATAAACTGAAATCTACATGTGCAAAGAACTTAGAAAAAAGTGCAATTAAACTTTCATGATAATTCTACAAAAACGAAACGCTGCTGAAATATGCGTAAACTTTTCCTTGTAAAAATTCATAAGGGCAAAAACTATTTAAGCAGAAAAACGAGCATTTATTTTAGAATTTGTAATGATGAAATCAGTTCAATGTTTGTTATATAAAGTTATAAAGTTTTTAACTAACTATTATAAGACCGCGTGAGTGCCACAGAATGCAGTTTATTAAACTAACTACTTAAGCATGCGAAAATAAGGCAGAAGAGAGAAAAACACACGTAAAAAATAATCTAACACACTCTCCAAGGCGGGAAGCACTTAGAGCTCAAGCAGCAAAACGATGGGAGCAGCTCAAGAGGGCGGAGGGAGGTGAGCAGATGGGTAGTAGAGGAGGAGCACTCAAGTGGCGGCACACACTTCAAGGAGATATTTTCAACACGCTCTTCGACAGCAGCAACAAAACAGCAACAAGGACAATGGGCGCTAGGCATTTGCAACTTAATTGCAATGTGTATGAGTATAAGTGTGTCTACGTGTGTGTGTATGGGTGTGTGGGGGTGTGTGTTAGTCGAGGTGTTGTTCTAAGGCGTGGCATGGCCTCTGCATTATGCATAGGCTAAACATACAACACAGCCTTAGTATAGAGCTCGTAATAATCATTTTGTCAGCTGCCTGCTTCGCGCTAATTGCAATTAAACAATAATGCACAGAGTTCGCGCAAAAGAGACGGCAAATGTGTAAGAAAATGAGATAGCTATATGTATGTGTGTGCATGTAGGAAACATTTTTCGTGAAAAATTCGTTTAGAAAAGTGAGAATGATGCGTAATTACGAGGACTAAGAAGCGCATGTCGCGCTTTTGACAGCAAAAGGCGTTTAATTAAATGTTAATAGCAACAGTAACGACAACAATAACAGCAACAACAATGAGAACAACAACAACAAAGGCTAGCAGACAATTAACAGCGTCTTATTGTAATTGTTGTTGCTTTGAGTCGCGTTTGTTGTGCTTCTATTTGCATATCATTAAGCCGAGTAATACTCGTTATACAAATTGTTCTCTCTGTCTCTTTCTCATGCTCACTTACACTTGCACGCCATCTCTCTCACACACATTTGCTGTGAGTGCATTGTCAACGCGTGTGGGCGTCGTGTGGGCGTGGTCATTGAAGAATGGCATGACACCAAAGTGAAAATACATTTATCCCAAAAGCAAAAGTCAATTTCGTGCTATAAAGGCTTGTTGTGTGTGACAAAAGCTGAGAGCTGTGTACCGTGACTTGAAGTCAGCTGAGTTTTCTTATTATGTGTGAACTGCTTGTAATATTTATTTAATAACTTAATTTATGGCTTAAAATAAATAAATATATTTTTAAACACAGTAACAAAAAATTTTTTAATATTTTTAGAGTATCCTAAAATGAGATTTCCCCACAGTTAATTTATTTTTCAGTACCTTGTACCTAAAGAATTAAAAACAAATTAAATTAACCATTCCAAATGGTTGCAAATATATTATTAGTGACTAATAAATGATTAATGAGCTTTAAAATTGTCATAATGTTCGAAACAGCTGTCTCTTTCTCTGCCTTTTAATTTTCTAGCTATCAGAATGCTTTCAATATTTTTTTCGCCATCAATTTTGATGTGTACAAAATTATGAACATATAAAATTTAAGGGTCACACACCAAATTAATGCACCTATATCTTAACGATTCATACTTAGCTATATGTGGCTGTAAAGCATAAGCATTACACTTAAGTTTAGCACAGCAGATTCAACAAAATAAAAAAAAAATTGGTGATAGTTTTTCACAAGAGACCGTAAAACGGCCATGACAAATATTTGAGTTGAAAGCGTTAACAATTTACGAGTTGAGGTGAGCGAAGGTGAAAAAAAAATGTATGGGAAGTGGGAAGGAAGTGGGGAGAAGGGGCTGTGAAAGGATAGCACACGTTTACCTGGCACACGTCGGGAAAATTGACAACTCAATTGCGAAAACTATTTACACGCAATTAGGTGAAATGACGGGTAGAAGCAACGGCCCACAAGCTACTTTAGCTCACGGCAAACTTGTCAAGTAAAATAGAACCATAAAATGTAGGTATAACAAAGGGACTAAAGACAAACGACAACGGACAACGGACAGGAGACAACAGGCAAACGGACAGGAGACAAGAGACAACGGACTTTCTACTCAAAACTGAGGACTTTGGCTCTACGGACGGGAGACTGGAGACCCGAGACTCGAGTGTAAATATTGACCAGGCGTCAGGGCCAGAACAAAGTGGGCCGTGTGACACGGTCTGTGTGTTGGGTGTTTGGCTGTTGGTTGTTGGGTGAAAATGTTGAACTGGAACCAGCAGCTCATTCATAAATGCATTAGGGAGCTGTCAGGCTGTGCAATCGAATTCATGTTGGCATTAAATGTAAATTATGCAAGCCAGGACATTGGACCAACCGTACGGTCCATGAATTTGGCATGGCTCGGAGTCAACCACTTGGAACTGACCAAAAACCCAACCACTGACGAACCAAACTTGTCAAGGTGATTGTTAACGGATTCCAGTTTATTATATGAGCCATTAATATGCAGCCCAGGCGTTTGAAGGACTCACTCAAATGGGAGTCGTACAGCACTTAGTAAGTGACACTAATAATGCGTACTATATATATTCAAATGTATATATACATGTGTTTATATAGCTGATATAGGTAGATATTCTTAACTCGATTGCATTGTGTGTAGTGTGACCCAGTTACGGTTCTATGTTCTGATCAATTTGCCCTTGAGCGAATGTTGTGCAAACTTCTCTAGCTGCAGTTGTCCTTGCACTGCAGTTGACATTTGGTTGGTCACACACACACACAAACACCCACACACCTATACACACCTACAGCGAGCGAGTGTCTCTTGGGTCACCCTTTTGCATGATTTAAAACTATTTAACTTCTTTTGGCATTTCTTTTTGCAAGTTTTTCCCCTTTACCTTCAGTTCTGTCGAGTTCCGTTCGTTTCCTTTGTTTTGTTACAGTAGTTTTTGACATTTTGCTGCACTGTGATTTCCACTTTTGCACCTTTTATGTTGAGTGTTTTTACGAGTACGAAATGCTCTCAGCTTCTGCTTTCTCCACTCTCTTTCTCATCGCATCTTCAACTTAAAAATTTATGAGTTTTTTAACCTTGCTGCAAATGGCACAAAAATTGCTGACAAACGCAAGCTCTCAACGGGTTTTGTCCCTCTGCAAAACTTAATGTATATGTGTGTGCTCAAGTGTGTGTGTGTGTGTGTATGGGTGAGTGTTGTGTCAGTAAATTGTTAATTACTATTGTCATGTGCATTGCAATGCTGTTGCCAGCAGCTACTATCTGCAATACGATACAATGTAGTGCATATGCGGCGTATGAGTAATATTTACATGCAGTTTGAACATTTGAAGTAACTAAAAAGTTTGTGACTAAAACTCTTCTAGATATTTTTATAAATTTCTATGTGTGGGTGTGGGAGAAAGTTAATGACAACCTGTGTAAGAACGCTCAAAAATGAAATATCATTTACTCAATTTGTACAGAAATATGATTGGTTTTTCCAGCAATATTTTTTGACAGCTCGCTGTACATTTGTTTTAGCGTGTTCGTGGGTAATTAACTGAACTGCCAAAGTGAGAGAGTCGAAATATTTTTAATAGCTTCCTAATGACCTGCCAATTACTTGAGTTTGCTCTTTCTAAGTTGATTTTGTGTGTGTTTGTGGAATGCAACATAAATATAAATCAGTTCAGTCCCTGTATCGCCTGTCTTGCCTGCCTTGATTGCCGAAAACTAATTGGGTTCATATTTGAACTTTGTGTGTCTTTGCAGAAAGCTGTCAGGGACCACACGAGAAACGCTTACTGAATCACCTGCTCTCCACCTACAATACTTTAGAGCGACCCGTTGCCAATGAATCGGAGCCACTGGAGGTTAAATTTGGACTGACACTGCAGCAAATCATCGATGTGGTAAGTACTGTGGGCAAATAACAATTTCAATTTGCTAAAAATATATACAACTAACTTGTAACCACAACTAAATGAGCAAGTGGAGTCACAACGAACTTCTAGATATACAAATACTGTATTTGAACTTAGTTTAGAATGAAAATAATTCAGTTTTCTGGTTAGCCTTGGTAAGTGACATGTACCCGTGCTGAAATTTCCACAACAGGGACTTTTATTTAAACTATTTGTTTATTTTATTATTTTGTTTTTCACAGGCGCTTTTCAGCAGCCAATGACCACAAAGCCTTTTAAATTGTATTCCAAATTTTGTGTTTTTTTGACATACAATTCTTATATTTTTTATGCAATAGGTTTCTTATCAGCAACTTGCAATTATTTGCATCAGCTGAAAAACAGTTTGCCCAAATTGATTTTCAGTTAAAAACAAACTAGAATATATGGATTTAATTTATTTATAGTATTAAGCTAGCAGTGCCAAAAATTTAATTAAAATAATGTCAAAAATATCTAAAAAAAAACCTTTTTTATGTAAAAAACTATGTAAGACTAGGAGGTATCGAAGAAAGAACGAGCATATATATTTTGTTAAAATTTGTTATTGTTTTAATTCAAGTTTTAAGATGATTATCTTATGTAAATATATGGATCAGCGTCTCTTCAAATACGGTTGGACAGTTTCCAACTGATTTCAGTTTATCTAAATATTCATTTAAATATAAGTAATAAATAAAACAGTGGTGTGAAATCTGTGAATGTATAAAGTTTAAATTTACGAGTTCTTGCGTTTCTTATAGGACGAAAAGAATCAGATTCTGACCACAAATGCGTGGTTAAATTTGGTAAGTGACATGTACCAGCTGTCAAATTGTCTAGCACCTGTTTGTCTGTCTTTTTTATCAACTGATAGGGCTTTTTTATTTGCTTAAAACTTGCTTTTATTCGTTAACAATTATAAAAAACCAAAACAAACAAATTTATGTGTATTTATTTGAAACATTTATGGCAATTGAAAGCGACTAGCTATTTAGATTTCAATAACCACAAGCATTCGTTAATTTCTTATTTCTGGGAGCTCCTTTTATCCAAATATGTGTTGTCTCGATATGTGTGTGAAAAATAATATTTAACTAAAAATTGAAACTTAATTTGCTGTGAAACACCAATTATTTGTTACAACAAAACTTTGCAATGGCAAATCACCGTACTAAAACCATTAAATTAAAAACTAAATTCAATTAAATTAAATACAATACTCAGTACTAAACTATGGCAATCAAATCTCAAAGTTTGAAAGCTTAAAAATTGGCCAACGGAAATAATTTTGCTTTACTGCGTTTCTTTATCTAAACCAATCCAAAAGTTTATGATTTATATGTTCCCATTTGACCTAAGTTTCTGCTCGTTATAACTGTCTGGCTAAGGTTGCGTTATTGCCAAATTGGCATAAATTGCCAAAGGATTTTTCAAGCATAAGCATAAACAAATAAATCAAATCGAGTAAAGTAGCACTGACCGACTAGCAAATACCCACTGTATATATCTACGAGCTCAGCTGCTTTTATTATAAATCTAGCACACTTTTCTATTTCTTCTTCAACCTAAATGAAAATTTCTTATATACTCGTACAGGGTATACAGCAGCACATGCTAACACTTTTTATGCAGCAACAATTCTAACGCTTTTTTGCAGCGCACCTGAAGCTGCTGCTATTGATCAATATAAAAATCCTATTCAAAATAATTAATAGCGCTCTTTTTACCCGCACGAGATTTATGATAGCCACACAATTTACAATTTGGCTAAAAAACCGCTTCTAACTGTGTGTTCCGACATGTCAAACACAAAACAGCAAACGTAAAAAAATAATTAAATTCAATATATTTATTAAAATAAAACGCATCAAGCACTAATCAATTTTATTTGAAATAAATTTAATTTTAGCAGCGTGTCATGCCGTTTTTGTCATTGTCTGTGTGTGATTTATATATTTATACAAGAAACACAAATATGTTTCAACATATTTTATAAATAAAAATATTTTTTAATTTAATAAATGTTTTCCTTTTTTTTTTTTGTGACACGTTTTATGACACATATTAAATTTACACATTAAAAATCTAATTAAATTAAATGACAACAAAAAACGGAATGCGCTTAATTTGTTGTTACTTTATGACAAAGACACGCTTAGATATATTTAGACAAAATAATGAGAAATATTATTATTTAAAAAGTTTCAATAATTTAGAACTGTAAAGCTCTTGAATCAAAAACAAACAACTGGTGTTAAGCGCATTAGACACAATTTAAAGCAAACATTAATATGCATTTAATTAAAGCTAATTAATATACATAAATATTATGCTCAACTCGGTGTTCATTTAATCTCGTGAATTTCTAGACGACTTTCTGTTTCATTTTCGTGTTTAACTGCAACCCAACTGTGAGTGTGTATGCGTGTGTGTGTGTGCGTGTGTGTGAGTGTCTGTTTTAATCATAAACTAATTATACGCGTATCTATTACAGATTATGTTTGAATTACTATAATTATTGCTGGGTACATGTCATAAATCGTTTCTCAACAAAACAGAACTAAAAGCCTTAAAGAAATGAATACAAAACCAAAAATGAACAGCTTACTTCGGATCACCGAAGTTTAAATACCCTAGCAGAGAGTCTCACCTTAACTGCCAGGGTATTAAATCAAAACTAAACCAAAAAATGCAAAAGGAACAATAAAAACCAATAGTAAGCATGCATTTAACTAAACAACTAAACTATAGCTGTTCTAATTGTATATCTAAACATATATAAAATATATTTGTACACACATTTATATATAAACCTTTATAAAAACAATAACATAAACATAAATCTTGACGAACGATTTGGCTTTAGTGTGTTGGCTTTTGTTTTTGTAAATTGAGACCATTACAAATGGATTATTTATGGTCATGCGAACAATTTGCATTTAGATAATCAAGAGCATAATTTATGCACAATTTCAGATTGATAGATAGTTGGGGAAAAACCGCAGAGTTTGTTGATTTGCACAACCGCATAAATTATAGAGACGACATCCAGGCGAGCATTATGAATTTTAGCCCTGACATTTGCACCAATTTCCCTAGCCAAGTTGTCAATTACGCTAATTAGTTTACTAATAATTAATAGTGCCCACACTGACGCCTGATAAACAGTTGTCATGGCCATTCATCAAATGTGAGCAGCAAATAAATTGCAAAAAAAAAATGTACTTTCAAAACCAACTAGAAAACACTCTTAAAGTCGAGTAATGTCAGTTGCTAAAATGTAATTAAGAGTTCGATTTGTATTCACACACTAAAATACCCAATATTTATAGGTGTCTAAAGATTAAATTGCTGCTCTCATCCTTTTAATTCCATTAGAATTTAAAATTATGTATGTACAACTAGATTGAGTGTATTGTCTGTAAAGTGGTAACATATTCTACAATTACCAGCGCTTTGTCCTTGTAATTTGTTTTTTGTGCTTCCTCTGCTGTTGATGATGATGGTGATGATCCTTTTAGCATTGATGGCCCCAGCATGTCAGGCAACTGCTTGGAATGCAACTAGACAAGAGACATCAGCCAGCTGGCAAAGTGTCATTCACAAAAATTGCCAGGCATTTGGAAGGCGGAACGTGAGGCGTTGCCTTCTACCAAAAATGTCACACACTTTTCCCCTTGGCACGACATTAAAATGCACATTGTGGCACCATCAAAGTTAAGAAATAAAGTCATTAGCATTTTTCGGCCAACACCAGAAACTAGTAACATAATGACCTCGCACAGGTTGCAGTCACCTAATGTCCTAGGCACAAACCCAACCAAATGCCTGGCCAATGGAATTGTGCCAAAAGGAAGTGTCTAAAGTGTCTTCATGCCAAACCGAACAATGCAATGGAGACAACTCTCAGGTGTCCACTTGCAGGTGTTTGAAGTGCTAATAGCAGCTTGTTAGACTTTGCTGGGGGCATTAATTAGGGGATTGATACAGAGATTTTTTTAAATTTCATTTAGCTAGGAATAAAACTTCGGCAGTTTCATTTTTTTAATTTCCCCTAAAGCAATTTAAAAAGTTTTAAAGTAAAAGCAGTGCTACAATGTAAGTAGTATATAAACTGTGCGTTATTATTCACTTAATTAATTATACGCTGGTTATTAAAATATCTGTAAAATTAAAAATGTAAATAAATCATTGCTGTATCCATTACATTGAGCTCTTCGCTTAATTGCATATTTATAGCTCGACATTTTGTCGTCGAGGCAAACTGCGCGTACTTATCACACACTTATTTGTCTCGACAGCAGCGGGAAGCCATAGCAAGAGGGGTAGTTAGTGGGGGTAGGGGGGGTAACACATATGCCAGAGCCAACAAACTTTGTCCTTGAAATGAAAAATACATGTGCATGTAAGCGAGAAAGTAAACCCCATTTAGAGCAAGTTTAGCTGGTACATTTATCATAAAAATCGGCTACTGTTAGAATTTGCGGGAAACAATTGAGGGGGAAAATCAGGAGGACAAAGGACAACAACGGCAATGGCAATTGTTGGCTCATTAGAAACTCATTTAAAAACAATTTGGCACGTTAATGCAAAATAAATCTATAAGCTTATGCAGGCAATGACAACGTGCTCGCTGATTCGCCACTTTCTCCACAACTTTCACTATGGCTTTGCCATACATAATGTACAATTATGTATATATAGTACATAATATTACAACATACTTACACACTTGCTAGTAGCTATATACCCATAAATATGATGCGATTAAACGACCGGCTACAAAGTGCGAGCATTTAATGCAAATGTCATTTGTTGCAAATGATGCCTTCAACTTTTTCAAATGGTTTAAGAGTAAACGTAGGCGAAGAGTGTATACACTACCTTAAGAATAGAATTTATGCATTAGAAAATGAATTAAATTATTGTAAAATAAATTAATGTATTAGAAAATATTTAAAAATATAGAGAACTTAATCCACTGTCTCTTCAAACTAAGCATATGCTAGCACTGCTTTCCTGTAACCGCTTCAGAAATGAAATCGTTTCATATCTGATTATGGGCGCATTAAACCCACTGTTAGAGTATACAGCAAGAAAAAGAAATCACCCAAAAAATGTCATTAGTATGCGTCGGTGTTGACGTTGTCGACATTTGCAAAACGTACCAAGACGTGTTCCAGCTTCTCTGGCTGCTCCAAACTGTATTTCTTTCCGGGGGGAATGTGGGGAGCGGAAAGCAGCAGCCTTTGCAAAGAAGGTAGTGCTAGGGGTTGAGGACGGTCGGGGTAGGAGTAGCCCTGTCGGAAGTGCGCTTAGCAAACAGCCTGTCATAAACATGAAATTTGCACAAAACCGCCATTTTTATAAGGTGTCAACAGCAAATATCACATATCACATGCACATATAGACGTTATATGGCATTTGATGTCGAAAGGAAGTTGCCACATATTGGCTTAACCAAAATGTTAAGTGGCTCAAAACTGAGTTGGGAATACTCGACACTCTACACTACCCTTCTTAGCTCCTTGCATATCATTATGGCCGGAAAATGTTACCCACTTTTCTCTCCGTGTATCTTTTAATGGCTCAAGTCGTTACTGCAGCTGCTGTCAGCCACTAACTGGGCCAAGTTGTTTGGGGCAATTTTTGCTTCTGCTTTTGACTTTGTTTTAGCTTTTTGTTTTTGTTTTCATATACGTTTTTACGGCCGAGTTATTAATGACAAAGTCACCTCAACATTTGGCTTTCATATGCAGATATGTGTGGGAAATATACGGGAATGGGTGTAATAATTTAACTTCATCTGCATTAAAAGCGACAATTGCCGGAACCAGCTCGATATAGTACACATTATTAAATATCTATCACACAGCATGACTGACAGTCTGTCAGACTGTGTGTCGCACTGTCTGTCTGTATGTGACTGACAATAAGCCAGCATGAAATATCTTTAATTAAAATTTGTATAAAGATAAATGGGTTTTGATACCTAGTTCAAAAGTTTTTATTGCACAGACTTTGGCCCACATCAGATAAAATGCTAAGCAAATTGGCACATTGGACAAACCGAAAAAGGACACTGTCTAAGCTAAAGATGCTCGCTATGTCCTGCATGTCCGCCTACCAGCAGATTAAAATTTACTATTGGATTTTCCTTTCATGACAAGACAAGGACACACAGCTGTGACTGTGTCTGTGTGTAGCTAAACGTAGCTAACAAAAGTTTTGATAGCATTTCCGCTTTAACTATGCGCCTATTTGATTAGGTCTTTGTGCCAGTGTCAAGCTAATTACACTAACATGTAAAACTATGTAAGTGAACTGTGTAGAATATTTAAATAAAATAAACTGCTAAGATTGCCAAGTGTTTTTCAAAGTATAAAAAATTATCCAATCCAGTTGAGTTGCAGCTTACTTCAAAAATTCTTAAGCCAAACACATTAAAGTCAAATCGTATCCAACTCATGACATAAATTATCTATATAAAAAATAAAATATATAAAACACACACAACCAAAAAAAAAAAAAAAAAAAAAAAAAATCTTGTAAACTCATAAAACAAGTATATATAAAAACTTTCTATTATCATGCTCTGCTCTTTTTTACTTTTCACTTTTAATTACCTTACATATATTTCCTACTTTTTCTTTACACCGCTTTGTTCTCACTTTATTTTTGTTCAACTTTTTCTTTTCATTTATCTATATAATTTTCTTTTAATTTTTTTTGTGTGTAAACAATTTTTATAAAATGCGTTTGTAGGACGAGAAAAATCAACTACTTATAACGAATCTTTGGCTTTCGTTGGTAAGTTTCAACTTAAACTCAAAAGTCATTTAAACATTAAATAAAAAAAACACCATAAACCTAGCTATATATCTATATAAATCAATTTATATATATTAAATCATATGTGCTTTAAATATAATCATAATCATAAATAGTATCACAAACCATTCATTAGCTATGCCGAGCAGCTTACCAATACCAATTAATCATAGTACGTAGTTAGTTTTGGCCGCCAGGTATAGCTAATGAACTGTGTTTTGCCTGCTCGTAATTTATACACACACATACACATGAGCCATCCCTTTGCTAAGTGTTGTGCCCAATATTAACTGAAATCCGCTTGGATTATAGTCTATAATCCACTTTCGATTTATGAGTTGAGATATCAAAACTTTCTACCCAAAACTTCTATTGTAAAGTATTCAAAGCTCTCTCTCTTTTCTGCTGTCTCACTCTACTTACTCCCCCTCTCTCTCTCTCGATGGCGACACAACTAAATAGCTTTATTGCGTGGCTTAGCAAGTGTGTGATAAATTATTTAAACATCATGCTATAAAAACCAAATTTAATTAAATCAACTTATACATTTAAATCAATGCGCTTTGTTAAAAATATCTTAATTATTACACAAATATCCAACAACAAATAATACAACTACAACAAAACATATATTTAACTATTTATCTAGCTAAAGCAGAATGCAGTTTATGTTTCAATTTTATATTCTCTATTCTTCCATTATTAGTTTTATATCAAATTTTGTATAGAAAAACGCTTTTTTGAAATAGTTTTATTTATTCTTTTTGAGTTTTAGCTTTTACTGCCAAATACTTAATACCATATTCATTTTGTTGAATAACCTTTTTTCGCATTTATTAAGAGCAACTAAAGAACCAACACATAAACAACGTCAAACAGCAAACAACAAACAACAATTAAAACAAAATGACAACCAAACACAATTTTTGCATGCTCATATGAACAATATTTGAAATTGCATCGTGTCATAAGCCCAGATAATTCCAATTGCATGTCTTAACTTATTTTTGTGTTATTAATGGATTTTTACTGTGCTAGTCTATGGTAGTAGTATGCATTTTTGAGTTGTGTGCTTAAATTTAGACTGTCAAAAAATAAGAGTAAGTCTCGTATGTCAGTTAGAACGTACACTAACTTCAAGTAGCTGAAAAATCGTACATTTATATATAAATTTAAGCATTATTTATATTTAAATGAAAGGTGACAAGTTTTATCAACATGGGCAACAGTTAAAAAATAAATTAATTCTCTGAAAAGATTTAACTACTACAAGCATGGAACTAAAGGACTGTAAGGGTATCTACAAAATACCATAAATGCCGTTGTAAATATGCGCATTACTGAGCGGAAGTGTTGAAGGGCGTGGGGAAAATTGAACATGATTTTTTCATGGCATTATGGTACTTATGTTTGACATTGGGTTTGTTCAACACACTCGTCAAGCCCTGTCAATTTGTGAAATTAATTAAATTATTTATTTAACACATCGATTCGATCGTCCTTCTACACTGCTACGATTTTCCCACTCTCTCTCTCTCTCTGATCCCCTTACAAAAACAAAATAATAATTCGCTTGCAGCAGCGCTTAAATGAAGACCCGTCGCATATGTTGCACGCTGTATGTTGCCTGTGGCATGTTGTACTTACATGTACATTATTTGTAATTTTCGATTCTGGTAATTGCAAAAACCCTAAAATGTGATTCGTGGCTCATTTTTGTTGTTTTAAGCATCCGATTGGCAATTCCATAGCCATGATTGATGACTTGATGCTCCATTTATAAACTGACAGCCAGAAATGTGCCACAAAACGTTTCTGAAATTCACGACTCGGAACGGCAATTGTAATTTAAATGTTGCAAATAAAAGGACAGACCGGCTCAATGGATCGTTAGGTTACAGTGACGACAAAAATTTGTATGTGTGTCTACACATTTTGATGGGCGGCTGAAAGACGTAAACATTGATGACTCTATCAGCAAGCTCACTGACATTTTAAGCGTATTATGCACTATAGTTACTTTCAACAAACATCAATTGGTAGTTAGTTAGTCTAAAATATAAATAATTTATTTCGCTAGCAATAAAATAGAATTTTACTTCAAGTATAATTTACTTTTAACAAATTATATACCAAAATAAATTAAATAAAAGCAGGCCACAGTTATTAGTTTCAGAAACACAGTATTAAAAATATTGGCATCGAATTAAATATTTTATTCACAAAAAACTAAAAGAAACTGCAAAGAAGAGTCTACATCGGATTAACAGCAATCCAGAACAGCAGGATAACAGCAGATTAGCAGCACACTAACAGCAGCTTAACAGCTGGCGAGTTTTTTAGACTCAATTTTATTATAAAATTGTTCTTACTACAGGGCTACACATGCCTGCACAGCTCTCACCTGAGGAAGATGCAAAATAGAACAACAATTTATCAGATTTTCTTTCTGGTCTTCATTCTTAGCCCAAGCGGTGTGCACTTTTTGCTGTTGTGAAGCTAATCCCAATGTAATTTTTTCGTTTTACCTTCTCAGAGCTTACACATGTAGGAATCTGTTTTAATTTAGAGCTTCCAACGAGTAGTTAAGCAATATGAAAGGTTATGTAAATCAGCTTTATTTTGTAGTGCATAAACAAAACTGTCTCAGCTTTTAGGCTACTCTAGTGCAACGAATAAAGGAAAATCGAGAACTGACGATTAGGTAGAACTAAAATTTAAGCCATTTACGACAGACAAACTTGAACTAAAGGTATGAGTAAATATTTGATAGCCCACAGAGACTAGAAGTTGCAATAAAAGTTAAAACTTTTATTTTTAATATGTATAAAGTTAGTTTTAATTTTAAAATCAGTTGAAACGCGTCTGCAATAAAATCTGAGCTTGAAATTGGGAATGTAAAACTACACTGAAAACTAATTGCCACATTGCAAATGACATGAAATACTCGGATTGGCATGCCACAATGAATGCCACAACGAACAATCAGACGCACTCGTATTTCTCTGGGTTCCCGGTGCTGGGTTCTGTATGCTGTATGCTGTGCTGTGAGTATACCGTCATCTGTTTTTACAGCTGTCATAAAACCACAGCACAATAACAGCACTAAAAGTAGCAAAGTTTTTAAAGCAAAGCCCAGTGAAATGTATAATTTAATGCAATGCCATGGCATGTAATTAAATTTCTCATTCTCTCTTTTTTTTTTTTGTGATTTAAAAAGGGATCTTGTTGCATAAAGGCAGCTAGACAATTGCTTGCTCTAAAAATGCCACAAATGTGTGTAAATTATAAAGCAACAACTGTAATAACTAAGAAGAGCAAACTATTGTAAAAGTAGTGGTAAAACTAGTGGGAAAGCTAGTGGAAAACTTTGTCGCTTTTATGACAAAAACCACTTGTAGGCCATGCCACAAAACGTAAAGCGCGAGTTGCACGTATCTGTGTGGCAGCAACCGCAAAATGACACAAAGCAGTGCTAGGGGTTCGAGCACGGGCAGGGGCACTAGCACTGAGCCTACGCTGGGTTCAATGTGCCCAAGACCAAGACCCGTAGAAAGTAGGGAGAGGGGCAGGGACAGGAAAAGACAGGATCAGGCAGTCGCGGTCGCATTCGCATTCGCTTGACAATAGCAAAAAATAAACAACAAATGTTGATAAAACTTGTCATGTGCCTGCGTACGTGTGTGCGGGTGTGCGTGTGTGTGTGGGGCCAACTGCAAGAACTTAGTTTCAATTTGATGTCAACTTACTGTACATTATGTATGTTTGTTAGATTTTATCTAGCAACAGACTGGCATTAAACTAACAGTGATTTAACATAACATTTACATAGCTGCACTTGTAATGTTATGCATGTTTTTGCATGTTAATCGCATCATTTAACGTCATTTTCATATGCATATAATCCAGTTTTAACTTCTTGTTTGTCTGTCTTTCTCCCTGATTAAACAAAAACACTTTCCTATCACATCAAGTCGCTTTATTATTTAATTTATAGATATTTTTTTATTGTACTAGACTATATAATTTCTGTGTTGAACAATATTAAAATATGGTATATATAAATAGGAATGGAACGATTACAATTTGCGTTGGAATGAAACGGAATATGGCGGCGTCAAAGATCTGCGCATCACACCCAATAAACTGTGGAAACCCGATGTGCTTATGTACAATAGGTAAGTTCCCCAAGTATCCAGTTCCCGCTGCCGTCAATACATTAACTAATCCAATAATAATCGATAAATCGACCACTGATCAGAAAAACAAACCAATTGAAAAGAAAATTGATAAAAATAAATGTTGATTTTGCGCTATGGCAGTCGTGTATACTCTGCCTGAGTATTAACTGCTCTCTTAACTATATAAAGCCCCTAATAAACCATTAATTACATTATCATATTAATGATAATCGTTGGTAAGTGTGCAGTTGAAAAACAAATTTAACTATATGAATAATCAAGTCAGTTTAGAGTTGAATCTTGTAACTTAGCTTATGGTATATATTTTTGTTCTAGTGTTATAGTTCTTATCACAAGTTATATGCCCATATGTTATACCCATTACCCTATTGTTTACGTAGTTGTTTGTGCACTTTAGTTCCCAATTTAAAACGAATTTTTCTGTTTTTTAACAGTTCTTGTTGTGGTCTATAGACTATCGATTGTTCAGCTATAGACTACAGTTATAATTTGTTGGAATTTCAATGGAGATATTTATCAAAAAATTGATTACTCCTTAAAAACCGGTTTAAAACTTATTTTTTTGTGTTAACTTTTTGTAATTATAGCTGAGTATTTTATTTTCATTTTCAGTTTTAATTCGCTGTGTTTGCCTTAAGAACATACCCAAAATAAAGTTAACATACTATATCAAATATATACAATATTATATATCCAACATATTATATAAGCGTATCATAATCCACTCGCTATTGTTTGTGTGTCTATTATAAAAAACATAAAACCAAAAGCAAAGCCGATGACTAAACATAACGACTATGTTTTTGTTTTACTTAGTTCTTTGTATTTGTATTTCGATGTTATCCAAATTTTTTGATTTGCTTTCAATGTTTATGTTGAACAAACGACTAAAATATTTATCCAAAATGGATAAAATATATATATAACTTTAACCCAAACATGTGAAAAACAAAAAACTATGTTGTTTACTTCAAATAAGAGTAGTTTACACGCAGTGGTGTTCTAGTGGGACTGTACATTGTCAGCTTGCCGTTGATGTGGGCCTCACTTTGTAATTGGATTCGTAATGCTAACCGAACGTACATATAAACCTAAACATCTAATATAAAACAAATAATAGCTAAATAGCTCAAATTAAACCGCAAAAGCAAGAGATTAAATAAAAACCGCAGACTAAACTCCATGAACTTAAACACTTTGTTTAACCAGAATATTATGCAAGTAGTTTGTTCGAAACAATTGAATTTAAAAAAAAGTAAAGAATCATAATAATCATATAGAAACAATTCTCATACCTGAACAGATCGTACTACCTATATAAATATTTCAAATAGTACTTATCTATCACATATATCATATGTAGAAAATATTGTTTGCTCTTTTTGTACTTATTTCCGAACAAAAGACAATAACCAACATAAGAGATTGTTCAACAATATGCTGGTGTAATATTTCTGGTTAGACGTTCAGTACTTGAATTTATTTAGCCATCAATCAACTGTACAACAACAACATTATACTCTATATTTGTTGTAGCTTGCAAAAAAAAAAAAAAAAACTATAAATTAAAAAAATAATGAAGGCAAAATAGATTTTCAAGTATTGTGCATGAGAAATCAAATCCCTCGTACTAAACAGCAACTAAATAAAAACGCATTTATAACTAAAACCAATGAAAAAAAAAAGAAAAACAAATATTTAAACCTAATACCCAAAAAGTGTCGCAACAAAGTAATAAAAACCTTGACTTTGTTGGCACCTCTAAAAAGTATTATCCCACAACATTTTTTTAACCACCAACCCACATCCCACACACACATACAAACACACAATACACTTAATTAAATGTACTAACAAAATTATTAAAAAAAATATTTTTAAATACTTGTTTTTATACATATTTAAGTCATATGAGAATTATACTTTTATCATACTAGTTACTTTAAACAAAATCTATGAATGTTGTCTCATTCATTAGTCACCAAAAGTGAAACATAGCAAAAATTCACACATATCCATTCAATTGAGAGCTAAAAATTTAATTTTTAAAACTTGAGTTTTGAAACTAGCAACTTGTTAGCTCGGCCAGCCGATGCTTCAATGAGCCGTCCAATAAAATTAAAAAAATATAATTATTAACCTTCCGAAAGAATTACACATCTCTCAAATTCTTTGAAAAACATTCTGTTATTTTAGTCTGATATAATAAATAATAAATACCCTACAAAGTCATTCAAGAAACCGCAGAATTTTTTGCGTACACTTTCGTATAATTTTTGCAGCTGTATTTGTAATTAATATACAACTGTTTGAGTGCCTACTGCAGCACCTACAAACTGAATAATTGAGTTGTAAAACGTGCTCAATTATCAGCAAATGTTTCGCCTTTTCAAGCCAAATTGTTAGATGTTGCTGATGCTGCTTCAATTTCTCTTTTTTCCCACTTTTTTTTTGGACAGCTCATCAATGAATTTAGCGCTAAATACTTATATTCCAATCACGCTCCAAACGCAGACGAACTTTTGCCTAATTCACGTATCAATCACTCAACAATAAGTACAAATTCTTTTTCCCAAAAAACTTTATTTTCATTTGCTTTCACCTACTCAAATATTCGAACTAAACATACTCTATTCGTACTAATACATGTATGTTTAACTTCCACTATATATGCTATCCGTTTATGTGTCTGTATGTCTCTGTATGTGTGCCTCTATGTATGCCTGTATCTACGTGTCTATAGTTCCTAAACACATATACATACAAAACAAAAGTTACGCCGCTTTAGTACTTATAATGGTCGAAGACCATGTGCAGAAAATGCTTCATACGCCACATAAGCCAATGGAAACATTTTTGTTTTTTCAAGAGGAGTTTAGAAAACTAGCAGTCAATAGTAAAAAAAATATTAAATCTTTTATCCGAAATTAATGAAGTTTTCAGAACAATTTAATAATATTTTCCAACAATGATTTTTTCATGACAATATTCATCAATTCTTCAAATTATTGAATATACATAAGACTTGGAGCCACAATTCATAATTCAAGGGTAGAAATCTAGAGCCTTTAGATGATTTAACTATAAGAAGGCCTATTTCTTTGTATCACTTATACAAAAAGTAATTTAAATGACTGAAATAATTGGAATTTTCATCATGCTTGTTTCCATTTCCATTGCCAGTAAGCTTATAAATAATTTTCAGTGTTAGCAAACAATTTATTGATTATGCGAGTGTGTGAATTAGTCAGTGTGTGTGTGTGAGAGAGTGTGTGAGAGTGCTTGTGTGTGTTTATCATTTACCCAAGTTATCAATTGTTATCAATGTCGATTGTGTGTGCTATCTTGTGGTTTGTGTTTAATGCTTCTACACTTAAAATGCAATATATTATTTCGATGCTGTCTTCTGATGGAGCAGAAGACATTTTCAATTAAAACGCATTAAATTCAATAGAAAACGATTCGTTCCTAATTGTTTGGATGCAAACAAACATAAACTACATTTTGTTGACTTTGGTTTGCTGCAGTGCTTCACTAGCAACTCAAATTAAAGTTGACAATATAAATTTAATATTTGCTGCATTTATGTCCACATCTATTCACAGTTTATATACTTATCTCTACGCAATCTATTTGCTTTATAGCCAAAGAAAGTTTGCAATTTTAGATAAAAAGAAAGTGTTTGCTTTTAAATAAAATATGACAGAAGCTGCTGCACTTAAGCACAAAGTATATTTTAAAAGATTTAGCCGGTTAGTTTTATTAACTTTCCTGTGGGTTGTAAAAAAAGCATTGCATACTTTTGCGCTGCGTGCTAAGATCTCATAACAAAATGAGCTAAAACATTTTAAGCCATAACTTAAATGTCAGAATTTCTTGCTGGTGCAATAAAAAAAGTCAAGAAGAAATTATCCAACTGGCAACTAAAAACTACTTAAATGCCACAAATCCCCTCAAACACATTCACATGCATACTCCGACGTAGAGAGGCACCTAAAAAGCGCGTTAAGCTGAACATAAACTTGGCTGTGGTACAAATGAAGACAAATATGGCAGGTACATATATTTTGGCTTTAATGCACCTGCTGTAGAGTCAAATAGTTTCTACATTTTTCATCTTTTTTTTAGCTTAGCAGGGAGTAGTTAATTGTAAGTTATTTTTGCAGTGAAGATTACTAACTGATTGACATTAAATTAAGTAGCTTAACGGAGTTCGAGTTGGGAACAAAAGGCTTGAAAGCCAAATGTATAGAAACTGGTTTTATTTGCGCGGCACGCAGTATCCGGTCTTGATTACGGAATGGCAATGAGAGAGGACTACACAACATCCGGCTAGAGCACTGAGAGGAATAAAATTCATATTGATTAGCCATGTAGAGTCTGGGGAAATCACAATATGGGTGGGCTGAATGGACCAGCTAGGTCCTAAGATGTTTCTATGAAAATCCGGTGGGTGTGTATGTGGGCGTGGGCGTGGCAAGTACACGCACACTGCGTGTGTCTGCCTTCTCCGAAAAATCTTTTGGCTGTCAACTTTATTTACTAATGAACTTGCGCAGTGCCATGCCCGAGGAGTCGAGGTAGCATAATCAATTCCACCGACGTTCTCGTTAACAATTTCACACCGATTTCGCCAAATGTTTTCCTTAACTCATTAAGTGCTAATCTTGCCAAATTTACAATCCTCGACTAAATCGACTAAATCGTAACCCAATTCACGTCCTACATTTCAAACGAAAAGATTCAGTTTTACGGAACAGCTGGCCACTGACTTTCATTTCGTTTAATTTATTAATTCTTTTTTTTTGGCTTTCGTTTTTCTTTTCTTTCGGCCATGGTCACACAGCCAGAGTTGGCCAACATTTACGGCCCCAGCTAGCCTAATTTGTATGCGTTGGCAGTGCTGCTAATGTGTGCCCATCATTTAGATCAATAGCAACACGACAAGGCTTATAGATATAGATACAAATACAGACGCAGCAAGAAACACAAAAACACATATATACATATAAACTCACTCCCAACTTGAGCATATATTCGTTGTGGCCTTGTACCCAGCTTTGTGAAGCCCATCAACGCCTTCTGCAATCAATCTGCCCAGCTTCAATTTTCGTAATTTGTTAATGCTGATTCTCTTCAAGAGATGTTTAATTGAGATACTTTTTACGGACCGCTCTAAGTAAAGCCAAAGTGATAGCAGGTTTTATTTCAAGTACTGACATCCTTAATACACTTTCAAGTGTTAAATTTTTAAAAGATATTTGTAACGTAGATGTAAATCACCAAAAGTAAATTCTCTTAAATCAGTATAAATACAGAAAAAACTGGCAACTAGTACAATTATTCCATTACTGTCTACTTATTCTAAACTTATGCAGTTTATATGGCTTAAGTGTACTTCCCTTCAATTGAATACTCCAAAATTTGTATAAGTTAACAAGAAAATACTTTTTGCAACTCAATTTTCAGCCTAATTTCAATGTGTCAGTTTAATGAGATCAAATTTGTTTATTCCCTTGTTTGAAAAAAAAAGCTACACTTCAGGAGCAGCCTTAGCACATTACACATTTCATTTCAAAAATTACAAGTAATTTATTGTGCAAGGGTATAAATTTGCTACTGAAAAGCTTTTACATTAATTGCAATGTTATCTTGTATCTGGCGTAAGCAGATTACAAAGCATGTGCACAGTTCTACAAGTACAACGCAAAAAGCCGCCTTCGAAGGACTAAGACTAAGAGCAAGAAAATTACGAAGAACAGCACCCAAGACCAACTGCCAGGCCAAGACCCAAATGAGATTGACAGCGGTTGTGGCTTAGCCAAGCGAACCGTAGACCATTTCACTGGTCAAGTCTGAAACAGACCAACATCAATTTTAATAATGCCCGGCAATGATTTTATTTATTTGTTTTGAGCCAAACCAAAGCCAAGCCCCGTCAAGGTCGTGCCAAATGCAAAAGCTGCCAAATCTTTTTTGCTTTCAAATATTAAAATGTACGTCCGAATTTAAATGTGAAATGAGTTTTTTGGCCAAATGAAGGGCAATGAAAGCAAATGCCAAGTGCGATGAAGGCACTGAATAACTGATAACTGCGTAATTATTACATGGAAAGTTTAAATATTTATCAGATCATTTATAAAATTGTAAAAGTGTCATGAATCTCGAATGACTTTGTACTTTAACTGAATAGAATACAAAAAGCCTTCAGTTTTATGTTACATTGTTAATAAGTTTCCTTTACATAGGAGACTGTAGAAAAAAATTGCATACTTTTAGGTGCTGAGGTTAATTAAACATTTGAAGCTTGGAATTTATTCAAGTCCCCACGAATCCGATTGAAAATCAATTGTTAATTTAATCAAAAACCTTTTCAAACCTCAGCCATTTAATACTTTCGGCCATATTCTGACCTGTTTGTGGAAATTAGTGTAAATTATGTTGTGGCTGTTGTCGTTTGCTGGCACATTTTCATTAGTCTTGGCACTGACCACAAGCTCTCAAGCCTGAATGCGCACCTGTGGCTCATGGGTCTTGTCTGTGCTTAGGCCATCATTACAACAGCCGCTAATCGTGGCACAAATTCCACTTAAATGCCACAACAATAGCTTGTAAGCTACGCTTACTGCCAAATGCCACATGCCACATGGACACACGACTGCACGCCCACAAATAACAAGCAACACGCAGGTGGTGTGTTAACCTATTAAATGCACACTTTGACCACAAAATCAAAATCACCACGATTTAAACTGCGTGTGTGCCTCTCACACTCACACGCACACCCACGCGTACAAATACAGATGATTGGAACATTATACATCTACAGTCAAATTTGTTGACCGCAAAAAAATGGCAAACAGCTCGTAACTCAAAATCTCTATGCAAATTGTGTACAAAATGTTTGCGCAACAGTTTTTGGGGGCCCCAAAATAAAAGTAATTGCATTTCATTTGAATGCAAGAGAAAAGCAATTCCAAAAGTACTAGCCAAGAGATGGACATACTCGTATATATAAAATATATACAATTTATATATGTATATATATAATTTTGGGCCACTTGTGTCTGGCTTTTAGCATACAAAATTTGCCTAAGCTTCATTTGCATATGCACACAGCAAACAACACAGAGAGATACAGCTTGTAGTTAGATGCAGATACATATTGTATCTAACAGATGTCATTTACGCAGCCATAAAGTGCTGACAACAGAATTGCCTTTTAGACATAAAATAATTGGGCTATCTTGGGCTAATGACTTGCAAAATATCAGTAGTCATAAATTTTAGGAATATCTTTTAGTGCCACGTCTGTTATAAAAGCAAATACCTTTGAAGTTGAAAACAAAGCAAATATTGAACTGACTTGAGCTTAAAATAGTGTCAATTTCAATAAATAATTGAATAAAATGATTTTATGTATTATACTTACCATATTTAAGAAATCTGTAAGAGAGAAACGGTATAAAATTTATAAATTTATTTATATAAATTAAATTTAATAGACTAGGATTTAAATACTCTGATGCACATATATAATTTACTTATAGTACATATGGAAAGTTGTATAAATTTATAAACTACCTTTAAATCCATAGAATTTATGTATGTTATTTATTGTACTTTAAACTTTAAACCATTTCAGACCTTAAAAGCTTAGTCTGCAAAAAGACAAGTATCTTTGAACTACGTATGCTATTTAAAACTTAATCTAGTCTTACTTTAAGACCAAACACAACTACACAAAATTGAATACATTAACCTAGTATAGAATTTCCCAGAGCTGTTATTTTTCCTTAAACACTAAAACAAATCACAACTTTCCTGGCTCCCAGCTATATCCAAATATATTTTTTACTATAACAAGCCAAAAGTGAAATGAAATCAAAGCGCAAATCACATGAAAAAAAAGAAACCCCATAAATAATAAAAGCAAAATCAAAAAATCGAAAAAGAAAACGATCAAAAGAAAACATAAAAAGAATAAAAAAATGAAAAACGAAAAAAAAAATAGAATAATACATAAACAATTGTACAATAATTTAGCGCGGATGAGGGATTCGATGGCACGTATCACACCAACATTGTGGTCAAACATAACGGCAGTTGTCTGTACGTGCCCCCTGGTATCTTCAAGAGCACATGCAAGATAGACATCACGTGGTTCCCATTTGATGACCAACATTGCGAAATGAAATTCGGTAGTTGGACTTACGATGGAAATCAGGTAAAGTGTTTAGTACAGTACAGTACAGTACACGCCACAGATAAGAGCTAACACAGTAAATACAGTACGGTACACGGTTCACACACTGAGGTCACAATCACGCTTTCACACCCGCAAAAGAACACAACTTAAAACAACTAACTAAAACTAAAACTAACACACGCACACGTGCACGTGCACAAGCCAAATCGGTTATGCAAAGGCAGGAAAAACAAAGGAAAATTCAGGGGAGGTGACTTAGGATACGACTGGCATAGATAGATATAACTACTCAGGTTCGACGCATAGTGTACTTAGTAATTCATAGAGTTTCAATACTCTAGTTGCTTTCGTTTATGCTTTTTCAACAACTATCTCTAACTTTCTCTCTTTCTCTCTCAAACTATCTCTATCTACTTATTTCAAAACTCTTACCAAATAAAACTATCTTCAGTTTATTTTATATCCTTCACGTCGAACAATTCTTTGCGTTTTTGCGAATTACAAAACCAAAAGTATCAAGTGTTTGAAAGCACCAAAAGAACAATAACGGTTTAGTGTTGGCTAAAATTTTCAAAATTTCGTTTTGAATATTTTAAGCCAACACACAGGTTAACAGTTTAAATAGAGTTTGCCCTTTGTATGTGATTTCCAATGCACTTTTCCAGCTACTCCTTGTAGTAGTTCCTGCCATTGGACATTATACAAATTGGGCTATGTTAGGCTATGGAATCATGTGTGAGACCTTTGAAATTTTTGAAATAAAATTTCAGTTTCACCTATTTTGCATGTTAGCAGACCAAACCACGCCCAAAAATAACAAAAACAGTATATTTTTTGGACGTATGTAAAGACTCTTAATGGAAGTGAAACAAAAAGAGGTTCTCAATGCCATTTTATATTATTTTCACGTTTCTTTGCACTCAAAAAGCAATTTCAAATTTCGTATATATTAAGTAAAACATATATTAAATAAAAAATAAAAAGCTCTCTTTTGCTCGCTCTGTCTCGTACACCTGGAACACATGCTCTCTTTGTACATAAATGTTGTTTCAACGTGGCTTAAATGAATTCTTCCAATTATACTTAATAAAACTAAAAATGTTAAATTTCTTTTTCTCCAAAACAATATTAACTCTAACTCAAAACAATGCCCAACCATTCCAAAAAAAAAAAAAAAAAAAAAAAAAAACAAATTTAAAAATTCGTTTTGCGACAAAACAAATTTTTTCAAAATAAACAAAAACAAAAATACCACACAAATTCTTAAAAAAATAAATCGTTGAAAAAAATCAGTTGGATTTGGTTTTGAATTCCGAAGATGGAGGGGATCTTTCCGATTTCATAACAAATGGCGAGTGGTACTTGCTTGGTTAGTAAAAAATCATCATAAACCTAATGCTTATTTCACTAAACTGTGTTTTGTTGTCACGTGTAAATGTCTTCTCAACCTACTACATGCATCAATATTTTTATATTTAATTGACTTATGATTTTTCTTATCGTTTTGATATGTATATAAAATAATGTAGCATACTTTTAGCCAAAATTGCTTAATAGAAATCTTATGATTTGCTGCTTCTTTTCATTTAACTTTTAACTTGATTCGTATTTGTAAATAGCTAATATATTTATATGTAATAAAAATCAGAAAATATTCATTATATATGAATCAAATTGAGATTTATATATAATAATTATGTGTCAATGTGTCAGTGTCAAGAGACTAACTTGTTTCGAGTCTTACTAATCGTCAATTTTATTGTTCAGCCATGCCCGGAAAGAAGAATACCATAGTCTACCAGTGCTGCCCAGAACCATATGTCGATATCACCTTTACTATACAAATACGTCGACGTACTTTATATTATTTTTTTAATTTAATTGTGCCATGCGTGCTAATATCATCGATGGCCCTACTGGGCTTCACATTGCCCCCCGATTCAGGCGAGAAATTAACGCTGGGTAAGTACAGCCTAGTACACAACTAAAACAAATATATATATTAAATAAAAAAAACATACAACAAATTTCCTACACAGATTGACCCTTATGATTAGTTATGATATTATATAAATTTATTATATAAGCTTTTTTTCAGCGTGTGGTAAAAACAACAAATTAAGCTAAAAACTAGTTAGGGTTTTCGAGCGGGTTTTGTTCAGGTAATGCAGCGGTAGCGAAATGAGGCTTAGCTGGATTTAACCATAAAAAAAAACTAATAAAAAAAAATAAAAAAATTTAAATCTTTCCCAAATATATGCTGCTTTTAAAGTTAGTTAGACTAAGCAATGCATGTTTTACTATTGAGTATAAATAATATAAAGTAAACGTAAAGAAAAACTCAAGTCCAGCAATGTTGCCTGCTGCGAAAGCAATAATTTAAAATATTAATTTAAAAAATCAATAAAAATTATTATTAAATCATTGCTGCAATGGGCAACATTGCTAAAATTTTAAACTAAAAGTTTGAGATCTGCAACACATGTTGCAAATTACCTTTAAAATAATAAACTAAACTGACTAAAGTCAAAGAACTAATATGAAATTAATTTAATAATATTTCTTTTTGTCTTTAAATTTTCAGTCGATTTTACGTTTTGGCGTTTCATTTAAATTGTGTTTTATATAAGTATTTATTGTATCTCTTGTTCCAGGCGTAACTATACTACTATCATTAACAGTATTTCTAAACCTTGTTGCTGAGTCTATGCCGACAACGTCGGATGCTGTTCCTCTTATAGGTACACATACACGCTATTTATTTAACCAGTTTATTTAAAGAAAAAATATTGAAACCTCAAAAAAAAATTACCAAAACGAGGCAGTACCATAAAAAATATTTCAAAACAAAACAAAAAAGAAATGTGCTGTGTCTAATTGCTGTTTTTAGTTGTTATTAGTTTTACTACAAGTAGTGCAATGAAAATACAAAAAAAAATACAAAACTAACAAGATATTCGATACAACAAAATACCAATTATTTAGAACTTGAATTCAACACACAGAAACACACTAACACACACACATACACACGCATACAATGATAAATACTAACAACTACATGTACACCAAATCAATCGTATGGAGAATGAAAATATGTCACATACTTATCTTAATTCTGTACGTATGTTTGCTACTAGATACTCTAACTTCTGGACTTTTAACTGTGTGCCACAACAACATTTCAGTTTCAGCCAGCTACTAATCTTCTCTTCCTGCCGGAACTTTTGGATAGACCTTTGCAAATAATTCAAATAGCTCCAATGTCAAAATCGAACACAAACCAAACACACACTTCACACCCTATGAAAGAAACACCTCCAAAACAAATAAAATCTATCACTTAACTATCCGTTTAATCGTCTAACTGTCTATCTCTATCTATTTATATATCTGTAACTGTCTCTGTCTCAGTCACACACTCTCTCTGTCTCTGTCACTGTCAACCCGAAATGTAATGTACCCCAAGCAGATGGAGCAATTTTTGTCTTTCAATTTCTTACTTACTTGTACTCATCATTTAGCTAGCTGACAAATAATTTGAAATATATTTACTACGCTTTCTTATACCACTACTACTACTACTGCTACTACTACTACTACTACTGCTACTACTACTACTACTTCTACTACTATTTTAATTATTTTCTACAAAAATCAGCTGCTCCAAGTAGTCGCAAGCGCATCAAAAGCTCTGACAATAATTGGTATTTGACCACATGAAAAATACACCCACACCCACACACACGCACACTCACGAATCACTACTCCCAAATCAGACACGTTCCACAAGTCATAATCGATATTCGAAACGCAATGAAAAGTTTTCGTTATCATTTTCATTTTCATTTCTTTAACCATTTTCATACTTGCTGTTTGAAAAGCGTATGTTAAGCTGTCCCCCTCGCCTCGCCCACACCCCCAACTAACCCCAACTACCTCCAGCCCCGCCCACAACTTCCCACACTTAGTTTATCAGTTGTTGTTTCTGTCGGTTCGTTTGTTTTCTCTACGTGTTTGCCGCTAGCTGATATTTGTTTTCATATACTTATTTTTATTATTTCACTCTTCTGTTTTTAGCCTGGCAAATTGATTTCTTAAAAGAAAAAAAAACTAAATAAAAATAAAACAAACAAACAAAAAATTTACTTATAATATACTAAAACCAAAACGTTCATCATGTAAATAAGCTTCTCTATAAATAGAGTAGTATATCATAATCATGCTAGGACAGGTCGCATTAATTGCCTGAACAAACTAATCATCAACTACTTTAAAAAAAAACTAAAAAAAAAAAATACTTAGCAGCATTTAAATCGCATTTAAACGTAGACCAAACTGCAATTAAATAAATATAATCTATATATTTATATTCTTGTTAAATGTAGTACTAAATAAAAATAGCTGAAATGTATATAGCAAAAAACTATGAACAAATCCAACGATCAACCTTTTTTCGCTACCAAAATTCAAACGTTACAACAAATTGCCAAACAACTGAGCCAACCAGTCAGAAAAAACAATGAACAGAAAAAAATAACATAAACAAGCCAAAACCAAACAGTAGTATATCAAATATCAATATGATTTTTAAAAGGTCTATAGTGAAGGTCATCAAAATATTGGCACTTTATTCAGAAAGGAATCGAAAAGCTTACAAAAAAAGGGGTGAATGAAAAGTTCAATATAAAATATATTTAATATAACTCTTAGTCTAAATGTCCATTTAAAGAACTTAAGAAAATCCAAGTGTCAATATTTTTATTATTTATGTCTCAGGTCGAAAACTACTACTAAAATGTCTGTATCCTCATTTAAATTTGTTTGAGTTTAAGAGTTTATGAATTCGCAATTTTAATGAGCAATAAAAAAACTGCAACTTCAAACTTCTCAATGCTGAACATAGCTATAACATATCTATCATGCTTAACATAGTTATAATAGCATAGCTATTAGCTTAACAGAGCTATAATAACATTGCTATAATCCAACGTTTCATAGCAGTTAACTACAAATACTTCAAATAACTCAAATTTTATAGCACTTGCCATCAACCCATTAATTTTCTTTCCCAAAAACTACTGCGAATATTTTTTCATGACCATTACTATGACAATTGAAAATCATATTGGAATAACAAAATAAGACCAACAAACTAAAATCGTAGCCCAGTTAATTTGATCAATTTTTGGCCAGTCAAACGCTGCCAAAACTGCAAAACATATGAAAGAAATACAAATATTTTTATGATTTTGTATGCATAAAATAACATCGTATATCAATTACAAAAACAAGCACATTGCAATACACAAGAGTATATACATAGTAGAGTACAGCTATATATATACATATAGTAAATGGTCAAGGTTTGTATTGAAGGCTAAACTAGAAATAAAAGAAATGAAATCAAAACGCATTCAAATGTTATTTTGATACTTGGTAAAGTAGAGAGGAAACACCCAATGTTAGGCTGCAACAACAACAACAACAACAATATATGTATAATATAGTGTGTTTATGCATTTATAGACTAAGAATAACATACAAAACTATTTATTTAAAAGACACAAGATATATGAGTGTGTCTTGTAGATTTGGTAGGTATATATTGAACTTTTAGTACCTTTAAGCTGTGGACAAATTTGTAAATAATACACACTTGAACCGACGTAAGTACACACACACTAACACACAACAGTTACAGACAAAAACAACAAGAACCACAAAATAACACACAACAACAACAAAAAACAAGAAAATGTCAACGGAAAAACTCTGAAAAGCGCATGCCACAAACAAAAACATAACTAAAACCAGGCCAAAAGGCAAAAGTCTTGCTTAACTGAGTCTTAGCCATACCACTATCACTATCTCTCTATCTCTCTCTCTATCTTATCTCTAACTTACTAACTCGCTATCTATCTCGTTTTGGCAAGAACTCTCTTGAACTTGCACTCAGTCATATAAGAAAATCAAAACTGAACACACGCAACTCACAACTAAAGAAAAACTACACCCAAAAAAACAGAAACTTAAGTAAATATACTTTTTTTGCTCAAAATAAAATATTACCCTCCCACAATGAAACAAAGAAATCTTTAAAATTCTCATATTTACATACCTGTAAAATCCCGACTATAAAAACCAACGAAATCCAACCGAACAAAAGCAAAAACCCCACAACTACCCGCTAAACGAAACTCAACTAAACTAAGCGAAAAAAGCTATAAAAAAAACCGAAAAAAAAAACGAAAAAATATCAAAGCGCAACATTTGAACTTGCATTTATGCAGATCCATTTGACCAGATGGTAGACTTGCAACTCCACATAATATCGTATCGCTCATCATGCGTTCATATTATGTCTCATTATATCCGACCCGATTTCCAAACTCTTCCAACAACGACCCACTGATGAGAGTTGAAACTTAATCATTAGCATGCACTATGCAAATTTCCTAGTAGCTCCCATTTAACCCGGGACCCACGTAGCAAATTAAATGAGCCGCGTGCTGCCGCGTGACGCCGCGGCCTGGCAAATTGACAACACGTAGCGCAAAACTCATTGCCTCCAAAGTATAAAAAAAATACTAAAAGATTTTGGTTAAGAAATTCTAGTGAAAAAGTGCAAAAAGAGCACAACGGCCAAAACTTAGTTCAATTTACAAAATATACCCATCTAAGTAAAGGCAAAAACTTGCCACTTGCTACTTACGACTTGCCACTTTCGTTCGGTTTCGGCCTTCCTCTCTACTCCGAAAACTAATGGGTAAAAGTTGGAAGAATGTGCACCTTACTTACCACCATTAAGCTTTTCAAAAGTTGAACCAACTACAACGAAAAAAAAGAAATGAAAAAAATGAAATGAAGTGAAATAAAAACATTCATTTGCCGGAATGTTGTGGAATTTTGTGCCAAAAAATATTTAGTGTTTGGTCAGAGGGCGATAGTTGATGACCCCTCGTAATGTCCACAGTTAAACAGTTCAAAGTTCTAAAGTAACTAAAATTAGTAACACAAAACTTCACTTTAACTGCAGGAAATCACAGGCTTAAGTAATTAAAATCTAGACTGTACCGAAACTTCAAGGAATTTTCTTGTACCTTAAGGACTTATCTATAAATTCAAAAAATATTTTCTTAAATTCAGAAAAGTCTTCCAAGTTAACGGCCAAAATTTCCCAACACTCCTGTTGTTTGAATTCAACTTTGCGAAAGCTTTACGTAACGTACCCCCAAACTGTTTGGCATTATTATGGTATAAATTATTGTATATTGTAACCCCTGACAATAATACCCTCACTTTAACAAACGCTTCAGTTGAGATCCAAGTCCAACCATCCTGAACCCCGCCAAGTTCAGTTTTTGAGTTCAGTGTTAACTTTAAAGCATACAAAGCATATTACTCATCACTTTTCAAGCACACTTCATACGAGATCGAGATTGATTGAATTAAAATCCATTAAAAGTATATACTAAATATATACTAAAAAAATTTGAAAAAAAATACAGAAATTACTAAAAACAATTATGGCAAAAAAGAAAAACGACAACTACTTCAACTCAACCTACAACCTACAACAACAGCAACAACAACTACAACAACTACAACAACTACAACAACAACCACTACAACCACACAAAACTTGTGAAATGCCCTTGATATGTCTTTATTGGAGTTTTGTTTTTTATGTCGCAAAAAACAACACCAACATACGTTTTATTATTTCGTTTTCTTGTCATTATTTATATTGTATTTTATCAAACGAAATTCTTTTGTTTCAGGAGTTACAATTCTTCTATCGCTCACAGTGTTTCTCAACCTTGTAGCTGAGACATTGCCCCAAGTATCTGATGCAATCCCCTTGTTAGGTAGCGATTGCATTTAAAAAACATACAAATGCAAATATATATTCAAATTTGTCAAAAAAAAAAAAAAAAAAAAAAAAACCAAAATCAAAACGTTAATTAACAAATTACTTAATATGATTTATATATACGTACATACATACTAAATATATATATATATATCTATATATATTCATAAATATTATTGTTATTGTTGTTATATATATATATATCAATTATGATTATTCACACACATTGCTAAATTGTTCGCATATATAATCCTTAACTAAAAAACCAAAAAACCAAAAAAAAAAACAACAAATTTAAAAACTTAAATAAAGTATTAGTCTAACTAAAAAACAAAGTCAACAAATTCAAAATGCTAAGTGCCAAAAGTTGTTAAATGTTATTTGTGTACTTCGTAATATGTTTACTAATTACAACAAGTTTAAAATTAATTACTAAACAAACTCAACTAACGCTCTCTATCTATCTATCTCTCTTTCACTCGCTCTGTCTATCTCTCTATCTTGTTCGAAAATTGAACTTAAAATAATATTATACAATATATATATAAAGACGCCGTTTCTTAGTTGATCATATTATTATGTTGCTATCTCTGTTTTTTACGAAACACTCTCTATCAACGTCACATCTCTCTCTCTCTCTCTCCTCTTTTCGTTCGCTTTTTTGTAAAAAAGAAACAATATTTTCTGGTTAACATACCAAAGCTAAGTGCTACGGCACTTCCACCCCGTCCATCACAAAATACCAAATTGAGCAACGTAACAACCCATAAATGAAATCTTTTAAATGCTATCGTTATCTACTTACAATACTTCTAATCTATAACTCCTATTTAATCAAAACTTTCTCTACAACTTCTTCACTTATCATTGGTATATGGCTAAAATATACAAATATATTATATACATATATATATTTTAAATTCTTTGTAGAAACTACCCAGCACTTAACTATTCTATTCAATAAAAGCTACGCCAATGATATAATCAATTCACTTCAATACAACAACTCCAAAAGTTTTCTAAATAAAAAATGTGTTGCTTTTTGACGATACAATGGAACAATATCAATATATCTTTAAAAAATCCTAAATTCTACAGAAACTTTACCAAAAAATAATATTTCTCTATCAAAATGTTTCCAAAAAGTTCTTGTCTAAATTTCAATTTAATATTTAAAAATAAATCTAATTTATCAAAGCAAATTTTGTCCGATTAAAAAACTATTCAACCGATTTCTAAAAACTTCTACTATTCCGTACATTTGTCAGTTTAAACTGCTGGCTGGTTCGATTGTACTAAGTATGAAAGCACACGATATGAAAACTACTCTTTGTAATTATTCAAACAATTTATCGAATTTCCTAATAAATATTTTTATATTCTATATACATATTACATATATATTCTATGTGGTACAGAATTATTGTACTTATTTCCACTTCACAATTATGTAACTCCTCTCAAAAAAGCCAAAATGAAAATGTAATTACAAAAGATACTTATGAGACAGATTTCAATACAAGTGAGTTTGGGAAAATACTTGTGAAATAACATTTGAATTAAATGCCGATAAGAGATATATATATATATTATCGCCGCTAACGACGCCGATCGATGAAGATGAAAGAAAGAAAGAAGTTTTATTCTTATGGTATTATTTAACTATTTTTGCTAATAGCTTTGATTTGTACTTATTTCATTTTGTTTCTCTCACTCTCACTCACCCATGAATCACCTTATTTAGAAACGTTAACTGCATACTGCATAGAATCACCCCAAAAATATATATAAACATGTATACATATATATATATATTTATATATGTATCTATGTGAACACCCAATGCTCCACTCCGCCACAAAAACTTTTTTCAAATTCGAATGCTCACACGCTAATCGAAATATCCAGAAACAAAATTTTAAAAAAATTATCATGACCACTTCCAAAAACTTCCAAGCCACCAAACCACATGCTATAAATTTTCAAAAACTAACACCTATTCATCTTAAATATCATTCATTGATCTATTTATATTAGCTACACTTTTTGACCCATTTCTCGGAATGATATTTTTTGCTCAAGAACCTTTTTGATCAATCACTTAATGCAAACTTAATAAAAGTACAAAAATTAATTAATAATTAAATAATGAAAAATATCATTTCGTATAGTTTGAGATTTAATTTTCCTTTTTTTTACAAATAAACTGTGCAAAAATGGGTCAGAAATTTGTATCTCTGCATTCGCTTGCTATATCATTTTGGATTGATACTCGTTTAACCCATTAATAAAATTGCACTGTAATAACAAAACAAAATGTTGTATAATACCAAAAATAAACACATAAACAACCAGCTTAAATTAAATTAAATGGTATGAATGTATTTATTTATGCCTGACACAAGCACCCTCAAGTAAAGCACAGATGATAATCAAAATGAAAAGAACTGAAAAAAAGGTTCAGCCAAAAAATATCATTTAGCAAAAGTCCAACTCTATGTTAATGTCTGAGACGAGCTGTAAAAGTAAAATATAAAAATAAATAAAATAATTAAATATCGACTACAGTTTACAGCTCGTGCCAGCGGTTAGTTAATCTGTCTCTATCTTTAAATCTATTGAAACTTTCAAACTAACAACTTAACTCTCTGGCAGGCAACCTATCGTAAAAATACGGTCATTTTAATTATATTTCAGTATTTGTCTGGCTTCATTTGTATTATTATTTTTCTTTCGTTAACTCAAACAAAAATTTTTCGAACCAAATATTTGCAGGTGTTACAATTCTACTCTCGCAAACAGTTTTCTCGTTATTGGTCGGTAATGTCATAACAAAGACGAGCGAGGCCGTACCGCTGCTAGGTACTAGTACAAGCACATTTTCATATAATTATAAGTTTTATAATTTATTAAAACTACTAAAAAAATTACCAACAACAAAAAAACAACTCCAGAATTTCCTAGTGCTATAAAAACCAAAAAAAAAATCTCTTTCTCTTTTAGCTGCTAAAAAAACGAATGTAGCAAATGAAAAGTTGCCAACTAAAAAATCAGCTGATTAAAATCGAATTTATATGATATATGAATTTATATATATCTTGTACAAAACTAAATAAATTAGTGCAACTGCAGTCTGTTCTGCAGTGCGTTTAAAGTAGGTAAAAACTGAAAAACAAAAATACTGAACAATAACGAGAGCATGAAGTACAGCAACTCCTTGGGATATAAGCAATACTTTCCTGTGGCTGCCGTAGAATAACCCAAAAAACAACTCCTCAAAAATCTCGTCCCATCGCTTCTTTAGGCTCTTGGCTGAACCTCTTTTTAGTCTTAAGGTAGAATGCTAACAAAAGCAGACAGTTTGAAAAATAATTAAAATTATTCATTTAACTATATAAAAAAATAAAACTCTTGCAGACTTTTATATTTATTTATCATACCACACAAAGCTTAAATCATTTTAAATAAATTAATTGCACTTCAAAATTGTAACTCTTATGAGTACAGCTATTTTTATATATTTATAAAGCAATTTATTTTCGAAAAAAAATATTTTTTTGATAATTAATGACAAGAAATAAATTACAAAAAAAATTATAAGTAAATTTCTATTAAACTAAATTTTTCTGAGTGTTGAACTACATTTTTTTACTGAAATTTTATTTTGCCCAAGCCTTAAATAAATATAAAGTATCTGCAAGGGTTCAAGGGTTTATTTACAGTAATACTAACTAACAACTCCATTAACATGCTTTAGAGGGTGCTTTGCTCAAACTTACTTAAGTAGTTCCCTTTAAACCAAAATAATAAACTAATTAAGTACAATTTTCGTATGCAATATGCAAGATAAGTATGCTTTAAGTAAAACTATATACAGATATTTAACTAAATCGAACTGAAACACTTTTGAAATTCCTCATATCCAAGTATCAAAAGCTGACTAAATAATGATAAAAATTTTCGTAAAACATAAAGCCAAATAACGCCTTAAATCAAATATTACAATTTTTGCTTAAAACAAAACAACTATTAAATATTCAGAGAGCATACCATAAAAAAAGCCTTTTTAAATACTGTTCCATACTCAACTCACATAATATACAAAAGAATAATATAAACAAAAATAAATACACAATTAGTTCAATCGAACAATTGTATCCATCAAATTACAACATCTTACAGTTGTTCAGCTTGTACAGAAAAAACAATAAACCAGTACAAAAGTTTAACCATTTTTTATGCATGAATATTATTTGTTTATTTAAATGAACTGAGCGCTGAAATGACAGTCAAGTGGTCAGCTAAAAAGGACACAGCAATTTTTAAGTCCAAAATTTTAATTAATGGAAGTTGTAGATTATTTACAAAATTGTTTTCAATTTTTAATACTACATTTATTATTTAAAAAATAAAAAATGTTCATAAATAAAATGACAACAAAATAAATATTTTTTTCTAAAAAATGTTCGAAATAAATTTTTCTAAAATACATTTGTTGTCTTGAACCAAAAAACTACTACTAAAATTTATATTCCAACAAAAAATCAACGTTTCAGTGCCAAATTCTACATATTTTCCACTCTGTGAAAATTAATTAAAAAATTCTGGTTACATTTGCTCCTCTTCAAAATACGAGCACAGCAACTGCCAACTTCAATTAAACATATTAGAAACAAACCGAATATCATTAAAAAATTCGCAAACTAGCTGAAAATAAACTTGAAATTAATTTAATTTTGCAAAATAAATGCTGATTACATGACTGACATTACGGCTACGTTATTTATTTCATTTATTTGGCTTATGCAACGCACGAGTAGTTGCATGAACTTTGAAGTAAAATAAACCGAAACATAAACTGCATGTTAATGCCTGCTGTAAACGTGAAACGCTTTAAACAAAAATTGCATGCCTGTGAGTAAAAAACACAATCACAATTGTAAATTGAGTAGTGGCTAAATCGTGTAGAAATGCATCCAATAAATCACAAGCATTTGAATGCCACAAGAATTGACACAGTAAACTTGAACCACTCTAATTCTCAAACTCTACTACTTATCATAAAAAATACTAACTAACGTAATGTAAATGCTGTTTTATTTTAATTTTATTTTTCAATAACTTTTTTATTTAAAACGCTTTGGTTCTTAGTGTTGCGCAAAAGGTGAGATCATGCGGGCAGCATACTAATAGAATGAATTATTTTCTCTTTCTGCTCTGTTATCGATTCATGCACAAAATCATGACAATTAGGTACTTATTTCAACTGTATCATGTTCATGGTTGCATCGTCTGTGGTGCTAACGGTTGTGGTGCTCAACTATCATCATCGCACAGCGGATATACACGAGATGCCACCGTGGGTAAGTACAACAACAGACCGTAGACTACTACCCAGGGTTGAAAACTGAAAACACTTAACGTTTTTGCTGCTCAGATCAAATCCGTTTTCCTACAATGGCTGCCCTGGATACTGCGCATGGGTCGGCCTGGTCGAAAGATCACGCGCAAATCAATATTGTTAAGCAATCGCATGAAAGAATTGGAGCTGAAGGAACGTTCTTCCAAATCCTTACTAGCCAATGTACTCGATATCGATGACGATTTTCGTCATACAATATCAGGCTCACAAACCGCCATCGGTTCGTCGGCGTAAGTATTCCAACTGGTATAAGTATGTGTGTATTTTATTTAAAATTTTTATACAAATATTAAAGGAGCTTTGGGCGACCCACAACGGTGGAGGAGCATCACACTGCAATAGGCTGCAATCATAAAGATTTACACTTAATTCTTAAAGAATTGCAATTTATAACGGCGCGCATGCGCAAAGCTGACGACGAAGCGGAATTAATAAGCGACTGGAAATTCGCTGCTATGGTTGTGGATAGGTAATGAACATAAACTAAATCATTTTCTATAAGAATTCCAGAAGTATTTTGGATAGACAAGACTTAGAAAAGTTGGTCCACATGGGTTTTTGATACAGACAAACATTTTTGTGTTTTCCCATGTTCTTAATCATCGAAAACTAAAACTAAATATAATTTTCTGATGTTCTTCATCAAATCGGATTCAAATTAGAAACATATTGAAAGTTTTAGCCATTTAAAATTCTAAGATACAAAATTTTATGTGTTTGAATAAGCCGTCTATGTTTATCGACTTAAAAAAATTGTATCTGCAAATCATTCAATTGACTATAAAGCTATTACACTTTCTTAAAACATTTTTAACTAATCCAATCTTATTCGAGATCCAAATTTTACTGTTTATAAGCCACTAGCACAGAGCCAACTCACTGTAAAGCAACACAGAGTGACCTCAACGGACGCTCACTCGACTAAATCAAACAATTAAGGCAGCACACAACTTCCGGCTGTTTGCCAAGTGTGGAAAGCCCACACTCACACACACACACACACAATCACACCCACATTCATGCATATATGGCAGCGTGCACTGCTCGTGGCATTTATGGGCAAACAGGGCGTACAGTGCCTGCCATTTAACAACGGTAACTCATACACCATTTTCATCGTTTTCTCTGCTTCTCTCTTACAGATTTTGTTTAATTGTTTTTACGCTCTTTACGATTATTGCGACGGTAACTGTGCTGCTCTCAGCACCGCACATAATCGTGCAATAAGGTCGCTCGACTTAGACATTTAAGCTACACATACACCTACACACACACACTCACACACATGATGTATCAGTTATTGTATATGAGAAGGCGTTAAGTTAAGTTCTTTTTCAAAAAAAAAACCAAAACTAGCAAAGCTGCTTCGATACAAAGCCAAAAAAAAAATAATTAAAAAACAAAACAAAAGAAATTGTTAATTACATTTTTAAGTCAAAGCAAGAAAAGTGAAAAACAAAGACAAAAATCCAAAGAAACGGACAAATTTTCCATTGGAATGTGAAAACATGAAGGGGAAAAAACACAAGCCGTGTGTTTACTATGATAAATAGTTAATGAAAAATAAAGCAAAGCAAAAATTACTGCCGTACAACAAAAAAAACAAAAATAATAAAGACAAAAAAACAAACGGAAATTGTGTAATGTTTAGTAAGTTAAAGGATAAAAATTACCAAAAAAATAAAAAAAACACATAAAAACTTAAGACATTTGCATAGTAATAGCAAAGAAAACAAACACACACAGACACACACGTACACACAAATAAAAATGGATACGTTTCAGGAGGACAAAGAGAATATTGCAATTATGTTCACACACACAGACTCCCAGATGCATGTGTGTGTGTAACAATGTTATAAGTTAATTATGCTGAGTTGTTATAATTTATGTATGTAAGAAACACACTGAGAGACGAATACATTATATGTATGTATATAAGAGAGATTGTTCCTATGAGACATTAGACATGTAATTAAAACTCAAAAGCACACCCCACACACACCACACACACACACTTTACTGACAATTGCAAAGATGAAAACAAATATTAAATATACCTAATGAAATGTAAAATGAAAAACAAGGGACAGCAAGCATTTTAATCGTAGGAGAGTGTAAGATATTCGGCTACGGACTTGACTTAACTAACCCTTATTTAAACAATTCATTTATTACATTATTTAAGACCTGTGTTTACATCACGTGGACCAAAAGTAATTTTTGTTCTTCTGCTACAATCGCAAGTTTCAAAACTCTAATTTGCTTTAAAGTTCATTTAAAAATTTTGTGCTGAAATAAATTAAATTTAATTTATTTTTTAAACTTTCGTATATTTTTTGAGCGTGCGTAATTGTTGTGTGGGTAGAATAGCGTCTTGGTGGGCATTAATTGTAACAAACTGACACATAATAATAAATATAATTATATATATACATACAATATATATATACATTAATATAGTTACAAATATATAATTAATTTTTAAAACGCGCATACAAACAAAATGAAACAGAAAACAAAAGATATGGAATACTTTGAGAATATGTTCATTGAACATGCTGTTTTTAGAAAATTTATTGTTGAAATATTGTAGCAAATTGAGAGAATACTAAACCCCAAAAACCAACAAAAAGCCGAAAGTTATAGTCACCCAAGAATAAGCAAAAACAAATATGAAAATTAGTCAAAATGAATGAACTAGCAATATGAGAATCAGAAAATAAGTCAAAAATAAATGCTAAACAAATTAACAAACTGGTGTATATATATTTTATGACACATATATCACCGCATATATTCGTATACATACAATATATAAATACATATATTTTTAATAAAACGGAAACAGGCAACTAACAAACAAAAAACACTTAGCAAATGCAGCAAATGAAAAACCAAAAACTATAAACTAACAATTAATAAACTCAATAACAAACAAAAACAAAAAACAACCAATCAGACTACATACATAGCTATAAATCTATAAAAGAAAGCAATGATAACACAATTTTGTTGGAAATTTCATCACATTTATCATTTAAATTTTAATTAGAGTTTCTCTTCCGAGTATGAGCTTTCACGCTTTTCATTTAACCGCTGTCTTTGAAGCGAAACAGTGATATTTACGGTATAAAAAGAAAAACAAAACAAAAGGAACATAAGAAAAACACTCCCAGATTGTAAAACTTTCCAAAAACCCACCTATGAAACCTTTTAATGTACACATGTTTTCTACACAAAAGCCAAATGATAAATGAAACAAATAAAAAGAAACCTACCTCCTTATTGAAAAAACAAACGAATACATAATGAATATATTCAAAATGTACTCGTAAACACTGCCGTATAACTCGCACGTACTCGCTCTCTATCCCACGATCTAAGAACGTTTATGTTAGTCCTCCGAAACTCTTCACTCTCCACTCTCTCTCTCACTCACCCACTCTCCAGTTTTCTGTCTCTGTAAATTTCTAACAGAATTGTGCTCACATCTCATTTAATGTTAATTACCAGACGAAATGTTACTTAACAGCAAAGCAAACAAGTAAAAACACTATTTAAAACGAAAAGAAAAGATACGAATTGCAATGAAAACTGCACTTCCTTCCAAATCCTACGATAGACCCAGCAATTTCCATTTGAGTGCTAAATCAATCCTCACCTCTGTGAGATGTAACAACTAAAGATCTGAACGATATACGACTACAGCTACAGGGCACTCATTTTGAATATGTAGTATTACGATATTATTTGCATTTGATACAATGTAATTTTTACTTACGCCAATTACTATGCGTAATCCTACCGATAACTGTGTCTGTCCCCTAAGGTTGTTTATAACTAGAATCTATTTAATGAAAATTATGTTAGTTTTTGGTTCACTTTTCAATGTTTTTGCAATTCACACAATTAGCAATGGAATTCAATTGTAATCATATGCGTTAGGCCGATAAAAGTATATTATCTAAATTATATGATTATTTTTTTGTATAATTAATTTTAGTGCTTATCTTCGAGCAAACTAATCGCATAATTAGAACTACTATGTACTAGTACTACTTAAATATGTGTGTATGAATGTCTTTTTGATAAAAAGAAGCTTTTTTAAATGAAGAAAAACCATTTTCTACACTCTTTAAAAGAATGAAGTCTACTTGTATGTATTATAATACTATAGCATTAACTAGGCAATTATAAAACAAATGAATTATAAACAAAAAAAATACACAAAAAATGAACTATAAATTAAGCGTCCTACATTAGGAGAGGGCAACTAAAAAAACGAATTTAATATTACAGCAAAAAGTAATAAAAGTTTGAAAGAAGGAAGGTTTTGAAAAACTACATTTCATTATTTGGAAGGGAAGAAATTAATAAACTTTTGCAAAAGAAAATAGAAAAGAAAATCGAATTCTTCAGATCAGAATTAAAATAAATGATAATGCTGATTATTCAAGGTTGGCACATACACACACACACGCAAACACACACAGATTCGTCTTATTCAATAAAGAGCATCTCAACAATTCAAATCGTGACTTCCGTTTTATTTTTATTTTTTAATATATATTTTTATTTTGCATGCCCATGCAAAAAAAAAAAGAAAACAAATACTAAAGTCTCAATAGATCATTAACAAGAAACAAGATCGGTTCACATTTTAAAAGATATATATTTAATATTAGCATTTAAATAAAAAAACCAAAAAGCAAAACCAGTCTAGGGTATAAACTGCAAATGTTAAGCACTAAAACTCACCAACAAAAGATTATTAAAACAAAAACAAATCCGTTAAAAATACTAAATCCCAACGCCTATCCCAGAAAACTAAAAACAAAACTACCAATTCAATTTAAATAGCTCTTTGCATAATTATTAAACCGTTACCGCAATTTGTGTAAACTTCTAAATGACAAAATGAAACCCAATTTATGCATGTAAAGAAACAAAACCAAAAAGAACCGCAAAATTAGCGAAAAGTCTGTTGTCGATAAGTATTATTGACAGACAAATATAAATTTCGTCACATTGACGATAATAATTAATTGTAAGCTGAAAAGGAATTAAATGATTTAAATAATAAATTAACTATAAAAATCGAGAGAAATGATTGCGAAACAAAAAAAAACACAAAAACAAAACACAAAACTGAATAAAATTTATTTTGAAAAGAGAATAATGCATTTTATTTCGTCACTTTCGGTTTAAATTTAAACGGAAAAATCTATCGATTATTTAAACGATAGTAACCGCGCCCTTCTGAAGCTATCGATGTTAGACTATTTAACAGAGCTCCGTTAGCGTCAACAGAATGAATGCAGTACGCCAGCCCTGGCGTATCAGCTGTTCGAAAATGTATTTTGAAGCGTTAAACAAAATTAACAAAATACAAAATTCCTCAAAATAATTATGAACATCGATCTGCGTAAATTGTGCCGCATTTGTTTTGTGGACAACGCAGATGTGGACATAACGGATCACAAGATAGTCACTGTAGGACAATCCAGTGATACAGATGCCGAGGAAGAGGAGCACACAATTTGCGAAATAATGCAAACAATGTTTGTAAGTAAAATTGAGTTAGTTAAATGAAGTTGGTTAACACTTACAACTCTTCAACAGCATCACATTACACTGGACTTGACGACGGAGCTTCCGATGATTTGCAATGCCTGCCTGGAAGAGTGCCTGGTGCACTACGCCTACTTCAGCAAACTGATGATTGCCAATCGCCAGTTGCGCCAATTATACAACGAGGCTCAACTGGAGCTGTCCGAACAACGCAACAGTGAAGTATTAGATGAAAGCTTATCGTTGGAAGCCACAGCGGAGGAAACGGAGCCGCAGTTGGTACAAGAATTTATTGAGTTTCAACCGGATGAGTTACCGCGTCCATCGCAAAGGCTAGCGAACGAAGATTCCCTAATCGTATCCGAATTTCTGCCCGCCACTGAGCTGGACGAGCAGGAACAAGCCGACATCGATCAGAATTTATTGCATTTTCCAAGCTACGAGCTGCGCACGCTGGACTATGCTGCCGTTGAGCTGAAGCACGATAATCTGGATGAGTACAATGAAACGAATCGACTACTGAACACCGAACCGAGCGGGAGTCAGGCCATCTACAAGTGCAAGTATTGTCCATTAGCTTATGCATCACAGCAATTCCTGAAGACACATGTGCGCAGGTCGCATGTCTGCAAGTATTGCACCACAGCGTTTGCCAAAGTCAAGGATCTCAACGCCCACATACGAGACAAGCACGCCAATAGCCATCAGTGTGTCGTCTGTATGAACAGCTTCAGCACCAGCAGCAATCTTAGAGCTCACCTTAAACGTATGCACGGTGTCCAGCTGCCGGCCCAAGTTGCGTTGCTCGACTATCGTCCAGCTCACAGGGAAAGTGAACAAGGCCAAGATTCCGTGACAAATATTGAATCCGATTATATGACCAAATAAATACAAATCTCATCCGTAAATGAATTTTAGTTTGCTTTAATTGCTCCTGGTGTTGTCCAAAACTGCTGTGACTTTATTCGCACAGGTTCTCCCTGCTCTTTGTCCACTCCATCAACATACATGGGTGTAAACTCCCTGTACGCAATGCAGACACGTCGCTCCGTCACATCCTCGCGCAGCACAGCGTGCTCGAACTGATACCGAGCGGGTCCATAAAGCACAATGAGCGAGAGGCTAAAGAAAAGAGAGTTTTTTATGCTAATCGACTTTACTACCCTGTAGTCTACTTACTTTGGCATGGGTATGCGCAGCACTTTGCCCTTGTAGACTTCCAGTTCTGCTGGCGCAAGCAGCGGTTCCAGCAATTCCTGCTCATATTGTGGCACCAAATCCAGATTATATTTTCCCACCTGTTGCTCTTCGTATACGTTCAATGTGAGCACAGCATCACCGAGACAATTTACTGTTACTACGCGTTCGCCCCAGATCCAGCAGTCGTCCACATGAGGATCTATGCTCGCTCCTTTGCTTGGCTCGTACTCCAACGAACACTGTTCAATTGATTGAAATTTACGCAGCAGCGGCACAGACTCGAAGCGTTCCTGTACATAGCGTGTGCTATCGGGGAACCCCTCAAAGGCACCCAACTGCAAGCGCCGTTTCTTGAAATTGGTCTTTGGTCCAAAGTTTTGCTTGCGTCGTCCGCTTTGCGATATGGCCCATGGCAGTGCGTCCAAGTCGGACATAAGTTGTGCGCCTTCCTTAGCTGAAAGAAATTCTTCCTGCACCAATACGCCTGGAAGTGGCAGACTTTTTGCATTGTCGTGTTCTGGATGTGCCGCCTGCACCGCCACTGTGTCCCATCCTTCATAGAGACGTTTGCAGTGCACACAGTATGACCAGGGCTCCAGCTGTTGAAATTGCTGCTGCCACGAAGGCTTGGCGATCGCAAAGTCTTTCTCACAGGTGAGGCAGGTTCTCACACCTTTACAGCCGCAAGGTCGCAGTGTATTCATTGTATAATTGCAAATAATTAACTAAAAAAAAATGATCAAATTGGAAATGGCGGAATTCGCGCACCGGACTGCACTTAGAGCTGCCAACTTGATTAATAGCTGCCTTTTAATGGAGTTGGCAGCTCTAACGGTTAGCGACTCACGCACGGAACGAATAAAAATATCGTCAAAAGTTAATCAATTGTTAAAAATAAAGGGCGACAAGCCTCGTATGATATAAGATATGCACTTTTTTTTATTATTATCAATTTATTATGTATGGTTTAAACTTTGATACGTATGATATGTATTAAACAACAATCATATCGTTACCTAAAAGCGGTCACCAAATATCGCACGGTATGTATGATGCGATATATACAATAGTATCGCAAAAACAGCCAATTCGATTGTATCGTGTGTTGCCCATTTCACATTTTGGCGCAAATTGCACTTTCTGAGGCTTGCAAAAATTGTTTAAGGATTTACGGTTAAAACTCTGACTAATAAACTAAAATGAACGATTCTTGTAAGTAAACGAGCTTTAAATTAAACATACTTAGAGTAATTACAACGTTCTGCCTTTTAGTTGGAGACTTTACCGGCACACAAACCGCTACCGGCGGCGCCACAAAGGAATCACAAGGAGAGGTTTGTTGCGTATTTAAGCAATATATTTATACATAAACTAACTGGAACTTTGTGCAGGGAATCATTTCGGTGCTGGTAAAACAAATACTCGAATCTCCCGAGGGTAGTTTCAAGATGTTCGACGTTACCTATGCACTGGTCTGCGCTGTGGCTATTGTACGCAACATTGAGACTTCCTCGACCAAGATCACATACTCTCTGGAGGATCACAGTGGTCGCATCGATGCACATTACTGGCTGGAAGAAGGCGATGCCATAAATGCACCCGATGTTATGATCAATAACTATGCAAAAGTCTATGGCTCAGTACGCTCGCAGGCGGGTCAACGAGTTCTCATGGTGTTCAAGGTGCTTAATGTTCTGGATCCCAATGAGGTCTGCACTCATGTGCTGGAAGCAATGCACTCCAGATACAAGGCCGAGGAGTATCACGTCAAAGGTGACACAAGCAACAGCACCGCTGCTGGCATGGCACCCTCATTCACCTCCAGTCAAGACAACGCTATGGTCGCTGGCTTGGACAGCAAACAACTAGCTGTGTTCCAAGCTATCAAAAGCAAGCAGTCGGACGAGGGCATTCACCGCAAGGAGCTGAATGCAAAGTTTTCGCACATCAGTCCATCGGAAATGAAGTGAGTACTAGAGTGCAGTGAGTGCTGACTAACAAAGGCGATGAATGTCTTGAAGTTATGAGTAAAATTTAAACAGTAAGCAACGGGTTTAATCATCTGATCCCACATATCTTAGCTAGAGTAGGTTTATGATATAGTAGTCGAGTTTGGTTTATCTTAAACACCCACTGAGTTTTTTTTATCAGTTGAGAGTAATATATCTGACACTCTTATTTTAGGTGTCAGATTAATATACTGTTTAATCCAGATATACCCAACTCTCAGTTACAAACATGGCTCAGAACGCAGCCTTAGATACAATTTAATCATATGATAACTCATATAATTCTTTTACTCTTTCTAATTCCAGCAACATTTTGGACTTCATGATATCGGAGGGCCATATCTACTCGAGCATTGATCCAGATCACTTCCTTTCCACACTCTAATTCATACACATACTACTACCAAGTACACGTAACTATAAGATTTCATTATTATATATAAAAAGCTATTGGAATTACGCTGATTACTCCAAGTGAATTGAAAAATTTCTCAGAATTCCGAAATTCGTTTAAGCTACAGCAGAAAATGAATAAACTTTTAAAGAAAACACAAAGTTCAAGTTAAGTTTTCATTTGTTTTATATTTCATTATCTTCTTCTCTTGAGATTTCATTTCTTGCGTACAATTTAAATTGTTTCTTTTCTTCTACATAACTCTTAGTGCTTAATACTTAAATGAAGTTTTTTAAACCTGTTTCAATCAAACAAATGCTGCTTGGTGGTCAATACTAATCGTTCATAACATAATTATTTATATACATTTTCTACATGTGCAAATCTAGACGCTTAGATGGATGCTTCCAATATGGAAAATAGTCAAAGCGCAACGGGATATGATGCAATGAGATTATCGTTCAGATCCAGATCTGGACAATAACAATTTGTTGTGCGAATCAGTCTTAAGTTGTTGGCCTTTGGGGTGGGCGTGGCTCTCTAGATCTTGAGGCAACCACGATGGCTGCTGCTGCGTGCATAGACCTCCTCGAAGGCATGTATCAGCTCGTCCATGCCACGAAGCAGACCTTCCTCCCGATTGCCCGGTGTCCAGGGACTCCGATGATTCACACTCAGATGTGGCGGCAACTGGCGGGATTTGGCGAAATCTATCAGCCAAGCGCCAACACGATGATCGTCGTAGACAATGAACATGCTGGAACCGATAATCTCGTGGCGATTGAAGAACGGCGACTGCTCAATGACGAGACGCATGTGCTTGAGACGCTTGAGTAGCTCCTTTTGCACGGACCGGCGTGCGGCAAGGAACTGTTCGATGGTCTGTGATATTTGGTCACTGGTGCGGCAGGTCTTTAAATCCTTAACGGGCGGACGACCACGCAGACGTAATGCTTCAATGCGGAAGCCCTTGGTGTGTGAGGAGGACAGGGATTCGCGGAAGAGCATGTATCGCAGCTTGGTTATTGCCTGAGCTTCGTGTTCCGCTGCCGTTGGAGCACTCGCATCCACTGCAATCATTTTCTGATACAAATCCGGACGCATCGTCTGATTGCTGACCTCCGATTCGAGGAACGTGCGACTGCCGAGCTTAATGTCCATTACACAGGGATCCTTAAAGCCAGCCAAGAGATCCTGCAGCTCAATATAGTGTTGTGACTGCATCTCACGCAAACCCAAGTACGCGGGCACAATCTGTGCAGTCTTTGGCTCCTGGGAGATCAACTGATAGGCCAGGACCTCGCTGTCCTCAATGCCCACGATCCTTTTCCGCACAATGCCCGTTGTGGTAGGCACAATGCTGCAAATGGAGATAAGGAAGAAGATACAAGTTAGTTAAATTGAAACATTATGGAAAGCTTATAGTTTGGATAATTACCTTTCGGGATGACCGGAGAGCTGCATCCAGCCGAGTGGCTTTGATTGCGTCTGTTGTTGCAGGAGCAAGGGCGTGGCAGGAGCACTCAGTTCCAAGGCGTTCTGCAAAGATAAAGAATGGAAAAGTGGATCATGAGTAAAGTGAGTGTAAATAAACAATATATAGCCTATTAACTTAAAGATACTAAGTACTCCATACAAAGTAAATCCCACAAACCCACTTTAATCAACCCTAGTCTAATCTGCTTAATTAAATTAATCGTCGTTTTATACAGAGTTTCATTGCGCTTAACGTGACAACGACTTGTTAATAATTATTCTAGTCACATGCTGCCAATTAAACCACAAGCTAAAGATTTGAAATTTCAAAGCCATAAATCAAGTTCATTTGCCTACTGTCAGCCGTTGGCTTGAAGGGTGCAAAAACCCAACTGATAAAGGTATTTTCACACTTGTGGCGACATCACGTCCCCGAGACTAGACTCCCAAAGGCGGATCTGCTCAAACTGGTTTCAACTTATAGGCAGACCAAGAAAATGTATAAAAAATTAAGAAAGAAGCAAAGAAATTTGACAAGAATTAAACGATTATGTGCAATAATCGAATTGTTGCTGTTGTTGTTGTTGCATTTAAATTATTACTGTCTGCTTAAGATTATAAACAATCAAATAAAATTTTAATATGCACTGATCTTCTCACTGCTCAATGACGAGGGCGTTGAAGAGGGGCAGGCCACGCCCCGTTTATAATGGGAAATTAATGCAAGTAACATGGCAATCACACGCTTATTGTCTGAGGTAACAAGCAGGAAGCATTTTATATGGCAGCGTTAATACTGCTTGATCATCGCAAAGATCATAAATATCAATATCGAACGGGAGAGCAACGCAAGGGCTACAAAGGCAGGAGAATACTTACAATGGCCAAGAACTTGAGCAATGACATTTGCTGTTGATTCGTGGACGCTGACTCCTGATCGGATCTTTGTTGGCTCAAATAGTCGGCCAAGTTGCAGTTGTTGCAGTTATCGTAGGGAATGGTTAGGCGCTGTGAAATAGATCAAGAGTGGGGTGGAGGTCAGTGCACTGCTTGAACTCAAATCAACAGGATATCTAAACAGCTGACGACTGCTCGACTGGAGCCCAGTAGGGAATTCAACTTTCTCCGTTTGTCTATTCTAAAGCTTGGAATGAAAAACTACTGTGAGTCACTCGAAAAACTCAAGACGGAAGCTTGTTAATTATACAATCAAAATGCAACAGTCAAGTGCAAAATATTCTATTTTATTTACGCTACCTTCAACTTAATTCGCTTATGGCTTATAAAACGGCTCATTGTTTTATGGATCAGGCGATGACCATACCTTAAGCCGCACTCACACTCGTTCCCTATTTGGGCCCACAACACTTCGATGTGTGTGGCTTTTTAACGATCCACCTAATGAGCCACTTAGTATGCAAAGATGTTTGAATTTATTATCTTGTTGTTGTTTTTGCTGTTTGTTTTGCCCACTGTTATATTGAGTTATAAGCTTATAAGCAGCTTCTATAGTGACACGTCTATAACAAATTGTGTATCCAAATCTTGATCCGCGTCTCCAAATGTATTAATTAATTATTTTAGCTAAACTAACTGTGGATGGCTTTGCTTCAAATGTTTATAAAGATCAAATTTTTGTGGGCTGCTGGGCTTTAGTTTGAAATTGCTTAGCTGTTATCAGTTATTTGTTATCTATTATCCGTTATCTTTTATTGTACTTGGAGATAGCACTGCGTATTTTCTTGGGTCAACTTTGCCACGAGCTCTTAATGTTAGTTTGTTTACTGTTTTTAATTTATTACCTTTGCGTAAGTTAATAACATTTGCATACATATGTATGTGGCACAAATTCATCACGCTTGCCCCCGTACACGGCCCACTGTACGTACAGTGTGTCGACATTTTTATTGCAGTCTATGCAAATGTGAGTGCAAATGTTTGAGTACTATATGAATATGGCTTTAACTGGCATCTAGATATGAGTTCATATATATTGCGGTCTATATCTATGCATATTGGTATAAAGATAACGCCTATCGTTGGCTTTAGATAGTAGCGGTTAGGCCAAGGTTGTTATTGTGCACAGTGGTACAATAAAGGTGATAATGCAATAATCCATTGGGCTTTCCATGAGGATCTTTATGGCAAATATTTTCATATAAACTTTTGTTAATTAAATTGCAGTCAAATTTGCCTAGCAGCAGAAAAAAGTTATTAAGTGAGCTGCGATTAAACTAGTGAAGTCGGCCGCATTAAAGCTCAGCTGCACAACTTAACAGAGTCACTGTTAAAAGCGTTTCAAAAATTATACAGAAACTTGTTAAGTTGGCTGCAACTTTCTATCAATGAACGTAATCCAAGCATTCTAGTTTAAACACATAAAGCTTAAACATTCTGTTAACTAATAAAGTAATTAAATGCTAATCAGTCTATTCTAATGTCAATCTCATTTGATTTCTAAGGTGAAGTCTAACCATGTTTATTGAATTCTATTAGCCAACATGCGAAACAAAGTGCTAAAAAATCTATTTATAGCTCGAAGCCAACGCTGTGTCGTCAACGCTGACCTTTACAGCAGCGCATGCAACACGTCGAGATAGTTGGAGAGCAAAAAGTTAGTTAGAGCGACAGACAGTTGAAAATGCTTAAATATAGAATACTAGGCACTACAAACGTCACATAGATCAAATTGATTTCGATTTGCTTTGAGAGGGTCTTATTTAAGCCCTCGCTTTGGTTAGATTATGTAAAATGCAATACGTATATATGGCAATTAACCTATTAATGGAGTTTGTGCATATAAGCACGTAGTCTGTAACGGTTATTGAGCTTTTTTTAGTATTTACTATTCGCATTTTAAGAGCACAATTAGCGCGAGGCTTTCAACTTTAAACGAAGTGCAAAACAACAAAGGCGAGTGTCAAAGCTTTGCCGCACTTGATAATATTTACATAGCATTATTATTTAATTTTTACATGCTATTATTTAATTATTTTTCCATTAGTTTGTGGTTGGGAAACCTCAGAGATAAAAACATTTTGACAGCGCATCAAGAATAAAAATAATTATTATAATCTAAAATGACAGGCAGACAGGCCGCAACAATAATCCGATGTGACAAACGCATTTGATAATAACAATGAAAATTGTAAACAGAAATTACAGCATTTTTCCCTTTATCGCCCCAGTGAGCAGGCGCGACATGTGCGCGTTTCGCGCGCGTTTTGAGCGCGTCTTCGGCGCACGCGTTTTAAAACGCGCCCTTTTGTTTTATTTTTAGCCTCTGCGCTGTTTAACTAACTTAACAGTTTAGTAGTGTTTATTTATGACTACTTATAAAAAATTTCATACTGCCCCCGGGCTGAACGTGTTAACTCAAAGCAAGCCAACAAAAAAACACACAAATTGAAACAAAAGAAACAACAATAACCACAGAATATAAGCAGAACAACAATAAAAACACACAATGTTTCTCATTTTTCTCTTTGGCTTTTTTTGTGTAAATTTATGCGTGTGACGTCAAAGCGCTTGAGCTGTTAATTAAACAAAATGAATTTGCCGAATTTGACAAATTGAAAATTCTAGCTAGTTCTGGCTTCTATTCCTTCATTAGCCCAGTTAACTCGGCAACTGGGAGCAGGAGGATACCAAACACTTGTCTCTCGACTGGTGTAAACTAGTTTTGGCCCTTGCGGCCCTGGGCCTTTAGGTGTAGGTGACTCAGTCACAGAATTTATTTATTTACGCTGTTTCTTTAGCACACAACCCTGACATTGGGAAACAGGATCGAATCGGGTTGCCAGCCCTCGATTCAGAGGCTGGGAAGACTTACTGAGTGTCTGCACGGAGAGGGGAGAAAGACGGTAAAAAAAGTCACAAGTTGCTTTATTTGCATTGACGTCAATGCATTGACAGCAGAGGGGAAAGAGGTGTGTGTATTGGTGTGTGTGTGGTGCAGAGGGGAGAGTTGGGGAGGAATACCTAAACACAAAAACCAGTTATGGGTTATAAAACATAACGCCAAGTTAACGCATCGTAGTTACGATATACGTATCTCAAACGAGGCAAAAGAAGATCAACGCAGGGTCAACGAGTTCGATGGATCATTAGAAGCGATTAATGATTACAATAAGCCTAATGAATCAAAATATTAATGCGTCTTTAAAATTATAAGCTTAACCGAAAAGTTCAACTAATACTTCTTGTAAAGCCCTCCAAATTGAAAACTAAAACCGAGTGATTAATTTCTATCGCTTTAAGCAAATATTTGTGTAGAAGGTGAATCACGATGACAGTTCCGAAAAAGAAACTGCGTCAAGCTCGATTTAATGAAACTATGACGCGTTGTGACTAAGTAAATCCCATAAGGGAAAGCGCAGTATTCGAATACGAAAGAATTTAAAACATTTACAGGGTATTCACAACTGCCATGAACTTTACTCTACATTTTAGCATACAGACAACCTTCGGCATACAGAAATATATATAAACGTAAGCGCACTTATCAAGCGCCTTGATCCATGTTTGAAAAAACCCGAAATTATACGCGAAACTGAAATCCAAATGAATTAAATGCTATACTATAGCTGGGAGCTGATAATAATAAGTCTAGCAGCTAATGACAGCGTGGGTTGCTTGCACTTGACAGTTAAACATTTTCAAGTAGACGTGCACTGTGAGAAACTGGGGGTTATGTTTAGTCTGTTTGATGTTCAAAGGCCACTCTAAGGTTAATAACCGTCAGCTGTTACGTTTCGTGCTCAAAAGGACTCAATATTGCCAAAGTGCCAAATTGACAAGAAATATTAATAAAAGCCTTTCAATTGTTTTCAATAAAATGAATTGATTTGTTGTCCACCACACAGACGATGACAGAGATGACTGAATGGACTTTACTATACCCAACATAAATACAGTTCACTGTCTTTGCTGTACATACATATACAATTATTTGTATATAAATTATTTGTATGCCTCATGTACATGTGTTGCTTAAGAGCGACCAGTTTTGACTGCTTTTTTGTCTTAATTAGCGCCAGACAACCAACTGATATGCAAATTGACATTACGTGGGTTACTGCACGGAATTCCAGAGCGGATTCCAGAGCAGTCGCTTGTTTACATGCCGCATAGCGGATATTTCCACAGTTGTATCAACAAAATGGGAAATAACTAAAGACAGACAATGGGCTACCCTGTACCTACTTAATGTAAGTTAAGTAGTTAAACTAATCCCAATTTAATCAAGTGCATGAAACCCCCTCATAATTATAATTATACAAATTTAAGATAATCGGTGGGTGGCAACTGCTTTGGGTCACTTTCTACACTTTCTACACGGATGTGAGGTGAGTTTGCATTGACGTCACAGACAATCGTCAGTTTGTTTGATTCCATTTCCCCATGTAAAGCTTTCTTTTCGGCCATTTAACTTACCTCATTGTTAATGTTGTTGTTGCTGGCTTTTGGCTGCTCCACATTACCGGATTTGTTGGCATTGTTGTTGTTGGTTGGCACTGCTGCATTGGCCGTGTCCAATGCAATCAGTTTCCACAGCTGCTTGAGGCCAATGTTGTCGATGCATGAGAAACGCAATTTCTCATGGGACCAGGCCATTGTGTTGCGACTTCTTGTTGTTGCTTTTGCTGCCTTTGCCGATTGTGTGTTCACGATTGTTGTTGCTGCCGTTGTTGTTGGACGCTGTAGCACAGTTGAAGTCATAGTCATTTAGCTTTTGATACTAGTTATCGTACTTGGTATCTCTATGTGAATATGCTTGTATATTTTTATATACACTCAAGTTTTTTTTCTTGCTCTTTCTTTATGCTCAACAAATTTGCATTTTATCTTTATGCATTTCCTAGTTCGCTGCGCTTTCTTTTCGTTTAGCACATTCTTTTTATTGCATTTGCTTTATCTTTCTTTCTTTCACTGATTACAACTACACATTTGCTTTACAGTTACTCCGACTGCAATTACTTTTTATTGGTATTTTGGCACGATAAACGCGAAACAGCGACTTGAATATTATTTTTTTTTGTTCATTTGTTTTGGTTGCGAGGCGACACTTTGAGTTGTTTGCGCGTGCTGCTCTGTGAGACGACTAACTGGTTTGGCCATATGGCTCCCAGTTTTGTGCTACCTCAAAACAACGAAGCTCTCGGCTGAACGAAACGAACGAGCTTCACGAAGCTCTCGGCTGAACGAAACGAACGAGCTTGATCGTGCTCAGAGCGCAAGCAAGCGAAGGTGTGACTGAACGAGTGGTAGGCAAAGAGGGAGCAGCGTATGGATAAAGAGCGAGGGGAAGTGAAACACATGAGAGAGTGTAAGTTAAAGTTTATCTAGGATAGCAAAGAGCGAAGAGAGCCAAGGAGAAAGAGAGAGAGCGATAAGTAATATATAATTAGTCGCAAGACTACAATAAATGTGAGCTACCGTAGCAAGAAAGAGGGAGTGGGTAAGGGAGTAGGAGTGGAAGCGAGACAGTATGCAGATAAGGCGCGTTATGATAAGAAAAGGCGCAATCGTTCGATTTGATTTCTACAAGGGACTATATCAACTACGATCTATTATTGGACTTCTCAAACACGTTTAAATGCGAAAGGTGGGGCAATTGCTGAGATCCAAAACAAACCAGAAATATTACTCCATAAAAATATTAAAATATTTTTATTTGTTTAATTTTATACAGACAATCTGCGCCATTTTGAACGAATGTTGTCAAAAGTATTGCGAAATTCTTTACTACAAAAATTTGTAAACAAATCTACATTGTCATCTACGAGAAAACACAATGAGTCAGTCACCTCAAAACTAATAAAATATGCATATTATATGTATATAGAGTTATACTATAGAGCTATACTATGGAGCTATACTATAGAATTATATTATAGACATATGTATTATCAATGGCTTCTCGAATTTAAATTAAATGTCATTGATTGATATGAAACAAATTGGGGGCTGGTGGGAGGTTAGAAGAATCAGTTAATTGCTTTAGTTGTAAACAATCTAAATTTATTTCAGAATCAAATTAAAAGTTCAATCCTTGGAGTTCATGAAACTTTCCGTGAAGAACTTGAAATTGTTTACTTGAAATTGAAATTGAAGTAAACTTTCCCCAAATATTTCCATTGCGTAGATAAGTTACGTCGCACTAAAGATAAGATCGGATTGTTAAAGCATCCAGGCGAAAACGTGGCGCCATCTAAGGTCATACTCAGACAATGAACTGTCTGCGAGTTGTTTATCGAAATTTGTTGAACTCGGGACATACTGTAGGATGGTCTGATCTGCATTGCAAATAAAAAAGAAAAAAAAAATCTGATATCTGCGCAGCTTCTTGGTAGGGAATGGGGGATTATGCAAACATCGATAAGATCTGCGCCAGTTTCTTGAGCTCTATCTATCGATCTCCCTCTGTCTGACTGTCTGTCATAGCAACTCACTCACTCCCTCGCCATGTCTCTCACCCAGAAGAGGCCACACGGTTCATGGCCATCGCAAGGGAGAGTGCAAATGCGCATATTTATGGGACGGGGACGCCATGTACGTCAGTCCCATGATGAGTGACATACAAACCCCAAGTTGACTGTCTACGAGTACATCAACTTCATTACATCTCCCCCTCTCACCCACTCCACGTCTCCCTCTATCTCTTTTTGTGTCTTTCTGCTTGGCTGTACCTCTTTAGTTGCATGTTATATGTTCGGATTGCTCCACATGGCAACCACATACGTCAAACATCGCCCATTGTTATGCGAAGCCAATGGCAATGCAAATTTCACGTATGCCCCATACCCAATACCCATACCCATACCTATATTCATACCCAAGAACCCTCTCAGAATGCATTGAACTCTAGCAACGCACTGCAACGTGGCGTATGAGTAACAATCATAACAGATTTAGCAATTGCACGTGACCGAACCTAAGTGCAATGTATTGGTCAATGGGAAATAGAAACTACATACATACACATATACATATATGCTATGGACATATGCACATTCGAATAGAGGCTGTGAAATTCTAATTAACAATCTAAATGCGCAGCAAACAAATTGAAATGTAAAGAAACCAGCGGAAACTTTAAAAATGCTCGAATTTCTAAGAATTGGTAAGAACTCTTAGGAACTGCACAGATTTCTATTGCACTGCATCTTAAGAAAACTACGTTCTTTACGCGAAAACTTAATTGAAAATGCATTCTACTGAAAAACCAAATGAACTGACTTTAAACACGAATTGAACCTCTTAAATTTATGCATTTCAGTTTCTACTTTTTTACCCCATTTTGGTGTGGAAAAAGTTCAAAGACCCGAAACCTAAATAGTATTCATATAACTTATTTTATACTAGTTGTTTAATTACTTTTTAATACTAACATCTTAATAACAGTTTAAAATAATAACAGACTTTTAGCAGGAAAATCTAACAATAAATTTATACCAAAGTTTCCCAAGGTTTAGACCTCAAATTAACCCAGTTCATTTAAATGAACTTTAACGTTTATTCCCACTTTTTAAATGTGAACTTTATATACTTTTAATATAACATAATTGTAGTTAAATTATTATATTTTTCTTTCAGAGTTTTACATAAAAACAGTCAAAGTTAATTAAACTAAAAATCCAAATTAACTGATCTTAAACAGGAAAATCAAACGTCAAAGTTATACCAAAGTTTCCCCTCTAAATTAAATTATTAACCCCTCAAAATAAACCCACTTAATTTATGAATTTTAAGTTTAACGTTTATTCCCACTCCCGGAGTAGAAAAGGTTCAAAGACCTAAATCTTAAATACTTTTAATTTAACGGAATTAAACATAAACGCTATTTAATAATTTTAAATGTCTTAAAGCTAGAAATATTATCACTCATAATGGAGATTTAATAAACGTATTTTCGCAGCTGTTTGGGAATACCTGATTGACGTCAAAGGTGCGATTATTTAAAACCATATTCCAGCTATGACTAACTTCTCTACTCTGTTTAATGCTTGTGACAAGATGGAGAGTTGAAGAGATTCTGCTGTAAATGCGGGGAAATCAAGTATTTAATTATTACTCAAGTGACAATTTGTGCAGTTTGTTACTCATTCGTTGAAAGCGAATCAAATTCATTCATAATATTCAACTAGAGGCTAGCGATTTTGAGTGCATTGTTGGGGCTGCATAACAATTTACCCATCACTATCAATGCCTCAGATCTGTTGATTGAATAGCGTTTTCTGTTCGTTAACGTTGTGTCTCGTTGTCTTGCTGTCTCATTGTCTCGCTGTCTGGCTGTCTCGCTCTATCTCTAGAGCATCGCATTTTGTGGAAGTCCACGAGAAAAGCCCAAGCCCAAGCCCCAAACGGCTGACGTCAAACGCAACGATGATTGAAGGGATGAACAGGGGCGGAGTAGGTGAGGTTGATGGGTATGGAATGGTAGAGGGGCATAGCGTTGGAGCAAACAAACGGAACATCAAAGATTACTGACATTTCTTTGTCATGATCATCAGCAGCATCAGCAGCTGCTACTGCTCCCTTCCAGCGGGAATGGAGGAAAGCACTTTGGAGTGACGCGTGAAGTGGCGTTTTTTCTGCACGTCTCACTGATCATCGCCAGCCAATGGACAAAGACAAAGACAAAAGCCAAAGAAGAAGCTGACGATGTGGATGATGATCAAGCGACAGAGATACCAGTAATCCAGCTTCAGCTACAGCTCCCACTTCTGTGCTTCCCTCAAACTGAGCTCATTTGACGTTAGTATTTTTATACCCTATAATGTGATCATTAAGGTTCAGTGATCAACTGTGTGCATCAATATTGAATTGAGCTTTTAAAAGTGAAATTCTTTTTAGACGGATATAAGCTTGAACCCAGAAATCTTAATAGACTTTAACCTATTTTAAAAACTATTATTATTTAAATTTAAAAACGATGTTTATATATCATAAAGTAATAGTGAAAATAAATCGTTTTATCTTTATTAAATATTTGTAAAATATTTACAAAGCTGAATTTTTCTTAAAAATTCAATACCAAAAGAGCTTTATTTAATGAAAGATCAAGAGCAGAATAAATTAAAAATTTGAGTATTTATATAAAAAAATGTTATTTCAAAAATATATTTATTTCTATAATAATAAGGGTTTGTTAGGATATGCAAACTTTCTTTAAGTCACAGAAATTTAAAAGCCTCAAAATTATTATTTAACATTTATAGCTAATTTTAAAAAATGTATAGCGTCTAACGACTCGTTAGCTAAAAGTCCTTGATCCTAAGAACAATCTATGCAGTAAATGTTAAGTTAGTGTATTTAGTTTTAAGCATTCTAAAAAGATGAGAAGCTGTCTTGACGTTATTTTCATTTATATTTTTTTTTATATTTATGTGATTTTGTTGTTATATTTTCGAGCTTTCGATTGACGCATTTTGCGTGTCACTTGACTTTTTTAATCTCGCGACTTTATTGTAGCTTACGGGCCTGCAATCGCGATCACAATCGAAATCGGACTCCGACTCCGAATCGCAGTTGGATTTGAAACTTAGCACAGTGGGAAATGTTGGAGGGAGGGGTAGAGTGGGGCAGGAAGATCGCTAGTCGTCATAATTGTAACTTAATAGTTTGTTCAGGTAGCAATGCGACGCTTCGTTGATTCGTTGGATTGTCAAGTCTTCCGCGCCGATAAAAAAACAAAATATAAACAAAACATTTGCCTAAAACTATTTGTTGAATTTTTAATGTTTTGTTAATACGCATAGTTGTAGAAAATGTTTGTTATAATTTTGACTGGCACTCGTTAATAATTTATAATTCAATGACTTTACTGACGTCATAGTATTAAGCTTAACAACAACAACAAGAACAACAACAAGCGTTGTCTCATTAACATGTTTGCTTTGTTGTGCGAGCGTCAAGCTGCGCAGCGTGTGGGTGTCTCTGTGTATGTGTGAGTGAAGCAGGCATGCATGTGCTTGTATGATCTTGCGTGTATTTGTCTAAAGCCGGCGCCATACCGTTAGAATGCTCTCAAAATTCAGACAATATTTGAGCAATAACTTGGCAAACAGATACAAATATTTGAAAACATGTCCAAAGAGCAGTTTTTAATGAAGAACACTTTGTTTATTTGTAAACAGTTTTATCTGCTTTGGTTTAAAAGCCAAGTAAATTGAGTTATTTTTCCGTAATACATAAAATTTTATAAATTTCATGCTTTGAATAATTTTAAAAACTTGCTTTGTTTATGCGTGAACTAAATATTAAATTACAGAATACGCATAGAATATATATAACTTTATTTGGAAACAAGCAAAAGTCATTCGTCATATCAATTTGAAAGTAAATTTATTTTAAATCAATGCTATATAAATTTAATTAATATTTTTTGTACTATTTTTATTATATTTCTACTCATACAAATCTACGAACTTGCTGTTCGACTGCACTTTATATAAGAACAAGTACATGGTAATCATATTTTATTGTTTAACTTTCCCAAGAAACATTGAGTACTCATCACCGATCGCACTCATCGGCCAACCAAATAAGGCTTTCCTGTGTTTCACCACCAACAAATGTCGTTGGCTTTTGGGCATAAAAACACGTCACGGAACTTAAGAACAGCAAATAGAATTATTCATTGTACTCGAAATAATTTTAAATTATTTCGGGAATTTTCAAAAATTGGAAGAACAGTTTCCCAGAAGCTGCGACCGGAAAGGTTTCCAAAGACGTCAATGATAAGCAAACTTTTATACGAAATCAATAACTTTTTTCTATAGTAGTAACATTTTTTAATAAGAAAATTTAATTAAATTTGCAGAGCATGCCCAATCAATGTCATTTGCACAGGGTACAATTACAAGTCAGCTGCCCAGCTACGTCAGAGAATTGTAAGTGAAAATATTGTTGCTAGTAAACCAAAAAACAAAGTAATTAAGATCAATAGTATAACTTGGAAAACAACAATTATTTTTAAACTATTTTACTTTTAGTAAATTTCAGAGTCCTGGCCCCTTGGAAACAGTCATTACTGATAAAGGGAATTACACTTGTTTTTTCCTGCTTTGGGGCTATCAACCTCCTAATTTTTGCAACTAAACTCGACAAGTTCTGGCATTGAACACTAAATATATTCAAATATATATTCAAGTGCGAAATTATTATAAAAATAGCTTAGTAACATGTGAATGGCGCGAGCCAAAAAATGATAAGAAATGACTTTAAAAAAAATTATAATAAAAGACTTCACAATTGGCGCTAATCTAAGGTCACTGCAAATTAAAAGCTCAAATTTAATGCCACAGTAAGTTAAACAAAAACACGCTACCGAATGCTCCAAAAATCCATTGTAATAACAAAAACAAATATTAATATAAATAGCAAATTTTTAAGCAACAAAAAGTGAATTATTTATGTGCGAGTAAACACTTTGATGGTTTTAAACCCAGTGGGAACATAACAGACGATACACAGGGGAAAAGGGGATGAGATCATCAATCGCACTCATAACTCACAATTCGTAAATAATAACAAAAGTTTTCCACTTTTTTGTTTTAAGAATATTTTAAACAAATCAAAACTGTTTCATGCCGTTTTTGTTTACATTGCAAACCTGTAGTGAAGGCTGAAATTTAATTGTTTATGCCATGGGAATGGGAGGATCAATCGTTAAAAAAATTATAATTCATTTTTATTTTTTATTAAAGTGTGGGAAGATTGGAATTTTTCCATATTTACGAAATACTTTAAACAAATCGTGAGCTGAAAAACATTTAAAGCACTTGAGGTATCCGACCTTGACTTGAATAAGTTCTGCTTAAAATACAAATTAAATTACAAAGAAAGTATCGTATAATTAAAATTGAATGACAATGAAAACTGAACAAATTTCAGCAATAATTGCTCACAATTAAGATTTGTTTCTTAAGAATTAATAAAAATAAAAAACGATATTGAGTGATATTTCGCAGAAATATTTTTAGATTATTGGAACATTTTATTTTATTTCTAGAATTAACCTCAATTAATCTTTCCAAGAACTTTATTCTAAAAGTAATTGAAGCTATAAGAACTGCATCGTTTTTAAGATTTTTTGTGACTAAATACATATACAAATATATTCTTAAAACATTATCTTAAAATCTGTAAGAAATCAAGTACCATGAAGATAACATATAGTATGAAAAATTGTAGTTCCCTGACTGCAGAATCGCATGATCAGTTTCCGCACGTGTGTGTAAAACTGCTCAGCTCAACAAATTATATATGTATATATATTCATGAGCCGATTTATTGAGCTAAAATAAAAACTACTCAGATTAAAGATTTACGACTTGCGGCAGTGGCACGATTGGATTAATTGTAATAAACATATGGCACGTTCCAGCAGAACTTAGATAATGCTGAGTCAGTTGGATTTGATGTGTGGTTCGTGGGTTCAAATGGCGTTGCCCAGAATCGAATCGAATGACAGATGGATGAAACGTTTTTAATTCAAAAACAAAAGTTCGCAAAATCGTATCATATTCGATTTGCGTCATTTACACAAAAAAGATTAGCCTCGCCCTAGTTTCTGTACACTCGCACCGATGAGGCGCTACGTCTATATATATATATATATATGCACCATATATACCATATATATAATCAACGTCTGATAATACAAACAAAAATGCGTTGCGGGGGGTCACTGAAATCGGCGGCAGCGGAGTCAACTGCCCATCCCCATAATCTGAATCTGAGACGCTGGCTTATCAAAGCAGCAAAAAATATTCATTTTACAAGGTGCAGGTCCAAAAATAGCACCCACCGACACGTCAGTCGGTCAGTTTAGCAAGTCGATTGCAGGTTTTTTATTTACCGTTGCGTGTGACGCAATATGGCAGCGTGTTTACCGTTACACTTATTTTAATCTTCAGTTTTATTTTTGGGATTACTGTAAGATTTGGGATTACAAGAGCAGTCTGTCTGTAGTTTCCAGTTCAAACACGCTGCGATCAGCTGTCTAAACGGGGCTTATCGACACACGACATCGGAGCACATAATTTTGTGTAATATTTATAGGTTTACCTACACATCTGTACAATTGTGTATTGGGTATATCAGCCAGACAAACGATGTCGGGCACGTGGCTTCTAAATGAATGAAATGTTCGCGGAATAATTATAAAAAAATCATTAGAGACACACCGCGTGTACATATTTGGGCAACCCTCTGGCTTGTGCTTGCCAAAAAAAAAACAAAACAAAATAAAAAGAAATGAGAAAACAAAATATATTATTAATTAAATCCATGCGAACGTCAATTCGGCCACAATTTATGGCATTCACCTTTTTTCATAGAAGCCAAATATTTGTACCAGTCGAAAGCAAACTCTTTTGTAAACATTGTTAACTTAAATATTTGCGCGCATAATGAGAAGATTTTTCGCGGCGCTTAAAAGTATGCAACAAATTATGGAAATTCAAAAGTGAATCTGTTAAAAACTGTTGTGTAGTCGGAATTTAATTGGGCCATTTGTTTTATGAGCTAAAACAGTTGACATATGTATGTTAAAAGTGACTTTAGAAAGGCTACAGTCGAACGAGTCAAATGTAAAAGACCCTGTACTCATTGCAGTGCACATTTTTCCATACAAATAAGAATTTTTCGATCGATTTGTTCTAAGGGAGCTTTATGATATAGTCGTCCGATCTGGAACGAACTAGATAAGAACAGGTATAATCATGAAATACTAGCAGTTGCAATCGCTCAACTAGCACTACATGTCTTCATACAAATTTCCCATTTTTGACCGTTTTATAATATGTGCCCTCAAGGCTATGCAATCCTAACCAAACTTGGTGATGATGATAGAATTTAGTCCCGATAGATGACCAAAAATGTATACTTTGTGGGGTCGGACAAGCCTTCCTGGATGCGGAGTCTCCCTTAAGATAAATACTGCTTAAAGTCAAAGATTCCACTTGATAATGCAACTTAGTTAGTTTTCACAGAGTTATGAAACTTTGATGACTTTAAATATATACAAAGCAACAGAAAAAGAGGAAAAAATGAAAGGAAATATGGCTAAGTTAAAGCTGCATCTTTCTTACTGTTCTAACACTTTCTGAATTGAGCTATATAGTTTTATTTATGCATTCACGAGAGTATAGCGGTGATCATGGCACATGACCATATCCAAGTCCCTATCGCCATCCAATTCTAACGCGAAAATCAGCGCGTGACTTTGATGTTTCTATATGGTCACCCATGTATATATCTCTAGATGTACTATATAAAATATGTATATATTTCAAAATAACAGTTTGGCAAGAGAGTGGGGTGCAACAGCTGTGCCGATCGAGAAGACAACACGAGCTGAATATTTAAATAGCAGTATTACCCATCTCCTGCAATATTGATAGGAATATTTATTCTGAAGGTTGCTCGGATCGGGACGTATCGGTAGTTGGAAGTGTGCAAAGTGCAAATAACAACAATAAGCTCATTAATTGGTTAGAAACAATGTAGAATGCATTGAGATATTTGAAAATATAAATAAATACAATTATGAATTGGAAATTATACAGTAAACAATTTTGTAATAATGCTTATTTGCTTTGCTTATCAAGGGGTAGATCAGACTTCCCACTTGGAAACAGCTGGTTAATTGTTATTTCTCTGTTTAACTTCTTTTATTGCCGATTAGAGCTAAAGATGCAATTTGCTGATTACAAACAGAATTATATGGTATCAAGTGCTTAGGAACAGCGTATAGTATGGAAATGTTTAACAGCTAAAGGGCGTGTCTTGGGGGTACTTAAGATATGGATTTTTAAGGGGGCTTGGCAGCGATATCTGCTTATAAAGCAACAGAAGTCTATCAAAGCCCATTAGATTGTTTTTGGCATCGAAAGTGTTTCAAAAGAAATAATTCCAATAAAAAAAATCTATATAAAGCACAGAAAGAAATTTCAATAATTGAATACACAACGAGAATTTTATATATGTATGTATATAGACGTATACTCAACTTGGGAGCGCTGAAAAATTCAATTCAATTCAAGGAATGCAACCAAAGCAACGAAAACATTTAAATTTTCTGATGAAATCGAGTTGATAAAAAATTCAATTTACTTAAAAAATGTAGACTGTTTAATTTATTTGAAATTAAATTTCTTGCAGTGCATAAAAAGACGATGTCGAACGACAAGTCGGAGCCCGAAATCTATCTAATCAACTTTGAGGATTATCTGAGGCCCAAGAAACCGATCAAATCAACAGCACTACAATGCTTCGATAAGCCAGAAAAGGTGCAAACCAGGTGCTGTAGACTCTGCAAACGACTGAAGCTGATTCGGTGGGTAAGAGAGCTGAGAGCAAAAGTCTCTCACGGATTGGAGCAAGTGCCTCTGCCCAGATTCTTGAACTTTCTACGCGAGCGCAACGATGACGGTCTCTGCAAACCCAAAACGGGATTCGAGATCTACTGCGAAATGTCGAGCATTCATGGATTTCACCTTTTTGTTGGTGCCAAGACCTGGCAACGTGTGCTCTGGTGGATTTTCATATGCACAGCGCTGCTACTCTCACTGCTAGTGGTGATAATGTCTTATGGTCTGAATGCAGACACGCCTACCATACGCTATATAGAGAGCATGATGCAGGCTAATAGCGAGCAGCCAGTACCCTTTCCGGCCATAACTATATGCAGCTTGAATCGCGTCTCCAAGCGGCGTCTACAGCGCAAGTCTCAGGAACTGCAGGTGGCTGAGGAAGTACTCCTAAAGTTACCTTGGCTAAGCAGCCGACGTTTAGGCCCAGTTTATACGCCTTTTTTGGGCCTGGGCAACTTGAGTTGGTCGCTATTGCTGGAGCAACTCTCGCCACAGGTGTGTGAGTCCCAACTTTTGGCCTGCAAGTGGCAGGGTCTAGACCAAAGCTGCCAAGAGTCATTTGTTACCACTTGGAGCTACAGTGAAGGTCGTTGTTGTACAAGCTGGAGTGCCCACTCGGCCAAGCAGTTAACCCTACGTCTGGCAGCCCATCTGGAGGATTATGGTAGCAGTCTAGCCAGCACAGCAGGCTTTGAGCTGCTTATACATGAGCCAGGATCGACATTTGATCAGGCCACACAGCGCTTTATTTTGCCCAGGGGCACGCATTCGCAGCTGATGGTTAAGTCCTTTGGCACACATGCCTCAACCTACCTGGCCAATCTGCCCATTGAAAGGCGTGGCTGTTATCTGGCCCAAGAGCGTGTCTTGTTTAGTTTTTCAAACTACAGTCAGCAGAATTGCCTGGCCGAGTGTCGTAGTGACCGAGTCCTTGAAAAATGCGCTTGTGTGCATGCTCATATGCCCAGGAGGGAAAACTGGACTCAGTGCCAAGTAGGGCAGTTTAAATGCTTGCAGGAACAAGGTAGGGAGTTCCTTTATTTATTAAGCTGTTATTTATTAAAATTGATATGTAAATATTATTTTTTGTAGACTTTACCTGGCAGAGTCTACAGCAGCAATGCAACTGCTTGCCACCCTGTGAGTTTCATCGATACGAGGTGCTCAGCGATATAGTTAAACTGGATGAAACTCATACTAAGCCTTATACTAACGATGGTTTCTTGTAAGTTTATATTTATTATTGGAGGCACTCCCACATTTACTCCGTCTTTATCTTTAGCCACAACTTTAATGCCTCCGATGAGCTAGTAATTCACATTTACTTTGACTCCTTAAATGTAGAACAGCTGCGCTTGGATGTCTCGGAGAACTGGCTAACATTTATAGGCAAGTACAGTAAAGCATACATAGAACGAACGTTGATTAGTGAAGGAAGTTATGTATAAACTTAATTTGAATAAGGAAACGAGACATTTCTAAGAAAATAAGACAGAATAGTTTGATGAGCTTCTTTCAAAGCTAAAATTAGAACTCAGCATTTCTACAGATAATTCCCTCCTAAGGAAGTTTCACTGTTTGACACATTAGCGGGCGATTAGCACAACATAAATATATATATTTAGACTAAGTGTATATCATTTGTATATCGAAACAGGGACCTTTGGCGGCATCACGGGGTTGTTCATGGGCTGCAGTTTCGTGTCCGTCTTCGAACTCGTCTTCTTTGTGTGTGTGCGACCCACTTGTAACTGGCTGCTACGGCAGCAGGTGCGCTATCGACTGCGACGCCAACGTCGGCGTCAAGTTGAGGCGACAAAGGGCAATTAGGGCAGGCTAATTAGCTGTCCTTCTATGTTGGCCAATTTCAAGCAGTTGCCAAAGGCAGTTCCAACTGGTCGAAATGGCGTTCAAAAAGCGACGCATCTTCGATCTGCGTGTGGTGCAATCCCAGCAGCAGCTGGAAAAGAGCACAGATGGACACCGGAATAGCAGCATTACGGGAAACCACACGATGTCCACTCGTAGACGCAGGAAATTCTATCAGCTGCGACAGATTAAAAACTGGTTTACGGATAGTCTGCGGAACTATTGTCAGACCACATCGTTGCATGGATTTAGCTACATCACAAGACAGGACATAAGTCGGCATGAACGTTATTTCTGGCTGATTATAGTGCTGACCGCCATTATAGCCGCCATATCTTTGGTGTTGGTTTCACTGTATGCGGATCGAGAGACGCCCACGGTAACGGTCATCGAGAGCTCCCATTTTCCCACCTGGAATATACCGTTTCCAGCGGTTACCATTTGTAACTTTAACAAGATTTCCAAAACCAAAGCTATGGGTTTGCTCAGGAACATGTAGGTACAGTAAGTTATAGCTAAAGGTAACTATACCTTAAGTGCTTTTCAGGCGACTTCCTGCCGCTGCAACCACTGAGCATCTGCAGCAACTTTTCAATCTGACACTTTTACCCGTGGGCAAGTTAATCAGCAATGAATCGCTGCAGATCTATGATCAGATATTGGAACTGAATAACATTACGCTAACGGCGCTATCGAATCAACTCTCACCCGATTGCCTGGAAATGATTTCACGCTGCATCTGGAAGGGCATCAACACGCGCTGTGAGAGCCTCTTTCAGCACATTGTGACACTGGAGGGCACTTGCTGTAGCTTCAACTACTTCGGCGCGAAGACCAACAATTTTCCACAGTAAGTATTGAATGGAAAGAAGGAGTACCTAGTTATATCCAATTCCATTTAACATTCCAGAAAGATAGCCTATCAGGTGCCCAAGCGACCGTATCGTGTCACCGGTTGTGGTTATCCAACTGGACTCTCCGTGTTGCTCGATCCCATGGTCTCTGATTATTATGGCACATTCTTCAGCGGCTTTGGCTTTCGTTTGCTCATCCACAACACATACAACTTTCCCGGCGAGAACTCGGAGACAAAAGTGGTCACCTCGACGCGGGAGAGCTTCGTGCGCATCAATCCGGAATCCACATATGCCACCAGTGATATACGTCGCATGTCCTTGAAATGGAGGAACTGCCTCTTTGGTAGTGAACGGAAACTGGATGGAATGCGACGCTATTCCTTCATTAACTGCATGTTTGAGTGTCGCATGAAGATGACTTTGAGGCACTGTGGTTGCCTGCCTGCTTATGCGCCAAATAACGGTAGCTACAGGACTTGCGGTATTTTGCACATCAACTGCATGATTGAGAGCAAACGTAAGTATGGAAAGATAAAGATACAATATATGAAAGTATCTATAACTTTTCCCATACTCAGGTCTTTATTCTCGCGCCCTGGCCAATCTGGATGCACCGCTGTCTATAGTTCGCAATACTGTCAGCTTTCCCTGTGACTGTCTACCCGACTGTGAGTCAAATCTTTATGTCACCGAGAGCACCATGGGCAGACTGGATGCCAATTACTCGGTCAACAGAATGACCAGCAGGTAGTGGGGTGACTTTAAATTGGAGTACTCTTATTTACCCTAAGTATTCCATTTAAATTCCGTAGTTCCAATTATACCGACAGCATTCTGGTGCATGTCTTCTTCAGCGACTTGATGTCCACCAGATACCGCATGGAGATCTTTCAGAACTGGCTCTCAGCACTCGGTAAATATTGGCAATTATTGGTAATTACAATTACTTGAACTTTTATGATTTTTAGCTTCTTTTGGCGGCCTTTTGGGTCTAATTCTTGGCTTTAGCATTGTCACCGCCTTCGAGTTTGTCTATTTTCTTACCTTTCGACCCATTTTCAATTACATCAATCGAGATAGAGACTAATTTTACAGCAACTTAACATAAGATTAATAATTTGTAATTCGATTAAGTGGCTAACAGTTTAGACAACTGTTCGTTATACACTAAGCTAACATAAGCTGTTAAGGCGCAGCACTGTTAATATAACATTAATGCTAACAGTACATAAATTCCCACACTGCACTGTAATGCTATGTAACATTACGACAGATAATGTTAGTGAAACACTGTTAAGCTTAAATGCTTTTTGAACCCATACTACTGATTGATGCACAGGCCAAACAAAAAGACGTGCGACGCTCAAATTTGCACACAATTTAGTTAGCATAATTTATTATAATTTCGTAATTTATTTATGACATTAACTAATAAATTTCAATGTGATTGCTTGACCAAAATGTGAGTCGTTCGTTTATTAAAAGTAGCCCAATTTCTTGACCTCGCCAACCATGGCCACAATCGAGTCCAACAACTCCTCACTGGCTGGAACGATTTGAGCAGCTGGCAGCTTGAAGCCCGTCAAAATGCTGTTGGAAGAGGGACGCAGTTCGTAGCAGAAAGCCATGCGCACATCCTGAGTGCCGTAAGCCCAATCCACGCTAGCACCAGCTGCAGGGTAGATGGCATCATAGATGTTGCCACCAGTGTACTTGGTGCTGTAACGCTGAGAAACAGCTGCAATGGATGCATCGAAGACTTGCTGGTAATCCTTGACATTATCAGGCAGATCAGCAGTGTGTCCATAAGGATACAGCAGATACTGCGAGTAGGCATGGAGGGAGATGTACAGCTGGATTTTATCCTTAATCGAGGCAATGTAGTTGGCGAGGGACTCGGTCTCGATCTCAGAGAAAGCCGAGGGACCAGCGTAGGTGTCCGTGCAGGGATTGCTGCTGGCACCCACCTCATTCCAGTGGAAGCCCCAGTTGCGGTTGGGATCGGCACCGAAGCAGTTGGCATAAGGAGTGCGGGTCTTGCGCCACATACGGTCAGTGGTGTGGGTGAACACATAGCCATCGGGGTTGGCATGGGGAAACACATACCAGTTGTAGTTATCGGCCAAATCCTTAACGGAATCCAGCTTCGAGGTCAGCAGCTGATTGATGATGAAAGTGGCAGCAGCGGGAGCAATCCACTCGCGAGCATGAATACCGGCTTCCAGGAAGATGCCGGGCTTCTCTTGTCCACTCTTGGAAATCTTAACACCCAAAATGGAACGGCCTTGATAGGTCTTACCACCCTCGATCAGAGTGACAACATGTGGGTATGTCTTGGCCAAAGTGATCATCCAGCTGTAGGTATCATCCAGTTCGTAGTACTGCTCCCAGTTGTATTCCTCGGCGGCACGTCCCTTGATGGCCACCTTCTCATCAACTTCATCCATGGACTTTTGGAAATCCTTGGACTGCAGCTCATACTTGATCTCAGCCTTGCCGAGAATCTCCAGTAGATCGGGTACCTTGTGGGGAGCCACAACCATCTGAACGTCCTTGCCGACAATGTGAACACCATCCAGGAAGAGAATTGAGTCAGAGGAACCCTCCAAACCCTTCAGCACGGCCAGTTGAGCCTTATTCTCCGCATTGGCCTTGTAGAGACGGTAGTTGTCATAGCGCACACGTTCCGCTTGGCCAACAGCGACTGTGGCCAAAAGGGCCAAGAGAGCGAATAGTGTAGACTTGTTCAGCGACATGGTTGTCGTTGTTATGAGGTCTTCGGAGGTTTTTGGCTTACTTATATAGACTAAGGTGTTTTGGGCATAACGTCGCCGATAAGCGGCGATAAGACAATTAGCCAAATCTTATTTATAACCCTTGGCTTTACATTGCCGTACATTTAGCTAACATAAATAATTTGAAAATATGAGGTAAAAGTCAAATATTCGACTTAAGAATACCCGCTTACTCTTAGAAGAGGTTTTAGATAGTATAATGGAAATTATTACCAACAAAGCAGGCCAAGTCCTCAGCTCTTTAAGCCTGTGTGGTGGGTGGTACTTGATAACATGATAGCAGTCCCAATCGAGCCTAGTTTGCCACTCTTTAAAGAGCACTGTATACCCTTTTGCACCTTTAGTCCCGGGTATAAATAGTTATCTGAACCTATAACTTATCAACGCCTCGATTTCTGAGGCATAAATCAAAGCAAATACGTTTCTTGTGCCTGCTGCAAACTTCCATGGGAAATTGCTGCTGTTTTTATTTCTTTCACAGAAAAATAAAAAAAAAAAACTGCTCAAAAGCAAGAGTTAAATTTAAGCTGGCCATAAACCACTTGGGTTTAACCAACAACATTTATCAATTGTATTATATTATTGAGTGACTGGCAGTCTATAAACTGAGTACGTCGAAAGTGCAATTGAGTTCGCCAAGTGACGTTCAAATTATTGTTTTGACGAACAGAAGATTGAGAACTAGTCTGGGAAGCACAGTGAACTGTATATTAAGTTATCGGAGTAGAATTAGGGGATTTTTTAAGCTGCTTTAAGGTATATCGATTGGAGGAATTAACGCTTAAACGGGCTGTACCTTTAACTTAAAATTTACTTAAATATTTTAAGAAGATAAGTATATATTTAGTTAAGCCTTTCTCAATCTTTAGTTAAACATTTCTTTAAGCTCTTCTATATAATTATAAAGCAGTTTATAAGTTGGAGAATAATTATATTTAGTCCTTCAACCTTCCAGTCCTTCAGCTAAAACAATCAATCAATTTTCTGACAGCAAAATGTCTTGACTTCACCGTCCTTAGACATGATTGATGATCAAAATAAACCCATGTTGGAAAATCTGAAGAAGAACTCAAGAAGTGTCCCGACAACTTATTTCATTCCGAGGCAGACCACAAGATGGCTCAATTAACGCAAGTGGAGTCCAAAAGTCGTCGACTCTTTAGAGATTTTCTGCGGAATAGCTATATCAGTGGACTGCAGCCCTTTCTACTCGAGACATCCGTGCGCTATGCCAAGTGAGTAGCAAGCTACACTGTAAAAAACAAGCAGGCATTTCTTGCGGGACAATAAGACTAAAAGATGTGCCAGGTAGTGTAGCCTGGGACTTCTTTATAAGCCTGTATTAGCAAATTTTTAAAAGAACTGATTAAAACTTTCCCCCGTTTTGTGCTGTGTATTGACTGCTCCAATTTTTGACCCAATTAAACCGATTCAAACGCCTCTATTGGCAGAGCACTCTGGCTAATGTTTCTGGCTGTGATTATTGTCTCGACCCACATCGTTATCGTGAATCTAACACTCGAGTACATCGATCAACCCACCGAGATTCACATGGCACCCAATTTGGTGCATGTGTCCAACAGTCCCTTCCCCGCCATCGCCGTCTGCAGCTCGAATATGATTAGCAAACGTCTAATGCAAAGTTATGCTGCCAAAATGTGAGTACTTTATTACCAATTGATTTATTTAAAGTATCCCAGGGTCTTGACCTCGCCAACCATGGCCACAATCGAGTCCAACAACTCCTCACTGGCGGGAATAATCTGGGCAGAGGGCAGACGGAAACCGGTAACATAGTTACTGGAAGAGGGACGCAGTTCGTAGCAGAAGGACATGCGCACATCCTGAGTACCGTAGGCCCAGTCCACACTGGCGCCAGCGGCAGGGTAGATGGCATCATAGATGTTGCCACCAGTGTACTTGGTGTTGTAGCGCTTGGAGACGGCGGAAACGGCTGCGTTGAAGACCTGCTTGAAGTCGTTAACATTGTCGGGCAGGGACTTGGTGTGTCCGTAGGGATACAGCAGGTACTGGGAGTAGGCGTGGAAGGAGATGTACAATTGGATCTTGCCCTTCAGTGAGGCAATGTACTTGGACAGCGTCTCAGTCTCAATCTCAGAGAAAGCAGAGGGACCAGCATAGGTATCGGAGCAGGGATTGCTGCTGGCACCCACCTCATTCCAGTGGAAGCCCCAGTTGCGGTTGGGATCGGCACCAAAGCAGTTGTTGTAGGGAGTACGTGTCTTGCGCCAGAGACGATCGTTGGTATGGGTATAGACGAAGCCATCGGGATTGGCATGGGGAATCACATACCAGTTGTAGTTCTCGGCCAACTGCTTGATAGACTCCACATTGGAGGTCAGCAGCTGATTGATGATATAAGTGGAGGCAGCGGATGCAATCCATTCGCGAGCATGAATGCCAGCCTCGATAAAGATGCCGGGCTTCTCAGCGCCGCTCTTGGAAATCTTAACTCCCAAAATGGAGCGTCCTTGATAGGTCTTACCGCCCTCAATTAGGGTGACCACATTGGGGTACTGCTGGGCCAGGGACTGCAGCCAGCTGTAGGTATCATCCAGTTCGTAGTACTGCTCCCAGTTGTAACCGGCACCAGCGCGCTCCTTGTTGGCCACTTTCTCTTCGACTTCATCCATGGACTTCTGGAAATCCTTGGACTGCAGCTCATACTTGATCTCAGCCTTGCCGAGAATCTCCAGTAGATCGGGTACCTTGTGGGGAGCCACAACCATCTGAACGTCATTGCCGACAATGTGAACACCATCCAAGAAGAGAATTGAGTCAGAGGAACCCTCCAAACCCTTCAGCACGGCCAGTTGAGCCTCATTCTCTGCATTGGCCTTGTAGAGACGGTAGTTGTCATAGCGGACACGTTCCGCTTGGCCAACTGCGACGGTGGCCAAAAGGGCCAAGAGAGCGAATAGTGTAGACTTGTTCAGCGACATGGTTGTCGTTGTTATGAACTTGGCTAAGGTGCGTTTTGGTCTTTTATAGGCCGCCTTTGTTGACGCCAATTTCTTGCTTTCTATTAAGTTTCTTCGATTGATTGTGACTGATAAGAGAATTAGCGGCATCTTATTTATAGTCCTTGCAGTTTGCCAATCTCTTGGACTTAAAATTGGTGAGGTATTGAGAGCACACACTCACACACACACACATACACATGGGTTATCAATTAATATACAATTTCAACGTCATCGTAAATCATATAATCAAAATTGCAACTCTCGGTTTATTTTTATTCATTGAAATCTATTGTCATATTCAGTGAAATCTTGCCTAGTAAATACAGTGGCTTCAATAAGTGTTTTGACATGCACAAAATATGTGTAAAATATTTTACACCAAGAAAATATTTGTCCAAAAGTTAGAGCAAATGTTTGCTTAAAGAAAAATATTTTTTTCAAGACGAGCTTTTGTCGAAAATTTCAGAAAATATTTCATATTTTAAGAAAATATTTGCCACATATAGTAGCAAATATTTGCTAAAACTAAAACTCAAGTTTTCAACACAGGAAAATATTTGACTCTTAGCTTAAAATCAAATATTTTTCCTTGTTATGTGGAGCAAATATTTGCTACACGGAGCAAATATCTTATGGAGTAATTTTAGCACATTTTTTTTAACAGTAGCAAATATTTGCTCCGTGTAGCAAAAAAAATGTGCTAAAATTACGCCATAAGAAAAGGAGATATATATATGCCTAAAGTTTCAGAAAATATTCGATAATCCGTAGCAAATATTTGCTACAACTAATAGAACATATTTGCTACCCGGTGTAATATCGATCTGTTTTGTAGTACCATAAATAAAAATGATACAGTTTCTTAAATCATGACTTTGCAGAGAACTCGATTTGTATTCACGCCTGACTTGCATGCTAATGTCCAATCTAATCGACAGTTATCTACACCAGTCAGCAAACAAACCGCAAGCCGTCCTCAACGCCCCCGAGTTGGCCCACGACGTGGATGATATGGCCCGTCAGCTGCTGGTTTTGGCCAATTTTCACCTAAATGCCCACGACGAACCGCCGTTGGACGTCGTTCAATTGGGTCAACTCCATCGGGTGCTCAGCAGCTACTACAATGGCAGTGACTACTCCGTGCATGATATATTGCGTGAGCTATCGCCCGACTGTGGTGACTTGGTGTTGCGTGGCATTATCTATGGCACTCCCGTCAACACAAGTCAACTGTTCATCAAACGTGCAACCTCGTCAGGTGTGTGCTGCATATTTAACTACCGACGTCCCAGCTATTCGCAATACCCGTGAGTGTGTAGTGCTTAGAAGTGTGATAAATAGTTCTAGTTTGGTGAGCCCAGCTGTCTAGGGTAGCTAAGGACTTATGATGTTATGTAAAACTACTGGCTTAAGTAATAAATTTTAAATCCCCAAAATTCCTTTACTAAATTTAATACTAGCTCAAGACGCGCTCACGATGATGCTGAAATGGCCGCCCTGCCCAAGGTGGTCTTCGAGTCCAATTCCATACTGAATGGCATACAGTTTGTGCTGCAGGACACTACAAAGGATGACTACACTCACACCTACTTTAGCAACTCAGCATTTCGGGTGAGTTTAAATAAATAATAAAAATAAATGATGCAAAATTCTTGATAAATGTCTACTTGCTTTTGTTACGCAAACAAACCTGCCATTGACATTGTTCTTGATTTAATGCTAATAAATTTGCTTCCGCTGAATTTTTAAAACAATTCAGTTCCCTGGAAATTTGATTAAATTAACTTACAAATGCATTATCCAACAAGTTTTGTTGTGCAAACTTTCAAAGCCACTTTCGATAACTGACGCTTAACAGTCGCCAAACCGATATGTGCAATCGATAGTCTGTTATTACATTTACAGCAGTCTGTTAAGTTTAACGTTTTCCATGTTTCAAACTTAACATAACGTAACACTTCTTGCAGCTACAAATATTTCCACAGGAAGATTATGCTACAGTGCAGTCCAATACAAATGGTGGAATACTCGTGGATCATGAGTCCATTGTGGAAGTGCCCATACAGCCCAAATTCTTTGACAGCAGCGCAGCAGTGCGTGGCGTCACTCCACAAATCCGTCGCTGTTATTTCCCCGAGGAAGGCAAACGGCTACTAAATCAGTGAGTAGATAGTTCTGATCTGGTTTCAATGCTTTAATGGGTATTTGTAGATCCTACTACTCGCTAGACGAGTGCCTGCTGCTGTGCCGCATACAGAGCATGGTACAGCACTGCGGTTGTGCCTCCTCGCCTATGGCGGGCAGCTCCATAAATGTCACCTACTGCACACTGCTCGACTTGCCGTGTCTGCAGCGCTGGAAGCGTATTTGGTATGACTTCACAGAGTATCCGTATGTGGAGCAGGAGGATGACGATGATAATGAGTCCAGCATTGGTCAGTGTAGTCACTGCTTGCCCACCTGTGATGGTGTCAACTTTGAGATCGTCAGTAACTCGGCTCCGCTGCGCAGAACCTACAATTCATCTGGATATTTTCATGGTTTGCTGTAAGGCAGCTCAATTATAGAGATAGTCCAAAGAGCTGATATTAATTTGTATTACTTTCAGTAAGGGATTGAACAACGATCGTCCTTTGTCTGTTATCAAACTGTTCTTCCGACTGCGCTTTGCTCAATCCACTGAAATGGACATGGTTGGGGATTGGGTTGTGCTGCTAAGTGGGTTCAAAGCTGCTGAACAAGTCTTGAGCTACAAATCTTTCAATCCTTACAGATCGCTTTGGTGGCATACTCTCACTTATGTATGGATTCAGCATTATTAGTTATATAGAAATACTTTACTATCTAACTGGCAAATGGTTTGTACATTTCTACAGAGCTTACAGAACAAGAAAGGAAATTGTTGATAAAGGTTTGCCAAGTTACTCACTGAATTGGGATGAACTGCTGCCAAGTGGAGCGGGAGCTGGAGCTGGATTGGCCCATAAATGATTGATTAATTAATACAAATTCTGTTTTGTGAATGCTGAGCACACAATACACAATAAAATATATATTGTTAACGCTTCACTCTTACACAAATTCAACAATCGAGTGAACTTATATAAAACAAAACAGCAGTTATATTAGTTATCAAATTGTAATGAAGGTTCACCATCTTAATAATCATCGCCACGTGAGACGACCTCCTTGCACGTGGGTCGCAGCATAATGGTGTGCTCATACTGGGCCGTATAGCATCCCTTGATGTCACACAGTGGTGGATATGCCTCGACAATGCCCTTGTCGCACAGATCCTTCAATGCCATTTGATATTTGGTGGCACCAGCGCGATCCAGCCAGCGCTTGCAGAAGGCCAAGGTGCCAAAGTGCTTGTTGATTGTGCCCAAGAGTTGCTTGGAAGACTGCAGACGCAATGGCACAAATGGTAAGTCAAAGTTCTTCATGTAATGCGAACAATCCATGTCATCGTGCACAAGACCACGACCAGTCGAGCCAAATGTTTCAATCGCATAAAACTCATCCTCCTCCATGCGTGTGGATTCGCCGCCCTTCACAATCGGCACAGTTTTGCCAGCATGAATGCCTGCGGATTGTAGAATAAATATTAGATTCAATAGTGTTCCTTCCTTAGTTTAAACTAATCGCTTACGGTACGGGCTAATGGAGTGTCCGTTCAGGTTACGTATAGCCTTAATGGGATAGGTCTTGCCATCCAGTTCAATCTCATACGATTCCATAACTTCTTGAATTGCCGAGCCAATATCGCATAGACGCACATCAATGCCTGCCTCCTTGATGCCAGTGTTGGTCGCCTCCTTGACAGCCTGGAGCAGTTTATCGTACTTATCATTGAAGGTCAAGGTGAAGGCACAATCAATGATGCGTCCTTTGATGTGTGTACCAAAATCAATTTTACACACATCATCCTTCTGCAGCACGGTGGTATCACCAGCATTGGGTGTGTAATGGGCAGCACAGTGGTTCAACGAGCAGCCGGTGGGGAAGGCCAAACCGGCATCCAAGCCATTCTCACCAATTAGACGACGTGCCGTGTTCTCCAGCTCCTCACAGATCTGAATCATGGTCATGCCAGGCTTAATGTAGCTTTGCATATACTGACGTGTTTGACGATGAGCTTCAGCCGCCTGGCGCAGCTCCATGTAGATATCGTTGTTCATGCGATCCAAGGCACGCTTCTCCTCCGATGTGAAACGATCCTTGGCCGTGCGATCGTCGGGCATATCCTTTGGCGTTGGGTATTCCATAATTTGGCCCTCGGGATAGTTGCCATCGGCAAATAGATCCGAAATTGGAATTGATGGTGGATTTGTTTGTCCGGATTTTTTGCCCTTGTTCTTCTTTTTCGCCGGCTGAGCTGATCCGGTTGGTGCCTTTTTCTCTGCTTCGCCATTTGTGTTTGCGTCCGGCTCGCCTCCCTCAGCGACCTTTTTGGCAGCAGCCTCTGCATGAGTGCATATTTATATTTTTATACGAGAATTGGAATTGCGCATGCGAAATATGATTGCTCTAACACACACACACACACGTACATCAATATATGTTTCTGTTTGTGTGTGTGTGCTCATACTTAAGTGTGCAATTGCAGTTTAGTTTATGGGTCACTCACCTTGTCGCAGTTTCTTGTTGTTCGGCTTTGGCTTCTTTATTTTTTTGGCATCCTCGCCGGTTGCTGTTGCAGCAACTTCGGACGTGATGTTCTCAACGTTGGGTGTTTCCACGGCAGACATTGCAACGTATTTATTATTAAAATTGCAAAATTAGCTTGCAATGCACAGCAATGGCGATGAAAGGAAAACACGAGGTTAGCAATGTTAGCAAAACACGATAAATTTGTGGAACTTATCGATAAATATTTTATAATGTATTTAAGAACATTTTTAAAATGTAGCCAACTTGATTATAGTACGAAAGTGCAGTGTGTTCTACATTTGTCTATGGCAAGCAAGCTACAAAATGATTAAAATTATATTTGAAAATCTCGATTCGGTAGCAGAGTTGCTGCTACTTGTCACGGGTACCTTAGGGACTTAGCGCTGTGAACAAATATGCACGATAACTTGTGGCGGTGAGTCGATAACAAATAAGCTGTTTACCTTTTTTAACAAAATGGATGAAATTTTGTTTCCAACACAAAATTCGTTTAGCGACAGCGACGATGTGGATCTTAAGTTCTTTAACACAACTACCGAAAGCCGCAAGGACAGCGAAACCTCAGACACAGGCGAAGGCACGGGTAATGATGGAGACACCGATGCCAAGGAAAGCAAACACGACCCCGACGTCGATGGTGACTCTGGTGAGCCATCGCAAAAGAAGCTGAAGTCCAAAAAAGAACTCGAGGAGGAGGAACGCGAGCGAATGCAGTAAGTTTTCATTGTGTGGCTTGAAAACCAGCTCGTTATGTAATGTAATGTCCGTTGCAGAGTACTGGTCTCAAACTTTACCGAGGAGCAACTGGATCGCTATGAAATGTATCGTCGCTCTGCCTTTCCCAAAGCTGCCGTTAAGCGTCTGATGCAAACCATAACTGGATGCTCTGTGTCACAGAATGTGGTTATAGCCATGTCCGGCATTGCCAAAGTGTTTGTCGGCGAGGTTGTGGAGGAAGGTGAGCAGTAATCAGGAATTTATAAAAAAGTGTGAATTAATATATAATGTTTACAGCTCTCGATGTGATGGAGGCGCAAGGCGAATCCGGTGCACTGCAGCCAAAGTTTATACGCGAAGCTGTCCGAAGATTACGCAGCAAAGGCCGCATGCCTATAGGACGCTTCCAGCAGCCCTATTTTAGATTAAATTAAATCCAATATAGTAAATTAGTTTAGACTCTTAGCTCGTAAGTTAGTTAAGTGCAAACTGTAAACTTTTAATTAATTATGCATTGAATCATTTAATAATAAAATTTGTAATAGGTATAACATGGAAATCGAATGAAATCGTTAACAATTAATGAGATACTTTCATACAATAGTCAGAAACTAGAATTCCGACCCGATTCGGTTTACATCTCATCGTCAGATACTTTATATCTGTATCTTTGAAAGTTTAGATACTTTCCGGCAATACCTTGGTATGAAATGAATGAAACTATAACTCAATATATAAAAGCGTCTTTATTTATTAAGTATATATAGTATATTATAAGCTAGAACCTAATCTACTCGTGGCGTCGGGACTCCGCCTGCATTGTCTGCAACACAATGTGGGGCACCAAATGGGAAGAGTCATAGTTGAGGGGCACGGTGGCCAGCGGGGCAATGCCATCGGATGGGAAATTCAATTCCTGTGCCATTGGCATGTCACGATCGATAACATCCTGGGCAATCAGTGTTTTAGTTTCCTCATATTCCATACCCGCCTCTGGCTTGGCGCCCATCAGCAGTTTACCACGTTGGACTCCCATATATTGCGTTGCCTTGGCATTCAATGGCAATTGACCGCAGGTATCGGCTTGGACCTTGCGATGCGCTTGAAGATTTGAGATGCAAGTGAAGCGTTTGCCGCAATTGTTGCAAAGGAAGCGTTTGATGCCCGTGTGCACGGTCATGTGGGTCAACAGGCTCTCACGATACGGATACTCCTTGGGACACAGCTATAAAGATATAAGATATAAAGTTGTTTAAGACTAGAATTCGCTGGGCACTCACATGGCACTTGTAGGGCTTGTAGTCGGTGTGTCGAGTCTTCAGATGCGACTTGTACTGCGCCTTCACCTTGAACGTCTTGCCGCACTTGTCGCACTGATAGGGCGTCTCCGACTGGTGCAGCAGCATGTGGGTCTTTAGTATGCCCGCCGTGGACAGTCGCTTGCGACAGACCTTGCACTCGTAGAGCGGAGTACGTCCGCATTCGGAACGCACGTGATCCGATAGCGAAGTGCGTCCACTGAACTTTTTGCCACACTTATCGCAAATCAGATTGCGTGGCAAGTTGCGTGGCTCCTTCTTGGCATGATAGTTCTTCTCGTGATTCTTGAGGCTATCGTGGCCAGTCATATACTTGTCGCACTTCTCGCAGTAGAGCAACTCCTTGTGCTGCTGATGGGCATGCTGAGTGGCCAGTTCCTTGCTGGCAAAGAACAGATTGCAATAGCAAGGACATTTAAATGTTAGACTGCCGTCTGGACCATGCACTTTCATGTGTGTCTCCAGCCGCTTCTCGACCAAATAGATTTTGCTGCATATGTGACACTTAAAGACTTCTTCGTCCAGCTTGGCATGCCCATCGATATCCTTGAAGAGCTCCTTGATTTCCTGCTCGTTGAGCTCGTGATCGTCACGCAAATGCTTCTCGTATGGCTTGCGTATGTGATAGATCTTGACGCAGTGCGGACACTGCCAGGTCTTTTCCATTTTGTTGAGCATTTTCAGACGCTCTTTGAGCTCCTTCTTAGAAATCTTGGACACACGTCTGGGCTCGCTAGACGACGACGCCTCTGGCGTGTCCAAAGCAGCCGTATTGCGTTTACGGTATTTACGTTTAACATGCGGTTTTGTGCGTGATTTGCGCGTGTCCATAAAGTCTTCGTCGCTGCTGTCTGTGTCTAAACCCCTTAGAGCCAGCACATCCTCCTCCATTTGATCAGTTCCATTGTGTTTGCCCATTGGCACAGCGGCCACTTCATCCAGTATACCGCTGCTGGTGCCTTGCTCCACCTTTAGGCTGCTAAAGGGCTTGGCGCTCTCGTCTGTGCTGAGTAGCACATCCAGAAGATTGTCTTTTTCATTGCTGTAGATGTCGTGACCGACTCCCTCTTCCTTAACATATAGACTGGCATCCTGGTACTCGAAATCTGGATCGATGGCTTCTACTTTAACCGTAGCTGGCGTTGGAAGCTTGAATTGTGCGGCATCCGCATCGTCGTCACTGTTGTTCGGCTCAAAGTCGGGGTACTCCTCGGCAGAATCGCTAAGTTCCTGGCTGCTAACTATCTCCTGCTTCATCGTTGGTGTCTGCACTTTCAGTCTGCTGGCCAAGGGTACATCATCGTCGCTTTCCTCCGAGGAGAAGTCCACGGGTTTACTCAATTTCCTTGGTCTGCCGCGCTTCTTCTTGCCTGCACCGGGCTCAGCCGGAGCAGGTGCTATAAGGGAAAGACGGTAAGTATAGGAATTGGTATCTAAGCTGGGTTCACTTACTGCGTTTGGGGTTTGTGCTTGGATCTGGAATGCCGCAAGTATCTGGACGTTTACGCTGATGCTTGGTCAAGCTGGAGAGGCAGGAGAAGCGCATGGCACAGCATTTGCACTCCACAGGCAGCGCACTCACATGCTCAGCATAGTGGGTCGAGTACGTCTCGCGATCCGCAAAGCCCTTGCCACAAATCTAAAAAAGGTACACAGGGCTTAGAAAGACTGTTCCTTAAACCGGGGTAGAGCAGTCGTTACCTCACACTTGAAGGGCTTTCCACTGGTGTCCAAGTTGACATTGAATTTACGATCCTGATGCATCTCCTCGACATGGGCGTCGTGCTCCTCCTTACTGTTAAAGACCACCTCATCGCCCTCGCACAGGCTACAGTTGATTGTGCCATGCGTAGTCTTCACATGCTCCTTCAGCTCCTCCTCGTGACAGTAGTGAGCATCGCAGTGCCGGCACTGAAAACCGCCCGGCGGTTCGTGTTTCTTCACATGCTTCACGTATCCGGCCAGAGAGATGAGCGCCTTGTTGCAAACGGGGCAATGGAGCTTTGGGACTCCATCAGTGGTAATTTCCACCAGCATTTTCTGACCACCGCCCATCGTTTGAAATGCTGTAAATTATTTTATGCAGGGGAATTTAAATCACAATTTGAAAAGTTCGTTTTATTATCGTTTTGATTTTCTGCAGCCCTAACACTACACTGTGCAGCCCTGGGCTCTGTTCACTAACAATGCAGCAGAAGGGTGAGAGAGGGCACAGTACTGCGGCTTAGACATAAATACCATATAATTTTTCTTTTTCTATTACCTACCCATTTTATACTTGAAATTCGTATTTTGCAGCTACATAGAAACAAATCCGTTTGCTAATTAGCTTAGGAGCAACTAATTTGCAGCAGTTTTTTTTTTTTTAATTTTATGCACACCGTATTTGTTGTTGTGTAGCAGCACTGTGAAAAAATTTAACTACTTGGTAGCTACACTCAGAGAATACACAATTAGAGGTGAACGATAGCCGAGTAACTGTGACAGGTCACAAGTATTTTATCGTAGCAGTGCACGATAGCAGCGTTCACTTATGTGTGTTCTCAAGGGATTTAAATTATTATTAATAAATTACACATAATAAAAATTAATAAAAATGGTATTTAAAATATAGCAAACAAATGTTTCATAAATAAGTGGAGTATTTGCAGTTAACATGAGTTGGGCTGTTAAGCGGCAGTTCCAAACTCTGTTAAGTCCCATACAAAAGGGCGCTGTTAAGTTCAACAGTTCCATGTTAAGTAGCATAGCTTCGCTATCGAACTATCGATACTTTTCTCCTTGGCGGTTATTTATAACATTTGTTTAAAAAGCGAAATACAAATTGTTTATTTTACAGAATATATAAAGCTATTACACTTTTAACAAGCTTTCACAAACCTTTAACAGCTTAAAATCTAAGTTTTAACAAATATATCACGCACATGCTCATTGCTAACCATATTATTTACACTTATTTATATTAAGACTTTTGATTTGAAATTTTGCTGTTTTTTTTTTGTTTTTTTTGTTTTTCCGTTTTTGTTTTTTTGGGGGGTACTCAGTGCGTTTGTAAATTAGAAACTCATGCCCGTGGCATGCTCTATATCATAACTCAGCATTTTATCAATTATTCTATTATTTATCACTTCTTTGACATTGACAGACCATAAAAAGTCATAATGATTCCAGTCTTTATATGGTATACGAAAGAGCTCCACACAGGGCAATAACGTTGCCAAATACTCAACATCCTCCACCGCCGACATATAATCGTTGTCACTATAATACAAATTAACACAACTATTAATGTTCCTCACATTATACGCAGGTGGCGTCGGTTGCTGATAGATGATCTCATTCTGCTCCTTGCCGTGATCGTACTGCCGGAATTCTCCAGATGTATATATCTGCAGGTAGTGTATGACTTGGGTGCTCGAGGCACCGGCAGGATGCGTCTCACAGACATCGGGGAGAAGTGTCTAAAAGGGAGATATGCCTAATATAGTAAGGAACCCTCTTCTGTTATCAGTAGTTCACTTACATGATTGAGATGCCTGGTACCCCAACCGCCAATGAAATCCAAAATTCCGGAACACAGAAATTTAAACATTGAGCCCTCGGAGCAGACACGCTCGCACAGTAGCTTCTGTATAATTGTCGTGGGCAGTAGCTCAATGTTGCCCAGTACCCAGCTCATAAACGAGGGTGATCCCAACACAATTGCACCCAGTTTGGACAGTATAAACGAATGACTTCGCATGTAGGCAATTGGTGCCAGTAAATGCACCGATCGCACCTTCTCGTTGTACCAGGGCAGTGAGGACATTAGCACAAAGAACGTCGTGGTGCCCTGGGAATGTGCCACAAAATGCAAGTTACTGGCATTGCTGGCCTCCAGCGCATAGTCCAGCATCGAAGCCAGATCATAGACACCAATTTCATGCCAGCTAAACTTCCAGAAATCCGCCTTATCCGGATGTATGTGCTTGTGTTGGCGGGAGTACGTATTGCCACGGGCATTACCCAGCCAGACATCATAGCCCGCATCGGCAAACATATAGGCCAAGGAGGTCTCCGGTCCATTGATGATCCAATCGTCGGAGGCACAGAGTATGCCATGCTGCAGGAACACCACCGGCTTGGAAACGGTTTCGTTAAGTTGTGCAAGTTTCGGAGACGTCGGTATGCGATAGATGGTGAGTATATAGTGATCCGGTGTGTGCACCGTGTGCTCCTCCACGGGGTAGTTGTGGTTGGTGATGAGTCTGGCCTGTAAAATAATTAAAAGGTTTAATATTTTCAACTGCCAAAATTTAAAGTCAACTGACCCTGAAAAGTATCTTCAACTCTTAAAATCTATATAATTATATTTTTTTTAACAATTGAAGGGTTCTAGCTACACTGAAGCTATAAATAGCTCTTAGTAGAACTGTTATTAAAAATAATTACAAGCTTTAAAATCGTTTTATTTGTCGTGTCACGCGTGGCAATAAAACAAAAGAAACAAAGCATAGAAAAAAAACCAAAGTCCAACAAAACAAGTGGTTATTAGATGTGATTTAAAGATACTCGAATTTTCAATTGCACATAGTGATTATAAGACGTTAAGCTTTTAAAATAAATTATAGACGTCGAAGCATTTCGTACACTAACTTATTTCATGCACCAACAAGAAAGTACATGTTCTAAGCAACTAAACAAATTTTAACAATTCATAACAAACCCATGCTACCCCCTACTAAAGCGCATGTTAATCTGCACACAATAAACCTTCTTGCTGATTGCGAGCGCTCTTTGCATCTCGCTTACCCCCTTGTGAGCACACACAAACACACCTATATTAAAGCACATACGGGCAGCTAAAGATTTAACGAAGCGACTTAACGAAGAAAACCGAACGCATCACCCACCAGCAGCGATTACAGCAATAACAGCGGTAGCAACAACAACAGCGACGACGAAGGCAAAGTCCAAGCACACAGAGCGCGTCATCGTTTAAACTTTGAAATCAGCCCACGACGTGTGCCGCTGCATGCTAGGGGCGTGGCAGAAGCAAAAGCTTTCGATCAGTTGACTATTAATAAGAGCGGTAGTTATACATAGTTGTTATACTGTCATACGAGATTTCTGCGACAATGAGAAGTTCTTATCAGACAAATGTTAGTATTTGGCACGACCAGCTGTAGTTCATGTTGTTGTCGTTCCCTGCTGATCGGGTGATCGGGCAGCTGTTGCACATACATAAATGTATATGCGTGGCCCCCACTAGAGACACACATACATTGTTTATATACTTATGTACTCTTTGGGCACCTGATTATGTATTGCAGTACACGTTTGGATTTTATAATCATGTTCCGTTCACAGTTTGGCTAATCAGCTGCTCGCACGGAAGCATTTTATTATGGAACATACAAAGACATATGTTTACGCATACATACATATACCTTATGTGGCACACATGTAGTATTATTATTAGTTTTGTTTTGTTATTGTTTTTGTTTTTGTTTGTCGAGCGCGTGCTTCTCGAGCTTTCACTATGCGAATTTCGCACAACCTTCAAAAGTTTATCAGCTACACATAAGTTTCCAGCGGTATGATTGATATGGCTATCTAAAACTTAAACAGTTCATTGCCCATAACTTTTCAGTGCCAATTACTACAGTAATTTTTCGAATTTATGACGGAAAGTGAAGAATTTCCAGAGAATTTTATGGTACAAAATTCCCCAAATGCCTCAATATTTAAAAATATACAGGCTATTTAATCATAATTTATAATTGTTTCTAAATGGTGACCCAACCTACTGATTACGTGCTTAATTAATTCATTCCTATGACTTGTGTTTTACAAGTATATAGATTAGAATCTTTAGTCACTGCTGCTTCAGTCAATGCAACTCGTTTATTATCTTTAGTAGAGCAATTTAGTACGTGTATTTGCTGCTGCTTTGTTTAAATCCTTTCATTGAGCTCATTGCTTTTTATTTACTGGCAAATGCATCTATAAAACATTTTCACACTTTATGAGTGTGCCATAAACTTGCTGAAACGAATCGAAAGTTTTGGCGTATACAGAACTTTTCCAACCACCCACACCGACTAAAGTCCACGATTCTAATGAGTAAGAGCAAGTGTTCGATATCTTATCGTTGGAAAGTAGGAAAGTACATTTGATTGCTTCCAGACACTCTGACACATTAGATAAACGATAAGATCTGGGGCCAAAATCGGATGTTGTGCAAAACCAATTTGGCTTAAACAAAAGTTGATTGATTTCGTATATTAAATAGTATAAAGAAATCTTTTTTAAGATCTTAGTAGATACTTAGACTAGCTAAGGTAACTATATATTCAATATTCCCATTTATTCTATTACTTTCTCTGAGAAATTAAATAATTTTAATACCTAACAAATTTTCTACACCGAAAAAAGCTGCCAATTTAAATTCCTAATTTCATAATAATACTAAATAAATTTAGTTAAAAATATTTCCTTTCAAATTTGCCTTGAAAACACTCCGAAACTTTGGGCAATCCTTGCATCAAGTATACGCAGCGTTGGCTGCTTTTAAGTGCATGAAGTGAATGGCTAAATTAGCCAATAAGCTGTCTAGTAAATTGGCTATATTGGAGTCTTGCAGTCTTGGCCAATAACTTACCGTCACTTTGTAGCCATCCACTGCTGCGAATTGTCCGCTCAGCAGCGACAACAGCAACAACAGCAGCAGCAGCAACATGTTGCATCGTGTCGTTGTTGTTGTTGTTATTTTTGTTGTTGTTGTTGTTTGGGGTTGTTGCATTAATAATATTGTGCACATATTTGGTAATCGTAACTTTTGATACTTCGCATGCAACGACTGTTTGCTGTAGAGCGGGTCGAAGGGGGGCACTGTGGGGCGGTACTGGGCAGGTAGGCACAGGTACAGCTACCGCTACAGACTGACCCACTTGCAGAAATACTATGTTGTAAGCTCGCGGCCTGCTCCGTTAGCTTTTAAAACTAAAAATCAAACGAAAACCCAAAAAAATTAAATAAATGAGAAAAATTCGTTGTGATAATAAAAAAAAGAGTATAAAAAATTGTAGCTTGTTTTATGTTTTTTATGTTTGCTACGATTTCACTTACGTTTTCTTTCACAATTCTGTTTTCAATGCTGATAAGTTTTTCCCTCTTTTCCGTGTGTGTGTGTTTGTGTGTGTGTGGATGTTACTCTATCTTGTGCTGCACTTGCAGAGATCTGTTTTGAGCTATAAATGCATCTATATGTATGCGTACAGTTACTCTGACTTGCTTGTCATTGTTGTTGTTGTCTCTTCATATAAATTATGCGTAATTAATTGTGAGCAGTTTCCTTGGTTTGGATTTAATTGTAGGATCTGTTGTGTCGATTAAAACTAAGTCTAATTATGCCACTAATCAAGGGCACTTGTGTGTGTGTGTGTTTGAGTGTGTGCGATTAACTTCAGGAAATTTGCACTCGCACAACAATTACAAGTCTCCCAAAACTGATAAGCGGAGTGTGACGTCAATCCTGGTTTAAAGTGAATGGCTGCAAAGAGTAGTATTCAAGTAAGTACTATATTTAAATTACTAATTATTATTCTTATCTTTTAAACATTTTTTTTCACAAGCCTAAATGGTCACAAAATTTGTTTCATTTAAATTAAATGAGATTAAAAATTAAAAACTAGTTATTATTAAATGAGTGATTATATGAGTGATTAAATGTTAAACAAAAGAATTTAAGGGTTTGTGGTTTATGTACGAATTGGGGTTGCTTGTTTTAAACAGAAATATTACAGTAATGGGTTTAGTTTAATATAATCCAATTAGAACACAGAGTGCTTATCAACTATTATATAAAATATTTGCTGACCTGGTAAAATGCACACAGCTTATGAACAGTAAATAAATGACTGATTTCAGAAGCTCAAACACGAAGGGTTTGTTGATCTTAATAGGCATAAAGGGTTTATTGATCTCTAGAAAACAGCTGAGGCTTAAATAAATCAACTGATTAGTGAGAAAACAAAACTATTTCATCATTAAATTGGTTATAATAGAATCAAACAGAATTTAATGAGATTAAATTGGAAATATGATATAAAAAATGCATTTAAATATAATTAAATCGTTTAATAAAATTTTAGCAAAATTAAATCATTTTAAATGTTATACTTTATTTTCTTTAATTTTTAATTTTTCGAGCGACTTTATTTGTTTAAAACATAACTCAATTAACTCAGCGAAGATTTCTCTTCACCAACATCGTGATTCACTAATTTGAACTTGAACTATTTGAAAGTCTCTGCACAGCACGAAAGAGCAGTAATATTTTAGATATTCGGCATAATTATAACAAATTCAAGCAACAATTGTTCCTTACAATGGTTTAATTGACAAATTAGCACTAGATGATTCGATGCTGATCTTTCCCACGCCTTTTCACATGTTGTTTATACATTTAAAATGAGCTAAGCTTTTGTCGATGAACCAATCAATCGGTTTGATTGAAGAAGTTAAACTGGTTGATCAACAAAAAAATGTCCAAATGTGAATGTGAGTCAATTGCTGCTGGGCAAAAAGTTGCACAAAATGTTCAATTTGTAATTTTTGCACTTACTAAATAAATAACAAATAACAAAATGTTTTAAATTTTCACGCCGACAGTTTATTCAATTAATATTTTACTATTTATAGAGCTAAACGATCCGCGTGTTGTCGGTGCTTTAAAATCCAAACTAAAACTAGCTTAGGCCCCAGACGGTGGGTCTGTCAACAGTGCGAAAGCTTTCGCGTTCGCACCGAAAGCTCTTAGCCGGCATACGACGATCGGTCGGCAAAAGCTTTCGCTCATGACAGCAGCAACAGCTGTTGCTCACACTACTCGTGTTGTTGTTGCTCTTTGGCTGCTGCTACTGATTTAGTCTCTCTTCTTCTTTGACTTGTGTTTCTAGAATTTTTGTTTGTAAACAATTACTTAATGCCGCATTATTGCACGCGGCACTGAATCAGCGAGCAAAGAGAGAGCGCATAACGAGAGAGCACGTAGTGAGAGAGCGCAGAGATGCTGCAAATTATGGATGATAGAAAGAGGACAACTCTAACGGGTCAAGTTCAATCCAACCGGTTTCTTTTCGCTATGTTACAAGCACTCTACGCATCTCACTCTCACTCACACCATTTATCTTGCTTGCTTTGTCCATCTTTCTCTTTGCATAAATATTTTGAAAAAGCTCCAAGCTTGCCATTTTTTGCCCATTTCAATGTCATTTGCGTAATTTATGCGTCTATATTTGCTGTTGGACATACAAATGCTCAGAAATGTCATTAAAATAATAACTAGCAAGTGTTGCGACTTAAATAAAGACATTACTGTAAGTGAAATAAGTTTAGAGACGAACACTGGAGACTCTAGAGTTGGTATTGTATCCATAAGATACTTTTACATCATAAATACGTAAATATTTAATTAATATATAGTTAATATAGTAAATTATTAACTTATGTTTAAACAGAGTACTTAATCTGTTTGATATGAAGTTCCTTAATCAGCAACTAAGCTACCTTAAATCAACGTTTTCAAAGTGAATTATTTAAATTAGATTTGGCAGGGAAACCCTTTCGAAACGCCCTTTGAACAGCAAATCCAATCTACTCATAACCCCATGGAGCGCACTCAAATTTTCTAAATCGTTTTACTATATTCTGCTGTGTAATTTAAGCAAACAACTATAATAGTCTCAACAACAAGTGATAGAGCTAAGAGGATGCAAGCTATGGACTTTAGAATACCCTGCAAAAGGTTAGAGGGGCTTGCACTATACAAATTTCAAAAATAGTATAATAAACTATTTATTCAAAAATGTATAATATAATATTATTCTGTACTGCTTAGCATTTTTATGTAACCCGAATTAATATTTACTAGCCAACTAATTGACTCCCTTCAGTCATGCACAGGGTATTTTAAATTAGACTGCAATGCGCTGCACTTTGTGTTAGTCACGCAAAAATTTGTTGCCTTTGCGCGTTGCTCTTTATTGTGTTTATTTATTATGCAAATTTGCATTAATTTTTTGTTGCAACACGTGGCAGCAACAACTGCTAAAGCGATGGCAGCAACAGCAACAGCAGCACCAGCAGCAGCAGTTTTAGGCAGCAACAGTTGCTGCATTTGTGTGCCTTAAATTGGTTGCATGAAAAATGCATGTGGCGAGCGGTGGGAGAGGGAGGGGTAGGCAAACTGTGATCCTGCGGTAGCTGAGCTTAGTGCAAGGACATTTTTTTTTACAGCTTTTGTGTTAAAAATAGACACGTTGATAGACAATTAAAATTGCTGCCTACAAAGCTATCAATAGTTTAGCTTCGGGGCGCCATGGCAACTGCTGTGAGAAATCGCCTTAAAAGCAGTACCCCAAAGCAACCCTCAGTCACGCCCACACACACCCCCGCCCATAATCCTTTAAAGCATCTTTCTACCAAAGTCCAAGTCTAAGCACTTTGTGAAAATTGTCAGCGTTCTGCGTCCTTCTACGCATACGAGCAACAGCAACAACAACAACTACAACAGCAGCAGCTGCAGCTACAGAGGCAGCAACAGCAGCAGCAGCGGCAGCAGCAACAACCTCGGTAACAACAATGTGGCAACAAAGGCTTCAGGTTATTGCATGCATTTTAATTAGTAGACAAGCCAAGTGGGCTGCCACTGTGTTGCCACTGGGTTGCCACTGTGGCATCTTGGTATGTGTGTGTGCATACATGCCTACTTAGGCATGTGTGTGTGTGTGCGTGTGTGCAAAGAACAAGATGAAAGCAAGCTGCGAGGGTAGTTAGACAAGTATTTAAAGCAGATTATATTTAAAAAAACTATATGAAAGAATAGACTTTTAGTAATAGTAATCGAAAGTTAGTACAGAACGAGCTATACTTAAAACCCTCACGCATTTTTCTTATACCTATGCCGACACTTCATTTCCAGGTAATTTTAACCAGCTTAAAAAATAAATGGTCGTGTGTGTTAACAAAAATTGTATTTTTTCGACTATTTGGAAGTTTGAGTGCAGCTGTCACTCGACAACTATTGAAAAGGTAAAATAAAGGAAAATAAAAAAATAAAAAACAAAAAATGGTGAGTGAAAAATAGCTGGAAAAACGCAAATCATTAGGATGATAAAAAACGATAGAACGGTAACCAGACAATGACATATGAACCGAACAGACCCGACAACGTGTCCAATTTCTCACAGCAAACAAACAAACAAAACTGTCAAAAAAAACGAAAAAAGAGAAGAGAATTCATATGTGGAGTAGAGAAAGGTGGGGAGAAAGGGGGGAGCGGAGGGGTGAGTAGTCCTTTTCTAGTTTCTCTCGAGTCCTTTTCAATCTATCATTCTGCCCTCGCGACCTGCACCCCTTCCCCCACCACTCACACCTCCACCTAGCTCACTCCCCTCCTGCCTCCCGCTCTGACAACCGCCATGTTATGCGCTAGTTTCTTGTATTTATTTTTAAATTGTTTCGCACACACATAAACAAGCACACACACTCACGCACACACAGCAGCTAACATCCTCCATATATAGACGCCATGTGACTTAAGCTCTGTACATGTCTGCGCTCTAGGTGTGTGTGTGTGTGTGTATTGGTTTGGTATACAAAAAATCTGTGTAACGCGCATCTGTCAAGCAACCAAACGCCCCACGCATGTGTCCCTGCTCCTCTCTCTCTCTGCATCTGTGTCTCTCTCTCACACTCTCTCACTTTTTCTGTGTATGTGTGTGTGTGTGTGTGCGTGTATTTGTATGTAAATGTCCTTGAGTGCTTGACGGATGACATTCATAAACGTCACTTCAATTACCTCCACGCGCCAACGCCGCCGCCGACGTCGCCGCAAAAAAAAAAAATAAAAAAACAAAAACAAAATACGAAAAGAAGAAAATTCTGAAAAGTCAGTTAGCGAAAGTTAAAGAAATTTCTTAATATTTTCATTTTTAATTTCGGTTTACCGAATCTTTTCGCTTTCGTTTTCTTTCAAAGTTAGATTCTTTTGAGTCTCGGTATGCAAAGAAGACATCGTTGTTTTCAGTGCCAAGATATCAAAGTATCTATGCTTTTTTAAATCTTATCTGTTATCTAAAAATGTTGAGGCTTAAAATATCTTATGCTTTTCATTATTTATCCTTAGAAGAGACACTGCCCTAATGTTTAAGCTTAGTTTTCTTATTTTGAAAAATAAAATCATGTTTTTGCGTCGTTTTAACAAAGTGTTGACTAACTTTAAGCATTAAAAAATATTAATACGAGAAAAAAAAATATTTTCTGAATAGTTAACAGTACAATTTAAGTTTTTACTAATTTTTAAAAGTAATTTAATGGAGAATATTTAATACGGTTATTTATTATAATGTTATTTACTATGACTATTTACAGGGTACACTTAAACCTATTTAATGCCAACAATTTTCCGAAGACTTGATCAATTTGCTGCCTAATGTAATGCCTTAAATTTCATTACACATTCAACTTTAATATCTTTCATAGTTTTAACGACTTTTTCCATTGTTTTGATTGTATTTTCCACAAATTAAGCGCATTGATTTTCACTCGACATCATCAAAAAGGCGACCGCTCTCTGAACATTTGTACACACACACAAGCACACACACAAGTGAGGTGGGGAAAGGGCTGGTGTGAGGTCTTGGGTGTAAGGGGGCGGGGGGAGGGCCTGGTGATGCTTCCTTCACTTACACTTGTCCTTACAAATTTGTCCTTTTTCTCAAATGTGAAAAGACGCATAATGTCCTTTTACTTGTTTTTTTTTTTCCTTTCTGTTTCCCACTGTCTTCCAATCTCTCTCGCCCTCCCTCTCTCCACACTGTTTCTGCTTCTTCTACTCTCTATTCTTGCTTTCGTTTTATTTTTGTTTCGCTTTTGTTGTTGTTGACGACATTTCGCCTCGACGTCTGTCGCTGCTGCTGCTGCTACTGTCACGTTACACGCCCACCGCCCACATTTGCTACTTGTAAATTATTTGCATTAGTATCCACTTGTGCCCTCTGTGTGCGTATGAGTGTGTGTCGGGGTGTGTGTGTGTGTGTGTGTGCGTTTAGTTGCGCTTGGTCTGCCCGCAGGCAAACTTGGGCAAAACCTGCCCAACCCCTCTCACATCCCCTTTTCCTTTCCCTTTGCTCCTTCTTGGCTCTCCCTTGGCTTCCGCCCAGCTCCTTCGGCCACAGCTTGGCAGCCCGTAGATTTCTTTTGCCCTGCTGCGTGTTTGTTTATATACGCACACTCGCACACATACATGCACATAAAAACACATATATACGTACATGCACATTGAAATTTCCATTTTTTTGCCTTCTTGCGGCTGCTCTTGCTACTGTTTGTTCACTGCTCAGCTTTCAAATGGGGTAGTATGGACTAAAAGAGCTTGTTGCTCTTGGACTTAGACTTAGAGACACTATGTTTAGAAGACTATGTAGCGAATGGTTTAAGGAAAAGCTGCAGCTAAACTGAAGTATTCTGCCTGCAAAACATAATTTATTAAAAATACGTATACGTAATATGCAAAGCATTGAAAAATTAACTAAGAAAGTTTTTAAGTTGTTTTTTATTATTTAAATTATTTATTTATTTAAGTTTTGATGTAAAATGTAATTAAATAATTTTATATCAGTAAACTTTTTAAAATTTGACATTACGTATACGCTAATTTTGAAGAGTTTTTAAAATTTAAAATTTTTAGATCTGTTTAAAATAACAAAATTAATGAGTCCTTAGTAATTTATTCGATTTTAAGATATACATCAATTTTCATGTGAAGTATAGGGTATTTAGCTAAACATATACACTATTATTCTTTTATACCTACTCAGTCGCTCAGTTTATAATTCAGGTCTTAAAAATGTTGCTCTTCTATATTGACTTTCACTTCTGTTGTATGTACAGGGTATAAATGCAGTCATGCTTATGAAAGTTACTGATTTTGTTGCTGTTGTAGCTGCGCGCTGCTTGTTGTTTGGGCCTGCACTTAAATTAACTGATTGCAACATTTTATACAGCTTTTTATGTCCCGTTGTGTTTTTGTGTTGTGTTTTTAGCCTTTTTCTCCCTTTTTTGTTGCTCGGGTGTATTACGCTTAGCTTTCGATGGAAGCGAGAGTGGGTGCCCAGTGGTGGCACGGGTGTATCTCAAGGGAGTTGTGCTTTAAGTGGCTAGTAAACGCGGTTGCTACTCTATATAGAATTAGCTTGTCTAACCCAAACTAGCTATAGATTTGGACGAAACGTGCGAAAGTTTTTTATGCAGTGCGCACAACGCAGCGTATGCGCAATGTATTCAAGTAAAATGCATTAAAGCTGACAGAGGGAGATGGAATAAGAGAGGTGCAGAGAGAGGGAGAGAGAGAGGGGGTGTGTGTGTATAATTTACTGGAATTGTTTGTTCAAAGGCAAGGATTTAAGTATGTGGCTCAAGTGTCTGGTAATTATGGGCACAAACATTTATATGTATATGTATGCGAGTGGCAGTGTGTGCGTCTGTGTGTTGCTGTCTGTGTGTCTGTGTGTGTGTGTTTAGGGCCTTGTTATAAAGTTGATAAGACATCGCTGCGGTTAACTCTGGCGATAAACTGTCCTTTGGCTTCAAGTGAATTGCCTACAAGCGTTCATGATATGCAAATTGAACGGAACAAACGACTTTGGCATTATCTAGAATTGTAAATGGAATAACTTGGGCACAACCACAATTAGAATAAGAATAAACACGGGTCTGACTACAAGTGTGCCCATTCAAGGGTATTACTTTGGCTGTCTTCTGGCTAGACACATAATAAATTTCAAAGTAATCACTCAACAATTTCCCCTGCATTCATTTGAATTTAAATTAAAAGAGGGGAATTCTTTTAAAGCTTTAAGGAATTTAATTTGTAAAAGAAATGAATAAAATTTAGTAAAAGTCTACTAGTAAGCTCTATACTCAGCTGCATATGTAGTAAAAGCTTTTGAAATGATTAAAGCTTCCTACAAAGCTCAAGTTGTTTAGTTGCTTAGATCACTTTGATTTGATCAGTGCACACAAAGAAAGCAAAACTCAATCCATTCTTATAATTCTCGTATTTGAAACGCGAGTAAAGTGACTTTTTTGGGTATTTAAAAAAAAATAAAGACAGAGAACAAAAACTTTTTAAGAGTGACTGCCTTAAATCGTTAAAACAAAAGTGATAAAATTGCAGACTTGCTTTAATTAAGTGCAATACAGACAGCTACAAAAGTCCAGCTTCAACTTTGATGATGCGGTAAACTTTTTTAATATTTCTTAAATTATAAACTTTTTTAACTGTACAACTTGTTGTTTAAGCACACGGTTTGGTGAATACTTCACTGTGTGCTATAGTTTATTTATTTATAAAAAGATTATGGCGGTTTGCGATAGTGCCTGATAATAATGTTTAAATTTAATTTATTCAACGGAAGCTTAGTCGTAAGTGTGTTTTAGGTCAAGGCTGCGCTAAGTTCTATATAGTTTATAATTTAATATTTAAGTTGGTTTTAGTTAGTTAGTAAGCCTTTCTGAGCTTCTTAATTCGCCTATTTATTAATAGTTTAATTGACTCAAGTGAAGCTCAGTCTTATGCTGGTAATTAAACTGTGTATTTTTGGCTTTGAATCAATCGATTGCGTTACAACAAAGTACAGATTCCTGTGTGAGTAGACGAAAATAGTAAATTAGTGGAAATATGAGAGGCATTTTGCATAATCACGGCACAAATTGTGGCCGAAACGGAAACAGAGTCAAAGCCAAAACCAGAGCTAAAGCCAAAGCCAGAGCCAGAGCTAACAATCGTAGATCTAAAAATAAGATTTAGCATTTTTATCAGATGGTAAATAGGGGCAGGGTGAAGGGGGTGTGGTTAGACTGGAGGGGGGAATTATTTGTTGTTGGTGAAACCGAAATAGGAAGTTCAACCAACCATGTTCAGCTTTCTCTTTCTCGGTACGCGTGTGTGTGTGTGTGTGTGTATATAAAAATGGCCCTCGTATCCGTCACAGGCAGATTGTGTATGCGTGTGTGTGTGTTGTGTGTATTTGTGTGTGGCCCCGCATCCAGAGCGATTTATCAAAGTTCATTGAAATTGTGCACCACTAGCCAGAAAACCGTTGGCGACCTTGGGTTTGGGTTTCGGTGGTTCAGTGGTTGCTGCCGGGGGAGGCAGTCGGTGGTGCTGGTGATGGGGGTGGTGCAAATGTCCTTGACGATGACGACGTCATTCATTAAAAATTTTCTCAGCTAGTTTGTTGCCCAATGCTATTAAACAGCATTGAGCTGTCAAGCGTATTACAATCCAAACAAAGTGCCATAAAATCAACCAACACACACACACACTCTCTGTCTTGCAATCACAGTCACACACAGACTGCAAAACTTTCTTTGTGTCCTCCGCCCAAAACAACAACAGAAAAAAAATAAAACTGATTTATGATTTCTTTAGCACTTTCCCTTAACAATTTCCACAATTTTGCCACTGTTTTGCCTCCAACAGATGAAAAGTCAATACGCCACATTTGATTAATAATCATATTATATGCTTTATTAAGCATCCAGACAAAACACAGCTCTGCATTCATTTAGCCAAGTGGAGGAGGTGTAGGAGGAGGCAGTGGGCGGCGTGCTTGGGTTATCGCAGCCCTTTGTATACCCTCTAAAGCGCTCACAGCTCGCTGGTGCTAAATTAATATAGATTAATTTGTTAATAATGATGGATATTTGTATGTATCGCACAAGTCAAGTTGTCTCTGTGCCACTCTTCCTTCCACTCCTCGACACATAATTTGTAATGCATTAAACAATTAATCAAAATGCGTATACAATTTTCTTTACGATTTTCATAGATAAATATGCCAATTTGTAAAAGAAATTGAATTGTTAGCAATATGTTTAATTATTATAATTTACTTTTATGATAATTCAAGTATTTAAATATTAATTTTTATGGAAATTAAAGAAATAGTTCAGAAAAATATAAAAATTTAAAATTTTATATATAAACTCTGTAGTTTCTACATAGAATTTTAAATTTTAATATTTATTCTGTAGTTTTTGAATATAATTTTAAATTTAAATATTTATTCATTGCATTTTGTTATTATATTTAAATTAGGCTAAACTTTTTTAGTATTATTCGATAAGTGCCCAACAAGGTCACTTACTGCTGACAAAAACGTTAATTCATCCGGTTGTATTTATTTTAAATTTACTATAATTAAAAAAAATAAATTAATTAAATAAAAATACTTTTGAAATATTTATACTTTTCAAGCTTCCAGCTACTTTTTATTTTCTTGTACGATTTTTAAATGAATTAAAATAATTAAACCTAGGGAAACTTATTTAAATTCGATAAAATACTTCAAATTTTATTTGCACATTTCTATATTGGCTTTGAAATTAAATATACATCTTATTTATACGCCGTAGTTAATTCAAAAATCACTAAATTCCCCTTAAGTCTTAATGCCCTCAAAACTTTGCTTTAAACTTTTTAATGAACCGATTTAGCACTCAAGAAAGTCAAGTTTTAAATACATGCCGTTTACACAAATGAAAAGCTCAACAATGAGCTTTTGTGTGCCACTTTTTGTAGGTTAAAAGCGCAGTGTCACGCTGCAGGGCATTTGGTAGCAGAGCAGACTTATCCTTTTAGCTTCAGTTAATACGTCTCGTGTCTAATGTCCGGCTTTTGTTATATAACTCTTTTGTTTGCCCTCAGCTTGACTTGGACCATTTGTTAAGCTTCGGGTTGGGGCTGGAATACTTTTATAAATATTTGTATATATATTTATATATGTATATTTATATAGAAATTTATCATTTAGTTATATTCCTGCCAATTGCAGACCATACATTACTCCCACTCTACCCCCTCTACTCCCCTTGCCCACCCTTTGCCCTACCTACCTCCATGTTCAGTTTGGCAACTTCCAATTTCTTTTGGCCTGCCCACAAATTATAATTACAAATGATATATTTTGGCGTTTTTATTATGAGACTGTGCATAAAATAAATGATCTAAACGCCTATTAGAGCTCACTTCTATGACAAACGTGCAAAACTTTTGCCCGCTTCCATTTTTTGTGCTTCCCTCGACAATACTCTATATAAAGTTGGATATGTTGTGACTTCGAGTGCAACTTGCTACTCGTTATAATAAACTCAAGGATTTTATTCAACTTGTTAAATACGAAACATTTTTGTTTAAGGCAGCAAAGCTTCAAAAATCTCTAGAGATTGGCAACTGTTTTTGGGAAGAAATTGACTTAACTGAGTCAGTAGTTTCTTATAAGGAAACAATTTTATTAATTTACAATATGATATTTATGAAGTTTAAAAATAGTTTAAACTAACTACAATCATAAAAATTTCTTGCATTTATTAGAAATGAATTGAAATAAATGAAATGAATAGAAATTTAGAGTACTCAACATAAACTCTATTTAAACTTCTAAAACTTTTTCATGTCCTTCAGCCTCACTGTACCTACTACTGTGGACGGCAGTGTATACACCATTCGTTGCACTTACTTTTATACTTAGATTCCTCTTCTTTTCTTAATTCTATAAATATTTGATATGGCGAACTGGGGCTATCAATGGAGCTGCTGAGAGCGGGAGCTTAAGCGGCAGTGGCGGAGGGTAGACCATCGAAGAGGGGTATGGTGGGATCGTCGGGTACGGGTCCATGGCGTCGCATTGTTGTGCGTAGAAATATCTAAGCTATGCGGCGTACCGAACCGGGCATAATCAAAATACAATTGTGCGAGGATGTGCGTGTGTATTGGAGTGTGTTTGCGCGCGAGAGTGCGTGTGTGACTGTGTGTATATTTGTGTGTGTGTGAGACTGTTTGTAAGTGTTGTAACGCGTGCACGTTTATTTGTTCTCTTCACTTCTATTTTTTTTTGTATTTCATCCTGCTGTTTGTTTGGCAGCAAACTCTACCTGAGTCAGGCTGACGACGCGCTCTCTGCTCTCTGCTTTCTGCTGCTCAGCTGCGCTACGAATGTTTGCCATAAACTGGAAAGTGCGAAAGTGTCGGAGAGCAAGAGAGACGGAAAGCGAGAGCGTTGGAGTAGGCAGGCAGGCAGAGCATTTATTTCGGCGGAGCTTAATATTAAAGTCTGCAGAATGAAAGAATGATAAATTAATTAAATATAAATTGTAACAACATGGCGCAACGTAACAAACAGCGAATGGAGTGTGAGGAAAGAGAGCGTGTAATGTGACCAGTTTATTGAAATAACTGAGCTCAGTTGGGAGAGGGAGCCAAACGACTGGAAGAAGTCGTTTGCTGTTCGTGTGCCTGTCGCTTCGTGTCGTTCGGCTTCCAGTCGCTTCGTAGCTGTGGCCCCAGACTCGTTGCTCGTGGCTCGCTTGCTGGTTGCTGGCACAGGACCCAAAACGTTTTCGTGCGCTGCGCTGACAACATCCTCGCAGAACCAAAAAGCGGACGGTGCGTTGGTGCCTCACTCTAAACGTTTGAGCACACACAACTAAGTGTGTGTGTGAGTGTGCATGTGTGTCCTGGTGTGTGTGTGTTTGCATGCGATTGTTTGTGTGTGTGCAGAAAGTTTTAAGCGTGTATTTGCCTGTGACTGTGTGAGGAGTTGAAAATTGATTGCACTTTAAAGAGCCACAAGATATGGATTAAATCGTCAAAAGTAAAGAAAAACGACCAAATGAATATAAAAATCCAAAACACATAACTAAAATGCAAAACCAAATTGAAAAGTTTCCTACAGCATTGAATACAAGCCCAATTTTTTATATAATCAAGCAATAAAAATGACAGAGCGCTCGTCTGTGTGTCCGTGTGGCTGTGTGAGTGCTTGTGTGTGTGTTTGCGCGTGTATCAGTGTGAGTGTGTCAGTGTAAGTGCAAAAATGTTAATGCTATTGTATCAAATGTGTACGCGAGTGTGTGTGTGTGTGAAAGTGTGTGCTTGTGCTAGTGTGCGTGTATTCTCGTGCCTTCAGGCCTTTCATAAAGAGGTCAAAACGTAGCTTTCGTTTTTCTACGTTTTGCAGTGTGCAAAGTTTTTCGTTTCTACTGTTGTTGTTGCTGCTGTTGTGCCAGCTAGTTGGCCAAGACAGAAAATTTAACAGGCAGCCTAAAATTTGGTAGTCAGTTCTATTTTTTTGTATATAGACTTGGCACCGCCCCTCTTAAAGTGTGCGAGTAAATGATATAATGATTCAAAGAGTTTAACTGATTTCTGCTGACATTTGTATTTATTGTAGCATACTTTTCGGTGCCACAGTTAATGCTACTAAGATGGCAAGTTGGAAATTGGCAAAAGAATGAGGGAAACACGAAGTTAAAGTAGTTAAAAAATGCAACAAAAGTAAATAGCTATAAAAAAATAAAAATAAAAAAGTTTGACAAGTGATTGTTGAGTGACATTTCGTTGATATTGCTACTGACTTGACATAAAAATAGTTTTATATTGCATTTTTTACCGATACTTGGAGTGGCTATGAAATTTAAAGAGACTCATGGCTTAAATGGCATACAAAAGTCAAAATTGATGAAGGAATACATTTAAAAAGGGAAAGCAAAGCAAATATAAATTTAATATATTAAATAAGTGATTAAATTTATATTGAATAAGCAGCCAAATATAAAATAAAAGACCTAAACACTCTCAAGTGACTTTAAGAATTTTAATCAATTTAATGTGCAATTATGTAAATGCCAAAATGTTACGCAATTGGGAGAATTTCACGCACCTCCAGAGAATCAAATACCATAATTAATAATAATGCCCAGCGAGTCGAAATACTTGGTCAAAGTTTAGTCTATGTCTGAAAATACTAGCAAAAAAAAAAGGTAGCAAAAAGTACGAGGCCTTTACGCACACTTACTAGCACACACAAACACACACACACACATTGGCAAATAAAAGAGTGGGTGGGTGTGGGTAGGACATTAGCGGCAGCTACTCAAAGCATAACAATGAACGTAACCGCACATAGAGCCCAGAGACAGCCATAGACAGCCACAAGCAGCTACATAAAAAAATGAGAGGGAGTGTGGAGAGCGTGAGAGACGAAAAAACGAGAGAACGAGAAAATGGAATTGGGAGTGAACGTGGGTGTAAAGGAATGAATGTTACCTACTAAACTAAATGAAAGTAAAAATTGTAAGCGTAAGCTAAAACAACAAACACAACAGCAGAGGCAACGGCAACGACAGCGGCAGCCGCAGCGGCAGCACACGCAGCAGAAAACGAAAGCAATAACAGAAAACGTGAGCAGCGATAAGAACGCTGAGATAAGCAGCAGAGCGTAAGCATGGAAATAACATAGCAAAAATCAAGAGAGAGCACGAACAAGACAACGAGAGAGAGAGTGTGAAATTGTAGTTTGTGAGCTTTGCTTGCAGCCGCCTGCGTGAATGCTTCAAAAGAGAGGGAGTGAAATGAGCGTAGACAATTTACAGTTAAACTGATCGAATGTCTGTTAAATATTTACTTCTGCTATTCCCATAACATAATATTCTAACTGTATGTTTTCTTTTGCTTTGTTTGCTTCTGGTTTCTTCTTACAGATTTAAGAGCTCGTGCAAGTTACATGCGAAATACGAAAATGTAAACAAAAATAGCGCACGCGCAGCAGCAGCAGCTATAACCATAACAATAACACCAATATAATACATAGTAACTACTTAATAACATAAAATCGGTCTCACACACATACTCACACACGCACAACACCACACACAACACACAGTAAACGCTCTCTCTCTCTGCCATAAACTGGATCTGACTGACTTCCAGCTGGGGACCGACCACAAAGCTGCTCGTCGTCGTATCCCTTCCAGTGGGCCTGCTGCAGCATACGGAGGAAAGCGTCGCTGTCAGTGGCTCACGAGTAACAACGTCAGCAGTGCTGTCCTGCTAGTCGTGGTGTCCAGGCGCTGCTGCTGGTCTTAGTACTGCTAACGCGCGTTACACTGGCAAAACTCAGGGAAATTTTCCAAAACACACACACATACACACACATCTGGGCGCACAAATACACATGAACACGGTCACAGTCGGAGACGCAGTCACCGTCACCGTCGCAGTTCAAGTCACAGTCGAAGTCGCAGACACATACGAAACGTTGCGTTGCTTTCCTTTTGCCAAAAATAAGTATATACCTTCACATGGCCTGGCCAGAAGCCGTTAACAATATCGAGCGCAACGTTAACGTAGTGGAAATGCTGCGACAAGCGTCAGCGTCAACGTCAACGGCAACGTCAGCAGCAGCAGCAACGACAGCGGCAGCAACACAAAGTTGCTTATTAAGTGTGGTGTTGTGTTAATTGTTATTTATGTATAATAGTATATATATAAATTTGTGTGATATTGCAACAACAATGAGCAAAAGTTGTGCAAATGCTAAAGCATAGCAGCAAATAAGTCAAAGGCGAGAGCGAAGAGAGTCGGAAGAGAGAAAGTGGAGAGAAGTGGAGTCGAAGTAAGCGAACGGAGTGTGGAGTGAGAGAACTTTAAACGGCGGTGAAGAAGTTTAAAGTTTCAGCAAACACAAACAACGACAACAAATGGTTTTGCAATAGCAGCAACAACAACAACAAAAACAAAAGCAACAAAAAGAATATAACAACAACAACATTCAACGGGTCCAATGTTGCAGCAAACAACATGCAGCAAACAACAACAATGGCAGCAACAGCAACGGCAACAGCAACTAGAGCAAGAACAGCAGCAGCATCAGCAGCAGCAGCAACAACAGCAGCAACAACAACAGCAAGAGCTACAACAAACAGTTAAAGCTCAAAGCAATAAACGGAAAATTAATAACAACAGTAGCGGCAGCAACAACGGCAGCCTAAGCGCTAGCAACATACGCTTCAGCAACATGTTGCCAGCGGGACATGCAGCCAGCAACAATACAACAACAACGATAGATTTCAATAGTCGCAGACGTCGCGGTCGTCTACGAGACGAGCACAAATGTTGCCAATTAGTGCCAGCAGCAGATACAAATGTTGCTTTTACACAACCACTTCAACAACAACAACAACCACTACAACAACAACAACAAGAAACCAAACACCATGCAAAGCTTTTGTTATCAATAATGTGCGCGTACATTGTCGATTGTGTAAATATTTTAAAACGCTTAGTATTATTAACATTAAATGGAACAACAACAACAACAGCAGCGGCTCCAACAACAACAACCGCAGCTTTAAGCAAAAACAAGCACAACAGCAACAAAGCCCACCACAAGGCAATGGGCGGTGGTGGGCGTGGCCAGGCATTTAATTGCATACTCGTGCTGCTGCTGCTCTGCCTGCTGCCACTGCTGGGCAGTGTCCAGGGCCACAAGCCCAAAACAGCCACGCAGCACAAGCAGCAACACCAGCACCAACAGCAGCAGCACCAGCAGCAGCAGTCGGCGCACAATAACGATGTAACGGTTAATAACATGGGAGGCGTGGCCGATGTGCCGCCCACTTATCAAATAAAATCATCGCAAACATCGAACGAGGACGCCGACGAAGCTGAACTTCTCTATCCCTACCAGTCGGAGGAGCAAATGTTTGGCGAGGAGGAGGAAGAGGGCGCCCAGCTAAATACAGTACACGCTGCAGGGGAGGGCGATGGCAGCGGAGACGGTGGGCCCAACGATGAGGATAATGTGGCCAATCAGCATGGTATCAATGGTAAGTGCCAAATTTCTCTTAGCTTCTAGTTGAGTTGAAAATTACAAGCAGCAACACACACACACACCGAAAAAACACACACACTCATACGCACACAGCTTATGCGTGATTTCTTGCTATGACTAATGGCATTTGTATTTAAATGAGGCAATGGGGTATGGGAACATAGAAAGAGAGAACAGAGGGAAGCGAAGAGAGAGAGACATGAAGAGCTGAGTGAAGAGAGAAGCAGTGTGTAAGTGATTTATGTGACAGGCAGTGTACAATTGATGTGCTGATGAGCGAAACGTCAGTAAATTCTTCATCTTTCTTTCTTACTTCTTTTTCCCTTACGGCCTCCCTCTACTCCCTCTCCCACATCTTCTTCACCAATTGATTGTGATTTGCATAGCGCATCGCTGTGCGTATGAGTGACATTTGTGCTGTTAACGAAGCAAATCGAGCAAGATAATTGCATGTTAAATTGGACAGAAGAAATACATGCTTTATTTTGATTTGATAGGATTTATTGTGGAATTCTTAGCAGAAGTTCAACATTCAATAATATAAAATTCAAAAATTTAAATCAATGAATTGATTAATTTCGTGGGCGTATACTTGATATTATAGCAAATAGCGTTTGCTTTGGTAATATATAAAATAAAAAGACATCTTCTAGAACAACTTAAATCGAAATGTAGAGGGCACGGATTTATCTCAGCAAAGAATAATCATGGTTTGACCTGTATAAATTCCTAACTCCAAACATATCCTAAAAGTATGCAACAAAATTGGACAGAAAGTTTGACCTCTTCCAACTTACCGTAAAATTTTAATTTTATTTAGCCGCTTATGTGCAAGTTTTAATTATTTACATACATGTGTGAAAACACACCCTTTAAGCTTTTAGAGGGTATAAATATTCCCTAGACACATACGCCGTCACCTTGAATTAATCCAGTTTTGGGAACATGGCGTCTCTGTAATGCCATAAATATGCTCATAAATTACGTATACGTAATACTGGCAAGCACAATTAATTGATGGCATTTGAACAACTGACAACATTCACATATGTTCACATACGTAATGAGTATTTTCATTGGGTGTGAGTGTATGAACTGCATTTGTGCAATTTTCTTGTTACAGCAAAGTCAAGTTAGGAAAACCTTTTGCACCTTTCACACAAAACAGCCAGACAAACACACACACACATGTGTAAAGTTATATATATATTATGGACAACAACAATTAAACCTCAAACGTGGCACATTGTGTGTGTGTGTGCCTGTGTGTGTTAGCCTAGGCGCTGCGAGCCCTGGAGCCATTTCTCATTTTAATGACTCAACTGTGCTGTCTCCCTAACTTTTTCCCCACCCCCCACAGTCACCCCCTTTCGACCAACACTCCCACTGCCCACTGTCTGTCTCCCCTTTCTGGCTGTCTGCTTCAAAAACACACACGCGCCAAAGTGGCTGACAAAAAATACAAAATAGAAAATGGGAAATGGAAAATGGGAAAACAAGCAGCAGTTAAATGAAATTTTGCGAAAGTTTGCACGACTTTTCTAACATCCTGTAGAAAACAATGATGGCAGCACATTGCTCTGCTTTAAGCCATAAATATTGAACACCGGAAATCCGGCATTCGATGTTTTTCTCTCAAGAATTCAACTAAATCAATTTTTAGTTGACACACAAATAAATAAAACAAAAGTAAATGAAAATATTTGTCGAAATTGTTAGTCAAACAGTTTTATATTTGTTCAATCAACTTTTTAATTAAATAACTGTTGCGATAAACTTTGTTTTGCAAAAAATAAATTCGTTTATTCAGTGAATTTCGTAACTGTCAATATTTAGTGAAAGTTTTAATTTGCATTCCTTGCTGTGCTTAACTGCACATTCGAATTGAGGATTTAATTAAACTATAAAATAAAACAAACGACTTGCAAATGTTTATCGAGTCTGGCTTGCTGACCAAGTAAATATGCCCCAAGCTGCTTTCACATATGCTCCGTTCTGACCTCATGCAGCGACAGGGTAAAAAACCAACAACAAAAAGCAAAAAAAGAAAATAACAATAAGAACAACAACGAGGGCAGCAGCTAAAAAGAGAAATTGTGTTGTGTGCTTTAGGGCGCAAATTGCAGTTGAGCTGCAACCGCAAAGCTACAACAACAGCAATGACTAGTTGTAGTCTGTAAATCAAGCTTTAAAATTAACGCAGATTGCCGGAACAAGCGACGCTATGAGCAATTAACATGAAACCAGAGCAGAAACAGAAGCAGAAACAGAAGCAGAAACAGCAACAAAAACCAGAACCAGAAGCAGAACCAGAACAGCTGCAACGACAGCAGCGTCGTCTCTGACTGCGACGCTGACAGCGACAGCGACTGCGACTACGACAGCAGAAATGTTCAAAAAGGACTAACAAAATGTGAACATATCCCAGCTTACACACAAGAGAGCGTGAGCGTGAGTGGAAGGCAGAGGCAAAGGCAGAGAGGTAGACTCAGAGAGGGCGAACTTAAGAGCGTGGAAGGCAGCAAGCGAGCACATGTAGGTGCATACATATACATACATATGTAGGTGTGTGCTTGTGTGTGCGTATATATAGAAATAAATGTGCATTGCACACTGGTTTTAACCACAATTATGATTTATACCTTTAAGCATAGAAAAGTTATTTCCAGAGTTTTCAAACTGAATTGGTTTACAAACCTTAAAGTTTGACTAATATTTACAGTACAAACTAAAATAAAAACTGTAAAGCTTTTTGAAAAGTTAACATAACTAAATTTAAGGAGACTCCAGTTACTAGCAGCTCTGCCTTTCGATTTGAAGGGATTTAAGCAAACTACCAAATTATTATAGTACTTTGTACATTATAGTATCAAACTTGTCGGGAAAAACTTTTAAGTTGGACTCCTGATAATATATTTGCAAAGCCCTACTTAATTAACTACTATTCCTACTACATTAATTAAAGTTTACACATTTTTTTTTTGTTTTAAAACAAAATGAAGAATGCACAGGCATTGCCACTCCCCCAACGGCCATAAAGTAAAAATTTTTATTACCCAGATAATTCATTTTGTTAATTTTTGTGTAACTGGAAAATAAATTGAATTTGTGTCAAAAGTAAATTGGAATTAAGTACCAGTGTGCATTGGTCTGCTCGTAACGACCTTTGTGGAAAATGTGGCTCGTCTCACTGTGCACAAGTATGGGTGTGTGTGTGTGTGTGTGTGTTTGTGTGTGTGTGATTGTGCTTGCCTTGCTTTTGGCTTTTCTATTTTGCCATCGACCCAAATTGCTCGCGAGCTACTATAAAAACAACAAAAACACACACACACACACACGGGGAGATTGGAATGTTTTTATAGTATAGCATACTTATATGCGTACGGCCGTATGTGTGTGTGTTTCAGTGTGTGTGTGAAAGGCGCACGCTAACGTGACTGTTAACAACGTTTGTCGTGGGTGGCAGCAAACGAAGAAGAAGCAGCCCAAATCGAGTAGGAGACCTCGACCCAAACGACAGGCGGTCAAAAGCAAAAACAACCAAGAACAAGTATTTAAAAGGCATGTACAAAAAGATGGCAAGGAAGAGCATGAAGCGAACACACACACACACACACTCGGGCACATAAAAATATAAAAAAATAATAATAATAATAATAATCACGATTGAGCTGCTAATGTGGAAAAGCGAGAAGAAAACGCCAACAGTCGTAGCACAAAATTTAAATCGATAAATCAAAATGCCAACAACAATGGCAAAAAGGCTCGCAAGGACGTGCGACTTGCATGCTAAAAGCAACGTCACGGCACATTAATACACCACTATATACATGGGTGTGTATGTGAGTGTGTATGTGTGTGTGTGTGTGAGCTTGTGTGTTTGTGCCTGTGGCATAAACTTTTTTTGTTGTTGTTGTGGGTGGCAGGAAGTCGCTTTGCGGCGCTGAGGACAAATGACAACATTTGGCCGACTTTTAATTATTGACATTCCCCAGTTTGTGCTTTGTGTGGCCACTAATTGCCAGTGTGACCGTGTCAACGTTAGGCTCACCACCAGTGTTGTAGACGGTCGCAATTCTGGCATTAATTTGCCATTTCAACTGCATTAAGTTAGTAAATTTAACTTGTGAGTCGTTACAACGGGTGATTCCCTCGTACCCATCAGTACTTTAGTCTTAGTCTTTAGTCTTACGCATACCCACTGATTCATCCAATCTTCCACCTAACTCTCGCTGGGGTTCAATGCACCTGTGATTCATTCTAAAACTGGTTAACATGCAAAAACTTGATTGTATTCCGTTATGATTAATTTCATTCTATATTTAAGAAGTATTTAATCATAAAATCCAGCTGACAGTTTAATTATTGTTTTCAATTATTTCAGTTGATGCATAAATTATAAACTTTGCATAGTTTGACCAAATTTACCACTTAACGGGTCCAATTTATTTTCCATGCATTCCAAATGATTTGTTTGTTAATATGCACATTTAACTGGGTTAAATGTGATTTGTGCATATGCTAGTTTAAAGTTTAATGAATGATTAATTTAGATTAGCTGTATGAATGGCATAATATACACTAATAAATGTCAAAATAATCTAATAGCTCTAGTTAAATAATTAAATTTATTTTGGGTTTGTTATAAGCTCGACTGATAGACTTTAACTAATATATATTATATATTGGTTATATATTATATATTCTACTGACTTAAATATGTCGCTGGAAATTACAGTACTTACTGTAAAAAAGCCAATTAAAATTCGTTTTAAATTAGAGCTTGGAATTATTCCAGCTGAGTCACTTTTGGTAACGTGTTTTTGAATGATTATTAGCTAATGTACTTAATTCTACTGGAATTTCCGAAAGGTTTAGTCTGCGTTTTTCACTGGAATTTATATATATATATATATATATATATATATATATATATGTTTATATATATGTTTAATAAGGTTTTACCGTTGACTATAAAATGAATAATATTTGAAATTTTACAAAAACACTGTCTGTGGGCTCTTTTGGCTGTAAAATATTGATGTCGTTGCAAATTTTGGCTAAAAAGTATTTCAAGCACTTTGGAGACACTTGAGCATCCCTTAAGTTGGGTACCATAAACATTTTTGTACCCAGTTTCCCACTATTTATGGACGAGTTGTTGCACTGCATCCCCCCAGGAGCAAGGAGTCTTAAGCTTGATTAGCCATGATGTGTGAAACGGGTGTGTGTGTGTAGGAGTTAAAAGTTTTGACAATAAGTTGAGCGTTTTTGTTGCAATGAACCTTCATCAAACTCATCGACAGCCGGTCGTAACTAAAACTCATAAACTTTATGTGGCAATACTTAAGTGGTTCACTCAACACACATACAGTGGTAGAAAGACACACATACACCTACACACACACAATCCCACACATACTTATTTGACAGACATATTGCTGCATTGATTCAACAGCCACTTGACAACCCTAGCGGGCCAGGGACGCTGCCGTTTTCCAGTTCCCCCCACCCCTACCCTTTTTACAGCTCTCCTTGCTCTCTGCTCTTTATCTTCCCCACACCCCCACCGCCATCAACTTGTCAATTTGCATGTGCATTGCACGTTTTCTACAATTCTTTTTTCATGCTATCGTTTCTCTCATTCCAATTCGTTTCATTTCGTTCATCGCTTGCTCCCATTTCATACCCACCCATTCCATTTCAGTCCATTCCATTTCGTACACATTCTCATTCCACTTTTTTTGCTATGTAGTTCGCTCTAGTTCTGGATTCAACTTTTGGTAGCCGCTAATCGATTCGCGAGTTACCTTGAAACTTGTGCCGTGCCAAAGCGCGCTGTCTCTCTGATAAATTAGCAGCTGCTTCAAAGCGTGAAACCATGCGACCACTATCGACACACAAAGAGAGGCGGAGAGCTGTAAAGAGAGAGGTAGAGATAGGCAGAGAGCGCACAGCACTCCATAAAGCCAACACACACACACACACACACATACTTACAGCTGGCTTAACTTCCGCTTTGTAGGGCGAGGTAGCCCCCATAATGAACTTCCGGCAAATGGCGAACGACGTGCTCGGTCCGTGTAATTTTGTGCGTTTGTTCAGCCGTGATTTATGCACATTGATGACGTCGCACAAAAAGCCAAAAGAGCACAAAAAAAAAAACAGAAAAAAACTAAATAATAATAAGCGCAAAGAGCGAGTTAACTGAATTCGCTTTTATTTTTCGCTTACTTTTGATATTCTTATCGAGCAGGGCTTAATTACGCTTAGTCTTAACCCATTGAGCAGCTGTTTTTAGCGGGCACTGAATGAAAGTGGGCAACTACTTAAAGATATTTGTGTGTAGTTGAAGATAGTTTAGTGGTACTATCTGACAAATCTATGCACTAATTGAGTATCAATTGAGTGTCAATATAGTAATTACATAGTAATTAAAGCATTGTCAAGCTTTATGCCTGATAACAGATAAGAATGGGCGCAGTCGGTCTGTCTGTTAAGACATTAGCAATCATTAGTAATCATTACTCATCGTTTAAAACCTCCATGAGCTCTGACTTATCAGCTGCAGTTTAATGAACTGTGAATCAAAAAACACGTATACTTAAAGCCTTTGAAGCCTTTAAGCTAAAAAGTGACTAACTTTTAAACACATTTGAAGTACAACTAATACAGGTGTCTGCTTAAACACATACTCAACAAAAGTTACCATTGAAAAATAATAATTTATTTACCTTTCATTACATTTTCTTATGCTTATTTATAAAATTATTTTATATTATAAAATTTTTTACTGTCTATTAACACACGCCCTCAGGCTATACATATAGAGTTTATAGTTTATAGTTTTATGCCTAAGTTAATGGCTATTATTTACGCACAGATTGTGTATACAAATTAACTTAAAACTTAACAAAAGCTGACCGACATTCGAAAGGCGATAAAAAGTTTTGTTTGGCACATAATGGGTTAATTAATGGCTTCTATATGCGTACACAAATGAGGGGCTTACACCCCAGACTGGGGTAGGCCCCTTTATCAGCATACTTTGCATTAGTTCCGCTGTGGTTTTCATCTCACTGAGTCACGCGATTCCAGGCGCTGTGGTGGCGCTCGGACTCAAAGAAATAGTCCAGTGTTTGGGGCAGATTCTTGCGTATGGCCTCGTCGCCTTTGATGCGTGGGGGCGTGTACATGGGCGTGGCACTCTTTGTAGCTGAATTCTGCATAGGTCGTTCCACAATTCTTTCGTTCAGCTCCTCTACCACTGGCGGTGACTCTGCCTCGACCACTGTGCGCCATTCGTACAACACGGGAGGTAGTGGCGCCACCTTTTTGAACCTTTTCAGTTGTATGGTTACAGTGTTGGTGTACAGCTTTGTGCTGCAATGCGCTGAGTCTACTGCTGCTGCCGCCATCTGATCGAATCGAGTTTCAATTTGCAACTGTTTTGCGTCTGGCGAATGCGTCTCGCAAAACGAATGCGACTCTTTATTTTGTGGCTTTGTTCTGCTCATTTCTCAACTTTGAGAATGGAGAATGACGCATAGCACGTCCGAGATTGTCAGTTTATAGGCAGAGTGATGAGTGTGGTGTGTGTAGGTGTGCTTGGGGTGTATGAGTGTGCGTCTCTGAGAGGGTACACTGAGCAGCTAAAGAAGTTATCATGGAGATGTGGCTTTATCTTAATAACTTATAAATGTTTTAAAATAGGCAGCTACTGAATTATTTTTTTCAATATTATTTTTCAATTCCCCCTTTCTCTCAGTGCATACATGTGCTCTAGAATCTTTCTGAGCTCTCGCTTCTTACGGATTGCAAGTTAGATTAGTCAAATTGTTGCGGCATTTGGCACTTGAGTAAACTTGGCAGTTTAACACTTGAAACTGGTTTCACTCGAGAGTCGGCCTTAAAGTGTTGACTGTGTCAGCCAGCAAGACGACACGACACGCGCCCACATCTGGGACTGCCACAAAAGCAACAACAACAGAAAAACCCAACCACAACAAAAAATATATGTAAACAATAATAAGAACAAAGAGTATAACAATCTGCATAACAACTAGTCATTGCTCTTCACTATACTTAGATACTATGCACAACATTTTGATACTTAGTTGTACTCACATACCGGATCTTAGCCTTTGGGGGAATCTATCATAGCTGGCATTATCTTTATAATTGCTATTTATATATACCGCTCGTTATCTGTTTAAACATCCCAAAATTTACTATCTAAATTTAAAACATAAACAAAGTTGATAACAGAAATTACGTAATTTGCGAGTGTTTAGTAGAAATATCTCAGTCATTGAGATACTTTAAGCAGCTCAAACTAAGCGCAACAAATCAGCTATCTTAACTTCCTATCTGCTTATCGGTTTACTATATAAATTCTACTGTTTACTAGTTACTAGTTCCTATATCTTATAGTTATTTTATTATATTTATTGTCAGCTCCTTTCTATTAACTTAAATGCTCAGTATTTGCATCTATAAGTAGCTCGTCCAGTTCATAAGTTCCTATATCTGGCAAATATTTTCCTATTCCGTCAGTTTAACTTAGTCATAAAAATATTTAATATTCATAATTGTAATTTCTCGATGATCTGGTTTGATATTCAAAGCGTTAGCTTCAATCTAACTGTAGCTTATTCAATAAACGCCCACGTCTAAACATGAACAAATTGTCTGAATTGTAAGTAAACAAATCAAATGAAAACAAGTTAAAAGAACTTCATTTTGCAGTGATGAACGGCAAAATACCCTAAGTTATTGGATATTAGTTGCTCAAAAAGTTAAGAAATAAAAATAAATTTAATTAATTATAATTTTTTTATTCAAATAAAATTTAAAAAAAAATAAAAATATTGAAATTATAGAAATAACTATGTATAAAATATATAAATTAATAAAAAAAATTATAATTTTATAAGAGTATAAATAGAGAAGTATATATTAGAGGTAATACATATTAATTCTGAATTTTGAAAGTTAATACAAATATATTTTAAAAGGTTACTAAACAATAATAATAACTATTATTATTTACAATTTTTAGCTACTTTAAAAGTTTGAAAGTTTTAAATTCATTAGTTGACATTAATAATGTTAAATAATTATAGGGTATAGTATAGTATATCTCTATAATTATGTTAATGGAGATGACAAATCGTCAAATTGAGTGAATCTGTTTTAATAATAGGTTAGCTAATTATAGGGTATTAAATAGTTACTATTAATCAGAGAGGGAAAGTATTGACTCTAAAATTCAATAGGTGTATGCATATTACAGGGTATTTGCACGTCTATTTTGGCCATGACGCATCTTATTTGCATTTGGTAATTGAATAATTCAAGTGTTGAACTATTACAGGGTATCAACAGCATGTACAGCAATCGTCATTCATTAAGCATTTGGCAAATGATTCATTTTTAGCATTGATTTATAGCGCACGTTCCCGTGTTGAGGTTTCAAAAGTCTTGTTACTTTTTTTTCGCCTAGAAGTGAAGGTGGTGGGGGCTGTAAGGGGGTAAGAGGGGGTGTGAGGGGCTAGAGCTGGGTTAAATAGCTTGTGTGGGTGTGCGCTGCCCGTTAACTGCATGCAAATTGAGCAAATTGTGAACGTCTCTCTCGCCAAACGGTTTCTCTTGAAACCGGTTTGCAGCTCAAGTCGAGAGCGAAAGAGACAGAGAGAGTGAGAGTAAAGTTCTCGATTGACCGAGGAGCAGCCACAAGAATGTGAGTCAACAAATGAACAACAAATGAATCCATACAATTATAGACTAAGTACAAAGTATTAATACGCATAAATGAGACCGCAACCTAATCGCCTTGTGATAAGAGATTTCTTCAGAGTTATTTATACAGAAACTCGAAAAAAAAGAAACAAATAACAAAACAACGAAGAAACAATAAAAATAAAATAAATATTGGCATTGCTTAATGACAAATCAGACTGCAACTTAGACAGAGTAATGACATGAATCAGTCAAGAGAGTCAAGTGGAGAGTCAGCGCGATTGTGCCGCTGGCGATTAAAAACGCGTCAATTATTTACTTGGCACACGCGCCAAAATGATTGCTCATACAACAACACACACACACACACAGCACAGTAAACACATTGTAAAATTAATGTTAAACATTTACTTTTGCCAATCGGAGTTGCAGTTGCAATCTGTTAATTGTTGCAGTAAATGTGCTGCATAATTTACGGTTAATTGCCATGTGGCAAATCGCTCAAAAGGTGCCGCGTTTGCCAGGCGTTTTGCCAGCGATTTGCGCGCGTTTTCAACCCCCCTTTAATCATCAGCAAAAGGTCGAGCTATTTAATTGAGGATGTGTAATTGGGGAGTTAAACATGAGTGCCAACGACTATGAGTATGAGTATAAGTATGAATATTAGTATTCGTATGAGTGTTTAGCAATAAGTACAGCATTTAAGCTACTCAAAAGTGCCGCCTCTAAGTGCCTTGGGAGCGTTTAGCCAACTAAAGGTCAGGCTTCCTCATTTAATACCAACTATTTGAAGCGTTTTGGTATTGAGTATTTATCTTGAATCAGAAAATCTTTTCAAAATGTTTTTCATTAATTTTTCTCAAGAGAAAGGCATTTGTTAATATGTTACAACTGAAATATAACAGTTAACAGCTTTTAATAAAATATAAGTCAGAGCAGAAGGACTTAAAGGAAGGAATTTTTATATGTTTATTAAAAGAAATGTATTAAATAGATTTTTATAACCTTTTTTTAGTTTATTAATATTGACTATGAACTCAATTTATGGTCAACCAACTCTACAAATAATAATAAATTCATAGAAATACACAAAGAATTTTCCATATATTTTGTATATTATAAAATGCGTGTTTTTTTATTTATAATGACATAAGTATTCGTAATATTAATTACGTTGAATCTTTATAATTTTTAACAAGAATTGTTTTAAATATATTATTTTAAATATTTGTAATTTAATGATTAACTTATGGCTTTATTTCAAACGACACTTTTAATATAATGATTAATGATTTTAAATATATATAATATTTTAAGATATAATGCCTTAATTGATTCACTATTTTAATCCTTCTCCTCCTCTTCTCATTTGCAGATGCGACAACCGACAATTCAAACGCCACGAAAACGCCACTATTCCCAAAAGATCTATTCACGAAAGAACAGCTTGAGAACGGCGCTGTCGTCCTGCACATTATCGGTGTTATCTACATGTTTGTGGCGCTGGCAATTGTCTGCGATGAATTCTTCGTGCCTTCCCTTGACGTCATCATTGAAAAGCTCGGCATCACGGACGATGTGGCCGGCGCAACATTTATGGCTGCAGGAGGCAGTGCCCCGGAGCTTTTCACTAGTGTCATTGGCGTTTTCGTGTCGTTCGATGATGTTGGCATTGGTACGATTGTTGGATCGGCTGTCTTTAACATACTGTTCGTGATTGGCATGTGTGCATTATTCTCAAGAACTGTATTATCGCTGACATGGTGGCCGCTATTTCGCGATTGTTCATTCTATAGCATCAGTTTGCTGGTGTTGATCTGCTTTTTTCGCGATAATCGCATCTATTGGTGGGAGGCGCTCATCCTATTTACCATCTATATTGCCTATGTGACCTTCATGAAGTGGAACGTTCAGGTGGAGCATTGCGTCAAGAAGACGATTACCAAAAACAAGGTGACTCGCGTCCGAAGTACAGATCAACTTATGCCAGCAGTAAGTAGTTGGGAAGTTTTTTTGCAAAACCGAAATTAAATTCTAATCAAAAAAAACTATAATTAAAAAAAAAAAAAAAAAAAGAAAAGAAATAAAGCAAAAAATTTGCAAATCAATTACAAAGAAAAAAAAGATAAAAAAAAAAAAAAAAAAACGAAAATTCAAATCCTTTGCCAGGATATCATTTCCGTTTGTTTCCCATTTTATGTTACGTATGCTTCTTCTTCTTCTTCTTACTTTGGCCTAGTAATACTTAAGAAATGCATTTTTAAAACAAAGCTGCCACTAACCAGTTAACAGCTGCGCTAGTTACTATGACTAAGGGCAACACAGACATTTACTGTGATTGTATTGCAATCGGACATGAAACTTGCATGACTAACACCAAATGCGTCTTTGGCATTGAATATAAGTTCAAAGATGATTATGATCATCATAATGATGATGCTGATGATGCTGATGAGTTGACAATAATTGAGTCGCGCTTAAATTTCACCTGCCTTTGAGTGTCTCTTCCAAACCAGTCGTGAGTGTTTAATACACTGAAATATATTTCCGAATTCCCTCAAGGTTAAACGGAGAATTATTGGTGAAATATTGAGAAAAGTAATTCAATAGTTTATCGTGTTATTATATAAAATTTACTTGGATCACGCTCTAGATGACTCATCAATGCAGTGACTATAGAGATTTTAATTTTGTGTTTTCCGATTTTTCAACTCAATTGTCAGCATTCAACTGTCCTCTGTCCACTGTCAACTGGTTAGCCTCGGCTATCGTGCTATCAAATCTATATTGTTTTAACTAATTCTTAAAGTGTATTATTTCGATTTGAAATAGTTATCTTTATGAACTGTATCTCATGTGCTAAGCAATCAATTAACTCAAACATAGCTAAACATTCTGTTCTTAGTGCTTAGCTTTTGTTTATTTACTAAACACTTTCTCATTTGTTATGCGCCTTACGACTTGTTCAACCATATACGACACACACACACACACACACATGAACACACAAATACAACTACACAACTTTGCATGCAGCCAATCGAAACTTAGCTTGAACTTGAATTTGATCTGATCTTGATTATGGAACGCCAATTCTTCTCTTTCTCGCTCTCCCGCACTCTGTCACTCTCTCACTCTCACTCACACTTACGCATGCGTAGTAGAACTTTTTTGAGCGCACATTTAAGTCTGATTTATTATAATGTTAACTTACCTTTTAAGTAACTTGGTGAGCAAATCAACAAAATGGAGGCACTATGAAGTCGTGCTAGTGCCGAAAGTTGGGCTTGAAATAATAAAACCTTTTTAGGAGAAAGTCACTTTAGATATATGCGATTAAACTTCTAGAAATCAGCTCATATATTTACTTAGATCATGAAATAATTCAAATCTGTGACTAATTTCTACCTATAAATAATTATATTTATATCATATATAAATATCACTTGAATGAGAAATATTTAGGCAATTTATTTATTTAAAGCGGTTTATTTTTATCGGTTTGCTTTAAAAGTTTCGATAGATAACAAATACTTTACTGGAAATACATAATGAAAATTAATATGTTGGAATTTCATAAACTTCTGCGTCACAGTGTGTGGTAACGATCGCTGGAGGAGGGTGTAGGGGGCGGGGAGACGGTGGAGCACTCCTCTTGGGTCGACGAATAGTCGGGTATTCTAAGTAGGTTGGTTCGACCATATCCATTTCCATATCCATATCCGGATCGGCATCGCGAACGTGAAGTAAACGAGGACTGCGGGGTATTCGTGGTGAATAGTGATCATGCTTTTCGGGCAGACGACCGGCATGTTCTAAATCTACACAGGAGAAACTTTTGTAGGATTCGGAATCATCCAGTGCCATGTCTGGGTATAGCCCTGGTCGTGGGGTAAGCGGTGCACTTTTTAATGCCATACGTTTGCCATAATTGAGCTCAGCCGGTGGTCCATCCACATAATCAAGCCCCTTGTAGTAGGTTTTCGTCTCCTCCAGTTCCACATTCAGTTTGTCCTGAGTACTGGGGATTGTGTGCCACAAACGCAAATTCAATGTCTTTAGTTTCAAAAAGATGTAAATCACAATGCGATAAATGACCAGATAACCCAAAATCAGATAGAGTGCATAGTCCGAGTGATTAAAGAAATATTCGAATGGTTTGTTATCGACACTTATTTTCAGCCAGACCAATAAGGATGGCACAAACAGCACCCAATACGACACTATCGTACACACTTCAAGCACTTGTTTGCCAAACATTTTGTAGGAGACTAAATTTCCACTTCCACCGACACACACGAGCAGGTCGACAGTAGCCAAACAACTAAGAAAAATAATAAGGAAGTAGTTAATATATTTTTTAAATAAAAGAATTTATAGATTTATTTGTGGGTTTTGTTAATTGTGCGGGTGACTGTTTATTGTGTAATCAAACCATTTCCGATTATTACTCAATGGTTTATTTATAATCGTAATTTCTCATCTAGAAAACCAGAAAAATAATCATTTGGTAATGTGCCTTATCAGCATTGATTTAAAGAGTAGAAACAGTACTTTAAAAATACTTAACAATAAAAAACAACTTTTTCAATAAAAATCAAAGAGTTTTTTGATGGAAAATCAATTAAAAATAATCAAAATCTGCTCCTTTAATAAAAAAAAAATTTTGAATAACTTGCAGACAGTTTAATTTAAAACACACAAATTTCCATTTTAATACTGCGATTTCTTTATTAAAAAAAAGTATTTTTTAAATAATTTACAGACAAAATATTTAATAAGTTTCTTTAACATAAAATACAAGTCAAAAAGGAATTAATTTAAAGCACTCTTCCCCTACTAATTCTAAGCCTCCTCATAGGGCGGTGGCGGTGCAACAGGGCGACCACAAATCTTTTGCTGTCGTCTTGGTCCCCTGTAAGGTGATAAGTGTCGGGGCGCACGATGAATTCGTGGAGCATCCAATTCTTCCAATTCAACTTGGTACATTTCGGCGTCTGTCGCATTGCGTTTGGCTTTAATCAAATTCGGCACATACTGGCCATGGTATGTTCTTTCGGCTTTTAGCATTTCAATGGTATCGTGTTTATGCCAGACGCCCATGGTCCAGGTCTTAATACGCAGATACATCAGCACCACAATCAGATAGACAACCAAATAGCCAGCAGCAAGTCCCAGAGCTAATGCGCACATGTATTTAACCGATTGCAGAACTTCATTCTTATCCCAAGTGACCCAACCTTGTTTAACGAAAAACACTACAACCAAGGGGGATATGATAATCCAGTAGAGAATAAACGTAAAAACATCCACAACTTTTTTCTGTATCATTTTGGTTACTTTCGATCCGTGTTCGTATCGCGTGGGTGTCGTTGGCACATTGAAATGCGACTAAACTGAGTAGAGTTTCCCTTTGTATAAGTTCTCTTCGAGTATTAATTACTCACATAATTACTCAAAACCACACTCTTTTTATTTAAAAATAAATAAACAAAATCATGTAATGACTTATATGGTTAGGGGAAAAGTAGCAAACAAAATGAATTAGACATTTGAACATTTTCAAAATAGAGTTTTTGATGATAAGAAATGAATTTAAAAATATTCAAAGAACTGAAAAGAACATAAAAAAAAGAATACGAAAAGAAAACTCACTTCTATTTATATAGAGTTTTTTTTTGATGATAAGAAATGAATTTAAAAATATTTAAAGCACTGATAAAAAAAGACCTAAAGATTTCTGATTAAGTCAGTCTGTGCCTACTTGAGTTAGTTGACTGATTAATAAAAATTTAAGGCATACTTTTTGTTGCAATACCTATTTTAAAGTAAAGACTGAGCTTCTTAAGCTTTAAGGGCCTGAAAACTTTGTGATTATTTTTTCAAGTGTAGATTCACATCCTCAACTGACACATCTCAACTTTCTCTATTGACCTACTCTTACTTTAAATTGAAATTTAAATTTACCTGCACAAATTACTCAAATTTTAAAACTCAAGAAACAGCTCGTTAATATTTATTTATAAAAATATAAAAATGTATTCTTTGTTTTAAATCAATGACTGCATTTTAAAAATAAACATTTGCGTGTGTGACAGCTTGAAAGATAAAATATATACTAGTTGAATACTTATCCGGGAGTAGAAAAAAAAAACAAACTCAAACTGGTTTTTTACATTGACAACTCGGTTTTTTATTATATTGTATGTGTCTGTATATAATGGATAATAATACAATCAACATATAATCGATAAACAGATGGAATCTGACTTAAAAATATGTAATAAATATGCAACTAATTAAATTTATGTATTTGCTACTTAAATAACTTACAAAATGATTTCTTCCTGTTGCAAGAAGAAACATTTATAATTTCGAAATATTCGAAAAAGTTGTGACTGAAGAAGGGAGACACTTGAAAACATTTGAAATATTTGAAAAACATTTGAAATCATTGAAAATTTAACTATTTAAGATTTTTTTGTTTGGATTAATCCAAACTTGTAGTTCTTTGGTGTGCAGCTAAGGCTAATACTTGGATGCTGAATCATTTCGATATCTCTAGAGTCAAGACAGCAATGGTTCACTTGAATCACTCGGCTTACTTGAATCACTTGGTTCACTTGGGTCACTTTCTAGCCGCCGTTCCTCAGGTGCGAGTGATGTGCAGTGCCCATTAAGACGTCTGGGGACATGATGACACCATGGCTCAGCTTTCGTGCCATGCCCGGAGTGCGCGGTGGTGTGGAGGGCACTGGTGGTGCTGAGCGTAGACTTGGCGTTGGACTAGAGAATTGTTTGTTGCCCAAACGCTGTTGCTGCTCCCGTGGCAGGGTGGCACTACGCAGCGGGCGCGTCTCGTGCTTGATGTGTATGCGGGCCAAATCGCTTTCGACCAACAGCGGATGGCTTATGGTGCGTATGACTTTGGGCATCATTTTATCCGTTTTGGCTGCATCGACTGTATCCAAATTCTCCGTGGACACAGCCTGATAATGCGATTTATTATTATCCAATTGTGATTCGGGGTCCTCCTGGGTCTTCTTCAGTTGATGCCACATTTTGACATCGCAAACCTTCAGCTTCATGTAGATGAAGATGACAATGCGATAAAAGGTCACATAGCCAGCGAGCAAACATAGTGCGAATGTTGCATGATCCGAAAACGATTGAAATGGTATATTTAAATCCCAACGTATCCAATTCTGTGTTTTGCAATATTGATAGATTGCTGGCGTGATGACCATCCAATAGAATAGCAGTGTAAACAGTTCGATAATCCTTTTCTGAAACATTTTGTTGACTTCAGTTGAGTATACGACGCGTGCGCGCGCGATAATTCGTTGTGTTTGGGTTCAAGATTCGTTACTAAATGATGTGCACAGAGCGCATAACCCTGCTATATAATAAAAGCAACAGCAACAGCAACAGCACTGCCATCGACAAATCAACGATCAATGCAGCCAGCTCACACTGTCAGCTCCGAGCCCAGCTCGAGGCTCAAGCACAGTGGGAGAAGGGGGGGAAACGGCAAGACAGAGACAAAGAAAGAGATAGACACAGAGACAAAGAGCGAGGGAGCGACTGAGTCAAAGCAACTTCTGCTCGTTTTTTTTTTTTATATTCCATTTTATTTTACATTTTCTAAGCGTCGTTATCGGTATCGGTTATGAACTAGTTGCTATATCGTATATAGTAAGTTTTTTGAACGTAAACAAACGTCGACGTCAATTGAAATCCCTGGAATATCTGCATTAATTCTTGGAACTGGTTTGGGGGTCTACCCTACAGGTGATACAGGTGATACGCTGCATTCAATGACCAAAACAGGTTGAGTGACAAATTGAGCTGTGTTTTGTCTTGAGTTACAAAACAATAATATCGAACTCTCGAGACTAACGACAGTAGAGAGTCGTCAGTCACCTCAGTCACTCAATTTGTTGTTTAAATGTTTGCAATTTACATTTCTTAGATCATTTGGTCAAGTGTTTTTTGCATTTTTGATTTCGAGTCGATTTCGAATTCAACGTTTGAGCTCTGGTTTTTTTTTTGTTTACTTGGGCGAAATTTTCGAATGCGAGTTGAGTTTTTGAAATTGTGCAAAAAGTGATTCATGCGTATTTAAATAATTTATTATGTGATTTAAGCAGCTAAAAAAACACTGGCATTAATTATAAAATGCTTTTAGCATGATTTCACACCAAATTGGACACAACAACTCGAATTACACAAAAAAAGAAAGATTTTCTGCAGATAGTTTGGAGTAATTCTGTTGTCGAACTTACTCTCTCTCTCTCTCTCTCTCTCTCGCTCTCTCTCTCTCTTGCACTCTCTTGATTTTAACTCAGTTTGCACAACTATTTCATAGATCCTCTAGTCTTTTACGTCACTTGGCGTTGAGTTAGATTGAAACGTGAATGAGCCATCGAAACGGGTAACAGGTAAAACTAAAAAACAACATGACTTGCCAATTAATTAGCATTATAATAAGCCATGAGGTAGTTCACCTGGGCACGAGCCACACGCTAATTGGCCTATGGTATAGTTAAATCATTTGTTATTAGTTATTAGTTAGTTGCTAGTTTCGTACGATCTTGAAGTGCCCTACACGTGCCCCAGATCCAGTTCCAGCTTAACATTTTTATGAATGGGATCTGGATAGACGAGTTTCGTAATTTAATGCATACTACTATCTAGATAGCCAACTGGGGACACATAACACATGCGCCTATATTATATGTATATATATCTCGTAACTATTTGTACTTGACATGCATTTACTATATATTAACTAATTATCACTTAGTCATTTTCACATATCATTCATATCGTATTTAGATGGTTTGCTCTTTGGTTTTCTTTTCGCACATTCTGAGCTTTCCTTTTTGGCCAGTCATCAGTCTAAGTTTGAAGTTCTCAGTTCGATTTTTATTTCCATTACAGTAATACTCATGTATGCTCTTCATATACTTATAAGTACTTGATTTTCTCTAAAAAAAGAAAAACTTTTTCTGTTTTATGTGTTGACATTTTTTGATTATAGTGAAGGCAAAATGAAAATACAACAAAACTTCCCACTGCGCTTTGACAAATACAAAAAAAAAAAGTATATATATGTATATTTTTTTGTTCTTAACTAAACCAAAAGTCATTGAAAAACTGAAGCTTGTATGTATACTTAACAAAAAAAGAAAAAAAAACAGTTGCAAACCCACAAAATTTAAACTGATGAAAATGAAAATTGTTTAAAAAAAAAAAGCTTAAAGTTTATGGTACTATATATTTTCACTTTTGTTTTTTGTGTACGTTCTGAAATGTCTGAATTTGTTATGAATTTGTTTTCGTTTCCGTTCCTCTGAAAACCACAAAGAAAACCCCATAAAAAACGCTGATTTTCTCAGCTGTAAATGGAATGAATGTATTTCCAGAGCGAAGCCACACAATCGACTGTGGAATCCAATTGTATGCACCACTCCCCGCTGTATATATATATTTATATATTCTAAAAAAGTCTCACTATACCATTTGATTTTCCTGCACAACAACAACAACAACAAAAAACAAACAGATCTTTTTTATGCTATATTTCTTCACTTGGTCATGGCCGCTTTAACGTGCGATCTTTTTGTGGAAACTCGAGAGTTATCTTGGCCAAGTTAATAGATCAACAGTTATGCAAGTTATGTGGTCCGTTTAATTGTATTCTTTTTTATCTTATTACAATTTTTTTGTTTTATTATTTGTTTTCATTTGGAAATATTGGCTAATAATTAATTGCACTTAATGATTCGATTAGACTTTAAGCGATACAACAGCTGAAACAACAACAACAAACAACTACAACTACAACAACAACAATATACAACAACAATACATACAACATTACAGCAAAGATCAATGCTCAACTCAACACTCAACTGTAAATTTATACAAATTGCAATAATAAACTTTTCTTCTTCTTCTTTTCACCTTTTTCTCAACAACCAAATGCTTACCATCAAACTAAACCAAAAAAATATGTATTTAAAAAAACTCTTTACACTGCTCTATCGAAAACCAATTTGAAAAACTACAAAATTCGAAAACAAACCAAAAAAAAATCAAATTAAACTCTCAACGTAACCGTTAACGTAACTCGTAAACGTAACCGTAACCGTAACCGTAACCGAAACATCCGTCCATCCATTCTTCCTTCACTTCAGGGTAACGCTGCCAACTCATCGGAAACATCGATGGCCACCCAACCGGGAGGTTCGGTAACCTCACGAGCGGCTAGCGAGACCCGATCGGGTCCTGCCGGTACCAGCAATGCGGGCGCTACAGGTAATAGCAGTGGTGGGACCGCTGGTAGTACACAAACCGGTGCAAAATTCCGTCATGGCCTATTACAGCTAATGATACACACGATAGATCCACTACACGATGGTAAGTTCGTTGAGTTTGTCACAGTGTGTTTTGCACAAGTCAAGTCAAGTCTCATCCAGAAATTTAATGAGAACTACTAAAAAAAATTCTCCTAAAACTAAAGAAACCCCAGCCAAATCCCACCTATTTGTTGCTCCCGCCAATTATCCAAATTTTTAAAGCTACGCTGATAAAAAAGATTTTATAGAAGCAAGCAGGGATTTCATTCAAGTTAAGGTCCCCAGTTATGGCCACATAAAGATCAACGAATTTTAATAAATATTTTCAACTTTTCAAATGTAAATTTCATCATTAAAATATTTAAATTGTATATTTATATGAAAAATTAATTCATCTAAATTTTAAATATTTTTTATCAGTGTACAATGCCAATTCCCAAACGCTTACATCCAAAAACAAATTATATATAAACATAATACCAACTACTTACTCTACTCTATACTCTAAAAAATAAATAAAATTAAAGAAAACAAAAAGAAATCTAATATATTAATAATTTGTGTTCAGTTTTTTTAAAAAAAAGTCTGTTCTGTGTATTTTTTGTGTGTTCCTTCCTAATTGGATGTTTGACTTGCTAGCAAGAAGTTACTTACTCTTTACTCTCTACTCTTTACGATATATACTTTCATTTGTTCGTTGCTTTGTTCATTCCTCCTTTTCATTTTCTTACTCCTTCTTCTTCCCTTTCTCCTGCTTCTTTCATTTTCATTTTCGTTCTTTGTTTGTTTGTTTATTTACTTTGCCCTTTTTTTTAATGGGCTGACCTTGAGGCCACTTATCTAATTACCACGACCAGCCCAATCAGACCGACCGACCAGACTGAACGTCGTCTATGTCTGCCATCTCAGAGCCCAACCCTAGAACTTCACAGTTAACTGTACCCTGCAGCCCTCTATGCCCCGAAAATATATATATCCACTGACATTTCGGGGCACGTAGTTTACTGGTTCGGCTTTCTATTAGAGCACCGGACGTGCTCGCATTGATTTAATATGTATTAGGCACAAAGCTGACTGACTCGGCATCGATTCGGATTCGTTTTCGCATTCGGTTTCGGATATAGCTGGGCGTACGGCTAGGGGGCCTAGGCATAGCTCGTAAATATGTATGCCGTTGCCACGGCAATGGCCCACAGGCCAAGACAAAAAACTAAAACTAAAACTAAAACTCAAACTAAAACTCAAACCAAAAACTCAAACTGAAACTGTAACAAAAAACTAAAGCCAAAGCAAATGAAACCAACCAGGGCCAAGTCGACATTGGGGCGTTCACCAAGGTTTACGAGTGCAAAGTGTTAGAATTCTTTCAATTTCCTTTACAAAGTGCAGTTCACAAAGCTAACAAGCATTCCAAGCAAATCTTTCTATAAGATTTTACCAAGAAACTTTGCTGTCAGGTGTAGCTCTAAAATTTCTGAAAATAAGCTAAAGTATTTCTAGTTAAAATGGGATTTCGATTGGGTTCAATTAGATGGAAAAAATTATGTATATTTAATGAGATGAAATAAGATAGAGTATATTAAAAAATTATATAAAAATGATAGATGGTTTTTGAAAATTTAAAAAGGGTTTTATGCATATAAATATCGATTGAAAATATCTGAAAGTTTGCCCAGATACTTTAAGGAATCCTATTTTGTCTCCCACCTTTATTTAACTTATCTGTTTAACTTTAAAACTTCACTGCCAATTTTTTAGTTACGCTACTTGTGCTACCTCATTAAAAAGCAATTTAATTTTTCTATATATTTTGTTTGTGGCTTAGTCATTTTGTAATTTCATTTTGCGTTAAAAAAAAAGAAAAACCAAAAAAAAAAAATGAAAACAAAAAGAAACAAGAGAATAATTTCAAAACCAAGTAACGAAAATATTTTATGTTGTTCAATGTCAGTTTGGAGTTACATTTATATACAATATACATATGCGTTATATATCAATTAATATATATAAAACAATCTATACTATATACAGTACTTAGTACACCTATCTAGTATTCGATAAACATTCCTAGAATATTGTGTGCTGTTTGATGGCATTAATGAATATGAATTAACGAAGTCACTCGTGAGTGAATCTACTTAAATACTTGCATACTTGTAATACAGATATAGATAGATGTGTATCTGTATCTATAAGATTGTTTTCGTTGCTTTCATGCCATTTGCTTCGCTCGAAGAGTTTGTTTGTGATTTTTTTTTGTTCTTGTCAAGTTTGGCGCGTGACAATAACAAAATAATTTATATTGTACATATATTTAATGTATACACAAATATTTCTATATATATAAATATGTTTAATGTTGTATGTGTTAATTGTAATTACTTAGCAACTAGTACAATTGGCTTTAAAAAAATGCTGTTCGAAATTGGCTTGGGCCTCGTTGAGCAGTACCAGATACTCAGATACTTAGATACCCAGCTACTCAATTGTACTTAATCGCTACAAGTTATTAGCTAGGTGCCTGCATGTATCAAGTTGTCGTTGACTAGTCGAGCGGGTTGTGTTTTCTTAATTATTTTTCTTACTTTATTTATTTATTTTTTTTTTGTTTTTTGCATAGGTCTAAACGTTTAGAAATACTTTGTACTTATTGTTGGAATGTTCATTGTATTTACAAAGTTAACATATGTTTTAAGTTGTGTGCTTAAATACCACTGTGAATAAAAGTATTTATATGAAGTGGGTTTGTGTCTTAAAACATTGAAATTCATCTATGGAATTCTCTAACTCTGATTAATACAAATCGTGTATAATCTCTTAATTTAATTACAAGATTTAGCATTAAATATTATACTATTTGAATTACATTTTAAAATTGTTGATGTTAATTAAACAAAATTGTTTTTATTCGAAATATTTATTACGTTTGAAATAAATATTTAAATATTTTAATACAAGTATTTCAATGTTTTAACTATGCATAATTTGAACAATATTAAGAACATGTTTTTGGCTTAGTTTGTACAAAGAGCATGTATTAAACAAAGTTCATCTGACCAAATGTATGTATTATGATCATACCGACTAACGTATCTAAACTATGATTAGTTTTAAGCTATGCATAGTACTAAGTCTCTAACTAAATACTTATATTCAATATGAACACATATGTATATGTATATACAAATTGATAGTGCCATATTTGGGATCCAAAAATAGCAGTCAGTTGAGACCCAAGAACGTATCACTTCATGCCACATTGAAAACAACAATTACCAGAAAAGAAAAAGAAAAAAAAACGACAAGAAAATAAACAAAAAACAATTATTTAATTACAACCCGTCCGTTTCCCACCAAAAACTATACAATTAAAACTTGAATTCGTATTTAAACGATTTGTTGAAATTAACCAAATCAATTAAAATCAGCTCCCAGTTCCCAGCTAGTGCAAAACACAAGTTCGCTGTCATACTCAAAAAAAAAAAACAAGAAACAAAAAACAAAAAAAAAAGAATTGAAAACAAGTTAGACCAATTAACCATGAGACTCTCGACACGGTAAATATTAGTAGTGTTTTAGACTAGTTACTATATTTGCATAGTCTTAGCTGTAGTTTAGTAAAGCCCCCCCTCCCCACAGCCCCCCTTTCTACCCCTCGTTACAAAACACTCATGTGCGCCTAAAACTATGCTTCAGTTCTTGTCTGTCAACTCATTGCTCTCCGCTCTTAGTCTATGCCTTAATACTTTAGTTTAGTCTCTAAACCTTCTAGCTAATACTACTTACTTACTACATAACTATTACCTCCAAATCTCCAAAAAAATGCTATTTCGCAACTGACATCAACATTTTGTATAAAATATTTTCAATATACTCTCGTCTTAACAACCCAAAGGCATTTGCTTGTAAAAACTATCTTAAAAATATTAATTAATAATTGAAAACAAAAAACAAAAAAAAATTAAATTGAAACAAACAAAATATATAATATATTTAAATGGGTTAATTCGTTTTCTTCTCATTTTTAATCGAAGCAATTTTATTCTTTCTTTCTACTTCTTTTTATTCAATTTATTTTTTCAAAAAAAAAAAAAATATATATATAAAAAAACACTTGGATTTTGCGTTGAAAACTCAATTCGTTGCGTGCAAACAATCAAAATATATTAACAACAACAACAATTTCAACAACAACAACTACAAAACAACACCGCCTACTCTACTACAACAACCACCTCAACTACACACACATGCACACACGCACACCTCTTCTAACACAACACACACTTATGTACAAACACGTATACCCAACACACCAACACACACACTCTGTCCGTGTGTGTGCGTCTCTCTGTGTGTGTGTGGCGTGTGTTTGTCTGTGTGTGTGAATGAATGAACACAAAACTGCATTTTTTATCAAACACCTTCCTAAAAAAAAACCACACACAATTACAATGACAAAGATGATGTTCCAGGCAAAGTGGACGAGAAGGCAACACAGCTGCACGCCATTGCCTCCCTTAAGGTGCTGCTGGATGCCACAAAGCCGCAACGGGGTGGCGCCACCACCTCGGCGGCCAATCACGTAAAAATTAATCTCAAGGAAACTACGTTGGCCGATCGACCCAATGGCAATATCGACACAACGCTCGATTCGGTAAGTTCGCCTAAGACACACCCTCTATACCATTCTTTATGTATTTGATCAAAATTTCAAATGTATTTGCTTATGATAACGATAATGCTGCTCATGATTTCTTAAGGCATGATTTATCTGATATTTTTTTCTTTGGTATTCCCCATATTATTTTCCCTTTTTTGGTTAAGAAATTTCAAAAATTAACTACGTCACACACAACGCGCTGCATTTCTCATACAACAAATCGCAGACGAATATCGTAACCCGAATATCGTAAATCAGAATGTCTTAAATTTGAATATCGTACTGTCCTATATGGATACTCGCCAAGTACACGCCAGACAACACTCGGACTTACATCTACATATTTACGATATTGACTTTTATCGTTTACAATTGTACCATAAAAATGTGTTTCCAACGTTTACCGTAATTTAATTTATGTTTTACAATATTTAATCGGTATACTGTAAATTGTGTTTAGTGAAGGATAACGTTTAGAAAATCCGGTTCAAGCGCGTTCAACCAATAAAAAATTTTTAGATTATTTTGAAATTGATTTTAGCTGTTGGCATGTTTCCTCTACATTGCTAATTGATTGATAGAATGATTGATAAACTGATTTGATGCGTTTGGACTGAAACTGAACCAAATATTTTAAACGTATGTTTTTCAATGTAACCCCCAGAAATTACTGTGTGTTCATCCACTTTGTTTTATGTGTTTTTACCCTTTGTTTTATTGGCGGTTTTTTAAAATTCATCGTTAAGTATGTAGACAGTTGAAAACAAAACCAGAAAAAAAAAACAAAAACCAAAAACTTAATGCGGTCTGTGTATTTATGCAACGTTTATGTGTGACTTTTAAACAAATTTTGTGTTTACTTTGAACTACCTAAAAAGATAAACAATTTTTTCTAAATAACTTTCCAACCCACAAAACACATGCCACTCACCCCTCAACTAATCACAATCCTTTTGTTGTGTATGTTTACTTATAACCTTAACTGTAATTCTCTCAATTCTCGTACCATGTCCACTATCCATTCATTTCTCTCTTCCTCTCTCTCTCTATCTGTCTCTCCGTCTGTCTGTCTCTGTATGTGTGTGTGTGTGTGAGTCTCAGTGTTTAACCTGACCCACCTGAAATGTACCTTTCAAGAGCTAATTCGGAATTGGCAAATTAGCAAACAATTTACGATAAGCAAATATCGTAAGAAAAATAAACCTCATTTGGAAGAACTCATTTGCTTTGTATCTTGAGCTATAACTCGCAAACTAGCAATAAAGGAATGATGACTAAATACATATATTTACGAGTAATACTAGAAACTATCACAAAAGTTTATGTTCAATATTTATTTTTGAGTTGTTGTTAATTTTCTGTTTCTGTTGTTTAATTTTCATTCACAAAACTTCGCTGCTGCCCGATGAAGTCATTCAGCTACTCACGATATTCCAGTGGCACTCATTTCAAAATGTAGCTGCCACGCGCCAAGTCATATACATACATCGACACACTGTGCAATCGCCGAACACACCCACCACACCCAACACACACCCATTACACCTCATGCATATGTATGTATCTCTCTCTATCTCTCTTTATCTCTCTCTCTCTATCTCTCTGTCTGTGTGTCTTTTCAGACATTGTATCGTTGTTATTGTTGTCGATTTTGCTTAAAAATACATTTTTTATGCATAGGCGCAAGCACTGAAAAAAGCAGCTAAACATTTTTTTGTTTTCTTTTTTTATAATTTTTATTTACCCTTGCAAAGGTTAATAATATTATGATAATGTGCTTAAATAGTTAAGCATTTAAAAGGAGTCCGAATAAATTATATTTAAAAGTCTATGAAATATGGATTAAATGGGATTAATTCCGAAGTATTTAAAGACTTCAAATTAAATAAAAAATATCGAGTGTAATTGTTGGCTATTTTTATTTTATTTTTAAATTATTATTCAGCTAAGTTCTGAGCAGGTGTTTTGATTTTATTTACTACAAAAAACACTTAAATTTATTATATTTTTCTAGCGAAAAAAGTATTGAGTCAGGTGTGTACTTTTAGCCTATGTGTAAGGGTATCTCATAGTCATCATTTAAAAATAACTGTTGATTCATTAAGTTCCAAGCACAGTTAATCAAAAGCAAAGTCAGTTGTTTACCTTGCAAGGGTATTGTTACTTCGGCTTGTCGAAGTTCACTCATTTTTCTTGTTTGTTTAATAATTTTTGTTTGATTTCATTAGTGCAAAAAGATGTCAAAGCAAACAAACAAAATTCAAAGACCATTTCATTGGCTATTCAGCATTCGATATTCGATTTGAATTCGACGCACAATTGACACTGAACCGAGCGTATATTTCCGAGTTGGGCCTGAGTCATAAAAATAACAAAAATAAAAAAACAAAAAAACTATATATATACTTTCTATCTCCCTCTCTTTCTCGCTGTCTATCTCGATCGATTGTCCTCCACTAAAAAATTGTAATTGTGTTCGATTCCCGTTCTATATGTGTTTGTTATGTAATAACCCGAACAAAACAAAAAATTCCTCACACTCTTTCTATACACTCTCTCTCTATATATATATAAATATCCCAGCTCTATCTCTATGAAACTCTCTTACTCTCCAACTCTATCACTCTCTCTATCTCTCTGTCAAAAAGTTTAGTTTATTAATGAACTTTTATTTCAATATCTGAAACAAAGAAATTTTAACAAAAAGGCAAACAAAATAAACAATAAATATATATGTTGATTATTTAATACGAAATCAAAACTTAACTTAAATTCAATTCTATATCAAAAGCCATCGTTAAGTGGTCGACGTCCTAGCTGGATTGAGCAGAGGGTCAAAATTCAGACACGCAAATTTAGCATCAAAGTTAGTTTCATAAACAATTTTTATTGATCTCTCTATCTCTCTCTCTCTATCTATCTATCTCTCTTACTCTCTCTTCTCTTTATATTGCATATGAATTTTTTATCATTATAATTTTTATTCATATCGTTAAATGACAATAATTATATTTACACATTGTGTATCTTTGCCAAGTGCAAGACGCTCCTGTGCAGTGGAATGCAAGGCTAACAATTCAAATGGCATAAATTCTGGCATGCAAAATGTCAGTTAGATGAGGCAATCGTCATTTCAAATTAGCATAAAATTCATTTGAATTTTTTAATTATTTATTTATATCCGTGACTATAATTCGATGGCGAGGCAACTGCAGTGTCAGTAAACTAACAGTTCCAAATACCGTAAATTGTGCATCTTTCAATAATTGATTATGTAACATTAATCAATTAAAATAGACAGCAATAAGCTTAGCTTAATTCAGTCACAATTCAATTTCATTAAGCCCTTAATTGTTTGGTAATCTTGAATACCGTAAAACGAGTATTGTCAACCAAGAAATCGCTACACGATATAAGCTGTAAAATAATTATAGGCGATTTAAAATTCACCATTTAGCAGCAGTCAAAAATAATTTAATCATTTATAATCTTGACTATAACTTGTTGAAGGGGCCGGTAAAAATATTAATTATTAATTGAGTAAAGTTGTCAGGAATATTTTAGCTAGAGACATTGAATATCGTAAATGAAAAACTTTACATTAAATACTGTTAGTTAGCACAGCACTGTTTGACTACTGCTTAAAGCTCAGCTACATCGTATTGGAGCGGAGTTGAATATCGTAAGTCACAAATTGAATGGTATTTATCACCTCGTATTCAAAAAAGCAAAAATTCAACCACGTTGAATATCGTAAATGGAAAACTTTCAAACTTGTATTATATATTGTGAGTTTTGGGGCTTATGCTGTCTCAACACATATGAACTAATAAACAAATTGTCTAAGATTACAAACGATGACTTCAAGAACGAATAAATAAAACCTCAGTTTTTAATTCCGCTGTGAATTATCAAGAATTCAACAGGTAAACATGATAACACACCCAAAATGTGCAGTCGTAATGCTGCGCCTAGTCATAGAATAGACCATGATTTACCCCAGTTCCACAAAGATGAGTCATTAGGCAAACTGAAAAATACGTAATTTAATATTCGATAAAATTTGATTGACGTCAGCTAACAACTGCACAGGAGCGTTGACAAAAAGCCACAGACGCCACAGAAGCCACTGGCAAAGATTACTAATAATTATAAGAGACAATTTCCACAAAAATTGTAGAGTATTCAATCATTTAGTTGGCTTTTTTGCAAATTGTAAGAATTATCTCAATCACGTTGCTTTACTGCCGCTTTAAAGTAAAAATGCTGTAGACTAACACTTTAGTGATTAATTAGTTATTTATTTTCCATCAACTAAATATAATTACTACTTTTAAACTATATATTATTATAATCTACTTTCGTTTCACTTTTTTTTAATCAACTTTAGTTCGGGCTGTGCTCATGCGCATCCGTTGTGTGTGTGTTTTTTGCGTATGTGTGTGTGTATAGCCGCAACTGTGTTCTTGCACATGCACATGAAAAAAGAAGAAGAATTATGTATGAATTTAGTAATAAAATTAAAGTTAACTATAATACTTACTATGAGCATGCCTCAGACTAAGACGAAAAACTTTCTCTCTGCACGTTAGCACCCTCAGTATTTGTTCTATTAACTAGAAAGTAAGTGCATATCTGTATGTTACTATTTGATGTACTGTACAACACTGCTAAGTCTAACAACACTATTCGTACAGCACTCACCAAACTTTACTCTGGCCACACTTAAAGTTTCGCATCGTCTAAACTATGCTTAAGGGCGTTCTTACTTCCATAAGTAGAGTCAAAAGAAACCTACCAGTAAAGCTCCTAAACGCCTGTCTGTGAGTGCATTTCTCTCTCTCTCTTCCTAACTCTCTTCTGCCTCTCTCTCTCTTTTCCCCTCTCTCTGTGAGTCTATACTTCGACAACTGTTTCGAAATTTAACAGTAAAGCTCTTGATGTGATATATTTATCAAAAGATAAACCAAACTCACTGATCATAACTATACATAGTCTAACGACAGTTCATTTTGCATACCATTCATTCATTTCATATAATCGTATATATAAATATATTTACTATATATCTTACAATTTTCTATATACATTTATATAATACTCAATCAACAATATATTCGTAACTTAAGTCAACATTTACTATTGTAAAAAAAACAAAAAAAACATTTTTATTGAAGCAATTAAAGCACTGCACAAATTTTGCCTTAAACTTTATATAACATATATACTTCTTGTATGTATACACATATACAATGCTCATCTACATAATGTAAGGCGCCCGAAATCGAGGACGAACCGGAGCCCCTTAGCATGGCCTGGCCGGATACGGCCCGTAAACGACTCACCTACGTCCTGGTCGCACCACTACTGGTCCCAATGTGGCTTACGTTGCCCGATACGCGAACACCGCGTGGCAAACGCTTCTTTCCGGTCACGTTTATAGGGTCCATTGTCTGGATAGCAGCCTACTCTTATCTGATGGTCTGGTGGGCCAATGTCGCTGGTGATACAGCCCGTATACCACCCGAGGTAAGTCAATAAATCCATATTGTTCAACTCCAGGCTATTCATAAAGGGCTTTAAATGTATTTACTTTGCATACTCCGGTTACAGCTGCTATAATTAATTTGCGGGCTAGCTTAATTACGTTACAAATACACATAGCTTTGAGTATAGAACGGCAGTTAGCTTAATCTCTGTGAAGGTAAAATGGGCAGTAGGTGTGGCTACTTCGATAATCGCATCAGATTTGAGACGGTTTAAGACGGAATTCATAAATATAGTTTAAAATTTGTTGCCTGAAAGTATGCACCAGTTTTTGTTATGCTCAAAACCTTAGCTTAAATCATTGTAAGATAGTAGAGTTTCTGTTGAGTGGAACAGGAATTAAAAGACTTTACCACATTGATCATGGCATGCATATAACATAGATAGATTTGGAAATATAGCGGCTGAAGGAGTTGCGATCCTAAAAGTATGCAACAAAATTTTATTTTATTAAATTGAAGCAATTCGTTAAAACTATAGCTTTAGATAGTAATTAAAATTATTTTTTAATCCTATACCAATGATACTTTGCTCAGGTTATGGGTCTAACGTTCCTGGCGGCGGGCACATCCATACCAGATTTGATAACCTCGGTGATTGTGGCACGCAAAGGATTCGGCGACATGGCTGTGTCCAGCTCAGTGGGCAGCAACATATTTGATGTAACAGTGGGGTAAGTTGCACATTAAGCAAACAAAATACATGAATGCTGTATAAATGTCGAGCTGTGACTAAATTGTTTGTTTCGATAATGCAGTTTACCGATACCCTGGCTGCTATACGGGATTATCTACGATGCGCCCGTTGAAGTGAACTCGGTGGGCATGGTCTGTTCCATTACCATATTGTTTATGATGCTCCTATTTGTGGTGATATCAATTGCCTGCTTCCGTTGGCGCATGAACAAGGGTCTGGGCTTTACCATGTTTCTGTTGTACTTTGTCTTTGTTGCTGTATCGCTGATGTTCGAATATGATTTGATCACGTGCCCAGTTTAAGCGTCCAGCATATAAAGACAAAGGTCATATACACATATTGCCGAGGAACACCGCGCAATAAACAATTAGCTAAATTTATATACAAAACAAATTAATGAATTAATTAACAAATGCAAAAAGAAAAGAAAAAAACAAATGATTAACTAATCGAATTGTTAAACAAAATGCATAAATCACAATATAACACGAAAACGAAAACGAAAAAAACAATACCAAATAACGTTAATAACAAAACAACAACAAAAAAGTTAGTTAGTGCTATACATGCAGCGTTTTTTCCTTTTTCAACAACAAGCAAAAAAAAAGCAAAACAAAAAATGAAATTACACAAATAAAGACATTTACTTTAAATGTTTAGCCGCAGCTTTTCAAGCAAAGTGAAAAACTAAAAGATAAAAGATTAAAAGAAAAAAAGAAATTCAAATACAAAGCAAACACAAGCTCTCTATCTATCTATCTCTCTCGAACTATAAACCTTACTATCTTATCCATTGATTACTTACTTACTTAACTTACTTACTAATTAGACACAAAACCAAATTGAAATGGAAAAAATGTATAAACTAAAATGGCTTCCCAATCAATTACTTTACTTAAAACGTTTGGGTTTCTTTCTAAAAACAAAAACCAAAAAATTACAAGTACTTATATACAAAGTCTACTAAGTCTATCATGGCACAAGCACCTAAAATACGTTACGATAAAAGACAAGAACAAACGTGTCCAAATATTATGTTGAGCAAGTGTTGAAAGTTTTATAGTTTAAAAAATTCGGAAAAATCCTTACTAAGCGTTGTACCAATACTTACGATATAACTAGTGAGTTCTTATCAAATTTGAGAAATTTTGACACTTGTCACTCTGCAAATTCTTTTGATTTCAAACGCTCTACTAAAAACTGTTGTAGCGAAACTCCCGAAAAGCTTTACGTCAGAGTCTAAATCAGTCTAGTTTTAAAGATACAACAAGATGAAGAAGAAACCTATATACTATATAAACTTATATACCACACGCACACTTACATGGCATATATATACATATATATACTTACTTATATTGACCTATATTGATTAAGTGATAATTTGCGTACTTATTAAACGACAAAATGATAACTTTCAAATATGCTAAAAACTATACTCAAAATGCAAAAATATAAAAAAGTGAAAAGAAAAACCAAAAAAAGACCTAAGAAAAGGTAAAAGAAAAAATCTTAAAAGGATTATAAGAAATCTATAAATACTTTATAACATTTTGCTAAGCATTTGCCATAAATAATTTTAAACATGATGCTCGATCGAACCTTAACCACTTACTTACTTATTATTACTGTTATTATTATTATGATTATTATTATTACGATTATTATTACTTATGATTCTTGTTGACGTTCAAAAAGGTGCAGAGATTATAAAATTTATCTTTAAATTGAAATTTAAAACAAATATTTATGATAGTTATCATAAAGATTGGAAACCACTTTAACAAAATATAAATAATTTCATATACTTTTTGCTTAATGAAACCCCTTATATATATATACTAATATATAAATATTTATATGAGCATATAAACATATTTATATAGATAAATATATATACGACATATAAAGAAAAAAACAAACTTAAAAATATTTAAACAAGAACAACAACAAAAACAAAACAACTTGCTCTCTATATTTAGAAGTACGTAAAATTTTTCTAAACTAAACTAAAACAAACTAAAACTTTAACCGTAAAAATCGAAAATCGAATATCGTAAATCGTCAGCTCGTAAAAAAGGCCGCAAGCGAACAACAAAATTTAACATAAAACGCATTACATATATGCATACTTATATACAATACATTTAAACACTTAAATATATATATTTTATATATAAACAACAAGAAAATAATGAAAACATTAAAGTATATATATATACATATATGAAGAATATATATATATATGTATATGCAACTATAACTTAAGTAGGCAATATATCTAAAGATAACCCAAAACCGTTTGCAAAAGGCTCGCAAATTGAAGTTAAGGAAACAACAAAAATACAAACTTACAGATTATAAAACTCTATACATAAATACACACACAGACACACCCACACACACCGACACACACATGAACACATACAGAACAGAAAGCAATAATTTTTACAACAAATCGAGAGCGATTAGCATATATAGTAAACGAGAACTAGTGGCAGTGACATAACCTTATACATAACTATGTATATCTACATGTATATGTATAAATATATAAATATTTATATATGTATATAACGCAATTCAAAACTGTATATTAAAGAACGGCCAAACAAGCGAAGAGAAGCCGAAGGAAAGTCGACAAAAACGAAGCTAGAGAGAGAGTTAGTCCCCCAGCAATTTTGTATAGCCATCAGATATACCTATACATATATAAAAGCTATATATATATGCATATATATGTTTATAGACATGCATACCTTCAATTGCAAAGAGAAAGGTAAATAAAGTGTCTGCTCTTACACCCCATGGGTGGTGCAGTGCAGAGTATTGCACAAATTAATTATTAACATACGTGCAGAGATTAACAAACCAACCAAGAACAAACAATTAAAACACCAAAAACTAAAATAATGAGAGAAATATAAGGACATTGTATAATAATAATACCACGAGGCAAACATAGTTATATATATATAAACATAAATATTAAGTGCGACACGCTAACTAAACACACTCTAAATTCAACGTTTCAATTTACGTGGCCACGCCTACCCAGCTCAAAGGGGCGACACTGAGAGCGAAGCTAAATACTCTCCTTTCTATGTTTCTTGTTCCACATTTCAGTCCGTTTCTTTTTACCTACCGCTCTATTCCTTACTTCTCTTTAAAGCTCACTAGTTCTCTTAGTTCTGCACTCTCTTAGTCTATATTCTATCTCGTTTTCGCTCAACTACTTCTAGCTGCTCCTTAGCCTCTGCCTCTGCCTCTGCGTTCTTTCTATCTCTCTCTCTGTCCTTCTTCAACTAATCGGTCTCTCTGGCCACTTCGCTCTCTTCGTGTCAGTTTTTTTGACAGGTCACAGTGAACTTTTTTCAACACGCATCAAATCAATGGCTGCGGATCGAAGAGCGAATTAAACGATAATGAATTGTTTGTTGCCAGGCTTGAAGAGATATAACTTCCAGTACTAACAAGGCAAATACAAGCTGTAAATGGTTAAAACTAAACAATAATCTTCCAAATTAACGAGTATATATACATAAATATATAAACATAAAATAAAACATGCATACTAAAAGCAAACTAAACTTAAACATACACACATTTAGCATACTAACATACTCTCACACGAACCCACACACACACAAACACTCACTCAAAACATATCGCGCTCACCTTTTTCTATGACGTACGAAGGATTTCGATAACGAATGAAGAGTAAAAATTAAGCAGCCAACGAAGAGCATGGAATTATTGATAGATGTTCGTTTCGAGGCACTCTCTCTTAGCCATACGAAAGCCCAATCCGCATAGTCAGCGTCTGTTAACATTTTGTACTACAGTACTACCCAACTAAAGGCAACAAGAAATCAAAATGTAACACGTACACAGAAATCAATAAGCAGCAATCAATTCAGAGTAGTTAGCATCGATCGATCTATCTCATCTTACATCTAAATTCCCCGATCCTACGAACTAAACAAATATATAGCGCACACACAAACAAACAAACACACACGCACATGTACACCCCCGTCAAGTGGTCGTAGAAGTCTCGCTTTAAAGCAAATTATATAAGATTATATAAATATATACATGAAAATTATGTATATGTATGTATATATACTAAAATATATATATGTATATATATATATATATATGAAAAATTGTTATGGTTATAGATTTTTAACAAGTTGAATAATTGCGTAAAAAACGAAAAAACAAAAATATATCAAAAGGAAATAAAAAAAAAAATTGTTGAAAAATTAGTAAAAATGTTCATAACAAAAACGAAGGAAAAGTGATGGAGAAAGGAAGCGTAACAAAGCAAGAATTAATAATTATAACAACAATAAATTTAATAAATACAGTATATACTTTATGAAATATTTAACTTACAAAATAAAAATCATTGTTTGAAATTAAAGAAAACTGAAAAACAAAAAAAAAAACCAAAAAAAAAGAAGACAAACAAAAAACAAACAACACGCGTTCAGTTCTTGTGTCTGCTAATTTTATTCCTAGACCAAAATTCCTGTTTTTGAGTTACAGCCTTAAATAAAAATTAATATGAGCCGTAAGTATTAAATTAAATAAATTATGATTTAAATCGAATTAAGTGATTAATTGGCAACTGAGTAATAAAGTTCCACACATTATTTAATATGAAATTAGCAAACACACACACCCACATGAATACATACACCATACCACTAATATACCCCACTGTAAGATCTAGCCCGGGTATTGAGCACACATAATCATTGATTTCAGCTTTAAATCAACTTTTATTATCATAGATTTAAAATATATACACAAAATATAATATAAATTATATGAGAAACAGCAAACATATTGATTTTTTATATATACACACAGATACACACACACACACATATATATCCACAAATATTGCCTATAGTCGCAAACGAAGAATAAGTATATTTCCTAGTTCGTTTTTTAAATAATTTACTTTGTTTTTTTAAACACACAAAGATATATATAGAAATCAGTATATACACAACTTATATTCAGATACACTATATGGTGTATATATTTATATATATATGAGTACATCAAATAAATGTTTCAAGTTGCGTCCGTTGTATAATTATTAAATACAAGCAAACAAGCAAAAAACAAAAGAGAAAACAAAATAGAAATTCAAAAGCAACGAGAAATGCGCTTGCGCGTTGTGTAGCTGGCAGCTTTTGTCAGAGCAATCAGTTGATGTCTGCAGCCGATATACGAACCGTTAAAGTCAATGAGTATCCAGTAAAATAAAGTAATAGTTAACATATTGGTAGACTAATTTAAAGTTTTTTATAGAGTTTTCAAATTTGTAAGCATATAAGAAGAAGCAGCAGAGGAAGAAGAAGAGCAATGCGTTTATTATTTTTAATAGGCAGTCAAAACCGTTTGATAACAAACCAAAACAATTATTAACAATAAAAACAATTTAGCCGTCGTGTGTAATACAACAAATTCCTTACCCACCAGTGACTTTTGTGTTGTTGAGTTTAATTGTTAATTGTTGTGCAAATTTTTACTTTAAATTTAATTAAACATAAACACACACATACAGAAACACATGCATAATCATGTACGAGTAACTACACTGAACAAAAGAAATGTATGTTTAATTTTTTTTAAATGAAATACCGACATATATAATTGAAAATAGTAAACTAGAGAGTATTATAATACCAGAGAATTAATTTTAATAACTGATACGCTTTTAGCACATAAGATTGTACAAAATAATTTACATAAATAATACACAACAAGTGAACTGTCTTCAAATATCGACAGCAGATAATAAACTTTAGTTTTTAATATGTTTTTTATTGGTTTACAGTTTACAGTTTACAGTTTTTTGTTAATTTTATTTATTGAATTAAAATTTGTATATTGTAAGCCTTAGAGAACAGGACCGCAGTGGAACCTGAACACCAAAACAGTCAAAACGAAGTGATGCAATGATGGATTTATAAACCGGGAATCCCCAGAAATTGCTGAATAATAATTTCGGCGTTACTTTACAACAATTTGCAAAAGAAAATCCAAATAAGAACCGTATATTATTATATTAAATACAGCAATGCTACACATAATACCGAATGTTATTTACTTTATAGAAGTACATATAACATACAAGTATATTTAATGGGAAAACATTTAGATTTTATACAATATACACCACGCCCACTTAATGCTCCCCCCAACCAAAGTCCCCATCCCCCTCATCCACAACTCATTAGCATCTCACATCGAATCAGAGTTAACCACATGGACTCGAAGCAAATCAAATAAATAGTCAATTTCTATATACAAAACATATGAACACAATCTAAATATATATAAAATCGAATAATCGAGTAAAACGACAGTTATATAAAGTAATAGGAACACAAGGCTGCAAACCTCCAATAAAATTCTGAAATCAATTTCTCTGCATCCAGAAAATATTGAAATCATTTCTTTCCAATTATTATAATTATTCTCTGATTTTTAAGAAACTTGTTTAAGTTTTTGTTTGAAATATTAAAAATTTCCAAATCGAAAACGGTTTTTAGAAAGCCGTTCGGTTTGAGTTTGGGATCGAGAGATCCGACTTCCAAGAAGTTTGCGAGTTTGCAGTGTTGTAAAATACGCATTTTGCAGAGAGAGGCGCAAACGGAACGACACTTATGTAAATCAAAAACATAAAATGTAACAAGACAAAACAAAATAAAACAAAAAACAAACGAAGCTAACAATGTTAACTAGTTATTTAGGTGAAATATACAAAATAATCACACTCAGATGCATTCGAATCGTTAACAGTAACGCTTAACAAACACACATACTTACACTAAACATAACAATTACAATAATGATAACAATAAACAACAGTAACACCAACACACACACACACACACATACATGACGAATGCGTTCCAAAACGAGCATATTGAAAAACCGTTACATAGCCGAGTTGTAGCTGAGCCGCAGCAAACGAATATATATAACGAATAAAAGGGCAGTTGAATAATAATATAACAAAAACGAAGAAAACGAAAACTTTTGTTATTACCGACAAACATGAAAATTGTAAAACAATGTTGCAGTCAGCATATTGCAAGCGAAACCAAATATATAAAGTTAATGTTCAAAACTAACTAATACATAACGAATATTATATATAATACAACAAACTTAGACTGTATGTTATTTTCTCAATACAATACCTACCTATAAAAACAATAAAACAGATTCAATAAAATGAGTTATCCAAAGGCAAATTAAAAGTGTTTAAAATATTTAGCGCGCGCACGTTCAAATCACCTGGTCCGAATGGGTAACACTTTTCCCAGTGCTGCCCATAAATGATATGTGCTCACTTTGAATGGCAACGTTATCGATAACTGTGTGGCTTATCGTTGTTTACTAGACTGTGTTGTTTGACAGCTACGGTCACACCGATCCCTTCCCACGCGACCAACAACACAAAAACGTGTGTTTTGGGTACGGCGCGTGTTATTTTACAAAATAAATATATTAAAAACAAGTGCAGCTGTTAAAATCACTTACTTCAGTCTTATAAATAGTGGTGCTTTACAACAGACACAATGAGACGTCCAAAGAAGGTAAGCCGAGTGTCAAAATTGACAACACGCAGTTAGCGAAGACTGTGAGGTTATTTTAATACTCTTCTCCAGTGAAAGTACATTCACTTTGGTATAAACCTGTCAAATAATTAATATGTGTGTAATTCCTTGCAGTACGAGTCCGGTGAGGCCGCTCAATACATCAGTCGCCGTGCAGCGCTGCGTAAGCTGCAGCTGTCCCTGAACGACTTTCGCCGCTTGTGCATCCTGAAGGGAGTTTACCCCCGCGAACCGAAGCACAGACGCCGCGCCCAGAAGGGCTCATCAGAGATTAAGATCTTGTACCATGCCAAGGATATACGCTTTCTGCTGCACGAGTCCATTGTGTGGACGCTGCGTGACTACAAGGTAATTATTTACTTAAATTTTAATTTAGTCAACAAATTTAAATATTTTTGGGTTTTCTTGTAGATATTTGCCAAGAAATCTGGCCGTGATCGTGCCATCAAAGATTTTCGCAATCTAAAACGTCGCCTGGCCATGTTCCCAGAGATCAAGCTGGATCACATTGTCAAGGAACGTTATCCGACCTTTATCGATGCGCTTAAGGATTTGGACGATTGTCTCACTTTGCTGTTTCTGTTCAGCACATTTCCTTCACTGCATTTGATACCTCGCGAGCAATCGAATCTGTGCCGACGTCTGACCATCGAATTCTTGCACTATATCATTGCCTCAAAGTCGCTGCGCAAGGTCTTCATCTCCATCAAGGGCTACTACTTCCAAGCCGAGATTAAGGGACAAAAGGTCACTTGGATTGTGCCACATTACTATCCATTCAAGCCACAGTCGCGCCAGGAGGTTGACTTCAAGGTCATGTCCATATTTGTGGAGTTTTATACCATTATGCTGGGCTTCACCAATTTCCGTCTGTTCCATGGCCTCAATTTGGCCTATCCACCACAGTTCCCCAGCAGTGTGCTGCAGGACAGTGAGGAAACATTCAAGGATGAATCCAGCTTCGTTTCAGACCGCATTGCTGCACTGAACTTTGAGTTGTTGCGCACAGACAAAGTGCAGGAGGACGAGGAGGAGCCTGATATTGATATGGAGCTGCTGGAGCAGGATGGCGATTCCAAGCGCATCATCAAGATGAAACAAGACGCACAAGAAGTGACCCGTCTGCGTACTCTTTTCAAGGGCTTGAAATTCTTCATCAATCGTGAAGTTCCACGTGAGCCGCTGGTCATCATCATACGCTCGTTTGGTGGCAAAGTATCCTGGGATTCTTCTGTTTTTGCGGGTGCCACTTATGACGAGAGCGATGAGACCATCACGCATCAGATCGTGGACAGACCTAGCCTGAGCACACAGTACATCTCCAGGGATTACATACAGCCCCAGTGGCTCTTCGATTGCGTCAATCAGCGTCAGTTGTTGCCCACCAACAAGTACTTCTTGGGCGAAATTCTGCCTGCACATTTGTCCCCCTTCGTGGATTCCAAACGCGATACTTACATACCACCAGAGGAGAAGGCGCTGCATGATCCCTCGCTGATCGAAACACATGGTAAGTCTAACAGCTCCTGATTCACAGTTCAACACTAAATAATCTTTGAATAATTTGCCACAGCTCAAAGCGATGATGAATCTGAAGATGAGGCTGAAGAGCAAGAGGATGAAGTTGAGCAGGAACTGCTCGATGCACAGCTGCAGCGTGCCTACCAGCAAGAGACAGCCGAGTACAAGAAGTACGGTGGTCCAGATGGCGTTAATGAGGACGAGGAAGATGAGCTTTCTGGTGAGGAGGAGTACGATGAGGAAAGCGACGAAGAAGAGGAAGAGGAGGAACTTGACGAAAAGACTCGACGACTTAAGCAAGAGGTTCGTGACCTAATAGCCAATTTAAATACCCAACTAAATACTTTTTTACGCTTGCAGAAGGAGAAAATGTCTGTACAATCCGGCAAGGTGCACAAGGTCAACAAGCGACAGGTGCACAAGGCTGAGGTGGATGAGCACCGTCTGCAGGCACGTATGGTTAAGCCCCGTCATCGCAATCTGTTCCGCAAACTGATACGCGAGAAACAGACCAAGGAGAAGGAGGAATGGCTGCTGCGTAAGAAGCGTCGCAACATCGATGCCAGTGAGAAGGAGGCCAAAAAGACGGCCAAGAAAGAGGCGCGTAAGGCAGCAGCTGCTGCCGCCCAAGCCGCATCCAAGCTGGGTGGCAAGTAAACGGCTCTACCTGCCGGTATTCCATATGCAGTGTCTTGATCCTTAGGCTTAGATTGTACCCAAAACAAATAAAATATAAAAATGTTAACAAAAAGCTGTTGTATGTTCGATTTACTGTAAGTTTTCCTCATTTTCTTTCCGTTAACAAATGATTATTTACACAGTTATTTAGTTTTATTATAAACAAATTTGAAACAATCCGATTTTAGTTATGGTTTATGTTGAATTTTACAGTATGTGAATGAACACAGATAATTTATAAAATATTAACAACAAAAAGAGCGCAGTCAACAACTGTAAAAAGAATTTAAAAAAAATATATATTCATTATTAAATTAAAATAATTGTTTATAAATTGCAATTACTGAACACTGAATGATATAGTATAGTTATAGATCTGTTGCAATTGTTTAGAGGAGGGCTAACTGTTTAATAGCTTATTCTAGTCGATTTCGATATCTTCTCTTGTTTTTCCTTTCATAATTTGAACTAACGCTTGTCCCGCCATTCGTATATATATCATTGAATAAACCTAGATATTGTATATATATAGTAGTCGTATATTGTATATGCCCTGACACAGTCCAAGTCTGTTAAAGTATCTATTACTCTATGTATGTATATATAGACGATTTCTGTATATATACCGTAAATCGTGTATTATCATGTTTTTTTTAAACTCCGCTACAAGAGTGTCTCCGTCTTCAATCTCTGTCTCCACTTGCCGATTTTCGTTTCTTAAGTTAGATATTTCAGTTTTGTATTTAATGCTAAAGGGGGCTCATTATGGGGAAGTTGTTCAGGTCGGGATTAAACATTAATCGCTATCGCTGTTGTCGCCGCCCGCTGCACCATCCTCATCATCATCATCGTCGCTGTCCTCCAGTTCTGGCATGGGAAAACGCAAAAGAGCCGCAATTCCAGTCAATTGAGCGAGTTCTATAAGTGGATAAAGGGAAACTAGTGATTAAAATTCTTTGAAATTTAAGATATGATTATTATTATCGCTTTGTGAGCACAGTAAATTACTAGACAGCTTTGTCGATCTACTTTCCAGTTAAAATACCTGCAAATTGAGTTCTTTAATAACTCCAGTTTTTTAGAAAACTTCTTTGATGAGAAACATGAGACTGGAAACTCGTTTGGCACAATCATGAACCTATTAATGAACTTGCTGAGAACTAAACCGTCTTAAGTGGCTCAATGTAAGATAGTTAATTGAACAATTTTGACATCCGGTCAATTCGATTAAAGTTGTTCAAGAACTCGACTTGAGAATGGTGTTCTCACAATTATTAGCATAGCTAGTATGCATTACAAAAGAACCAGTTTGTATCTACTTTTTGCACTAGGTGTAGGAGTTGGTACCTAACCAATTCAAGGCTCACTGGTTCTATTTTAGCAAACTGAGTCAGTTTTGAACTTAACATTCAACTTGGGGTTACAGAAAAACACGAAACAATTTGCATTACAAATATGCAAATGCAGCAAGCAATTAAAATCATGTCGAACTCAATAATTTACTTAAACTATTTAGTTACAACACAGACAAAAAATGCACAACATGCATTCTGTGAGAACAATTTACTTGAACTTAGTATAGGCTCTAGTTCCATTCAGTTTTTTTCTGTTTCTAGTTATTCTGTTTACTCATTAATACAGCCCGTTTATCTGCACACAATTTAAATCAAGTGATCGTTTTAATTTTTTCTTATTTTTTGTTTCGTTTTGTTTACACTTGTGCTCTACATTGTTTATATAAGTAATTCAGTGCTGATTATAATGTGGAAAATAAAAAGAGTAAAGAGTACTTGAAAAGCAGGCGATAAGGCGTAAAATGATGGGGAAATGTTCAAGTGGTGTTAAAAGACAGCGACGATATGCAAATTCCATAATAAACTCAGTAAATAGTCTCAAACGGATGTAAGGGTGATCGACTGTTAGATACTCTGTACACAGTTTGAAAAGAACTGATGAAAATGTTAGTATTAAAGAATTCTTCTTATAAAGGTTTATAAATTCCTATACTAAATCTAACCTATATTTTCTTGACTAGATTGATAAACTATTTTTTATCCATTTTACTCTATCCCTTAATCATTTCTTTCCCTAGGAATCATTATTTTAATAACCATCTTTTAAATAATCACTTAGTTTATCTTTTCTATATGCTTAGTATTTGAAAATCGGCTCATTCCAACATTATATACCCTTCCCATTTATAGTAACTTGTTCAACATGTAATTTCAAAGCATTGGCTTCTATTTTTAAGCCTTCAGCGACCCATTTACGTGTAAAAATTGGCAAAAAGCGTTGCCAAGTCGCAGACAATTGATAAGAACAAAAAAAAAAGGGAACCAAATAAATTGCGACACGTGAGTCATTTGCCAAGCAGTCGAAAGAGACGAAAGAAACACATTTGATATGTATCTAGTACTGCAAGCAAACCAAAAATACATACATATACATATATATGTTTAAAAGAAAATGTAAAATGCAATTTTAATTAGCGTCAAGTGAAATTAATTTGAAAATTGAAAGTGGCCTCAACACATGATGTTTGTTTATGTGTATCTCGTTGCGGGAGATTCCTACAAGAAATGCAAGTATGATGTATGGATGTATGTGCATACATCTAAGTGATTTGTGTATGCGTGTGTGCACATATGCACTGCGAGCCATTTAAAAATAGAATTCTTAACGAGGTCATTAAACAGGGGGAGGCCTAAGCAAAGCACACACGCATACACACCCACAACAAAGAAAATCAGTAGCAGCATAGAAATTTCCATATATTCTACATAGAACAGATAGATTGAGGCCTTTGAAAGACTTAATAATACTTGTTTTACTACTAAACTAAAGTACAATACTTACGTTCTCCCGATATATGCATGCTGGAGAAGATTTTAACCTCGCCGCCAGCATCGCGCACCGATTCCACCAAGTTAACATATTCCTTCCTGAGATTTACGTCTTGGCATCTGAAATATAGAAATCAAAAAGGTACGCTAAGTAAAACAGTTTGTTTCAAGACCAATGATTTATTTGAAATGAGGAATCTACTAAGAAACAGTTATCAACCTGATTTGAGTTTATATGTACCACTATAAAATCATAATCAATTGATAGTCAAATGAAAATTCCATAGGCTGTGAAGGCTGTACAAACTTTAAGGGCTTTAATATTTATAGATAATAAATTCTTAATGGTTTATATAAATTTCATCAGATATCTTCATTACCATCAACCCATATTGATCCATCCAATATTTAAGAAACTAAACAACACAGCAAAATTTAAAACTTAATGAATGAACTTGTTGAATGAGTTGAAACGGGAACACAGAATAAAAACTGCGTTGTTTGTGCATAAATATGTATCTAAAAGTATTCCAGATACACAATCAAAAATCTTGCCCAACTAAAACTACTCAAAATGTAATCAAAGAATATAGTTTAGATGCTTTGCAATCCACATTAAGACCAGGTTGCCTTTCATTTAGTGACCTTGATTAGTATTTAATGGCAACTTGCAGCAAAAATGTAGTTTGAAAACCCTGAAAGCGCATTATCATACACTATGCTATACCCAAAGCAATTAATATCTATTGCGATTTAAAGTACGTGATATTGCACATCTGAAATGTTGTTCAGTAACCGCTTCGCATAGCGATGCGATTAATCATGGCACGTGATAATTAACCGGTATATAAATTAGGTGTCTTGGCAGCTTAGCGGGAATTTTAATGTAAACAGCAAGTTAAGGCAAAGGTGACGTTTAATCGTTTTATAGGCATTCTGAGGTAATTGCGATGAAAATGCAAGTATGAAGTCACAACCCTCAGAAAGTGCGAGTACATTTGACTACTAGCAAAAATTGTTAAAACATTCAACAGTCAGCAGTCGGTCGTAATTATAGGTTCAAAAACCTTAAAAAATGTTAATGCTTTCAAAGATAAAACAAGCAAAAAAAAAAAAAAACCTCCAGAGAAAAATGTGTGCAAAAAAGTTAACAAAAAAGCCGCAAAAAATAAGCGCAGGTAAAATTTCAATTATCATTTTATTGATGGCATAAAAACACAAGACTGAGTGTTTCTCCCTCTCTCTCTCTCTTTGTGTCTCTCACTCACTCTCTCACTGACTCTGTTCGCTGGAGAGCGTTGCAGCTTGAGTGAATGAGTGTGACCAGTTTGTCTAAAGATCGCTTTATCAACTTGTTAACCATGTGGATGCCATTAGAGAGAGTCCACGTCAATGGGTTCCACAGCACGTGTAGCACACAGAGCAGCAAAAGACCAATAACAAATAAGTTACATGAGGAGAAACGACTGTGGTATACCCTGTAGAGCTTAGTAAGAGGGTTAAATACTTGCTTGACTAAGTTTGAGATTAAAATACGAAACGTAACATATAAAAAAGAATAAATTAAATATAAGTTTAGTAATTTTATCACATTTTAATAAAAAGTGTTCAGCTTGTTTAGCGGCTTACAAATGATCAAAGTTTTGATATTAAATAATAATAATTACGACCTAGAATATTATTTTGAAACGGGTCTATATTATTAACGATCACTCGTTGATTTGCCGTCTATAGTGATACTTTATAAGACTCCATTACACCCTTCTCAATCACAGCCCACAGGGTAGCAGAAGAGAGCGTGTGAGAGCAGCGGAGACCGACACTCAGTCTATTCGTGTAGAATTAGTTGCAAAGCGGCTTTCTTGCGGTGCGGAACACGAATCGGAACCGAAGCGTAGAACGAAGAACGCAGAACACAGAACACGAAGCGTAGACAGAAAGCGTGAAAGAAATTGGTGCTAAGAAACCCAAAGCCCCTTCCACGACCTCCCCAAAAAGGAGAGCACAATAAGAAACTAAAGCATAAAAGAAATTAAAAGGTGCGTGCAATAAAAAAGAAACCGAAAAACGATAATAAAACAAAATGCAAGTGAAAGTTGTCCATGTTCATGTCAAGTGCAAATTGGGGGGGAAAAGTGGAAAAAGAAATCAAGTTTTGGAAGCGAAGCCGCTGTAGTCACAGCATTCATAGCCAAAGCCATTGACGTCTTTGGAATTTTGTGGCTTTGAGTCAGCGCTGGGCAATGCAACAGGCAAAAGCAACGTCGACAGCAGCCATTGAGTCGGTATTTGTAGCTGTATCTGTATCTGTGAGATACCTGGGTATCTGTTGCTACTCATCTGTTAGCCGCAAATGTTTGTTGTCATGAATTAAATCCATTGTTGTTACTGTTGTTGCGTGACAATGATTGCACAATGAAATCAATTGTTATAATGGAATTAACGGAACGTAGGTGAACAAAAAAAATACCATGACGAGTGGGGCGGTGGGGGAGGTCAAATTCGCCGTTAACCTTAAGATACTACACTCGTTCTCGCATCGTGCCCTATTTCAACTTGTTAATTTTATGAAAATCTTGTGAAATTTTGCCTGTTTTTCGGGAGTTGTTCAGCAAACTGGTTTAATTTTTGCATTCAAACGGCTTTTACTTGATTAATTTTTGATCAGCATTTAATACAATGCGGGCATTATTCAAAACCTACAAGACAAGTTTTTAATCAATGTCTCTCCAGACTTTTAATGGATTTCTTGCGACTTTTATGGTAATTTTTCAGTAGTGGACTGTCATCAAATGCAGAGATTGATCAATCGTTGATTTCTTTGTCTGTAGTCAACAACTTTAAAGCAATAAAAGTTTACAAAATGCTGTAAATGGAATGACGCACTTCAAATACACTACTAGCTAAAAGATTAAAGAGTTGTTAGTACTTAAATTTAATCAATGTTTCAATGTTTATTAATTTTAACAAATCTTTTAAAAAAATTAATTTATGTTTAATCAAAAAGTTCAGAGAGGAGCTTGATTAGTTAACAGTTTTTACATACTGCTGCTAAACATACCCTATATTTTCATGCAATCAAGGCCCTTTCATTGCTGTTGCAATTCCTAAACAAAACCGTTAAGTTTTCGTAACTTCCAGACGCGTGCCCAAAATAATTTTAAAATAATACACAAATTTGTTTTCGAGTCAATATTTAATCACCAGCGTAACAACAAAAACAACTACACAAAGTAACAACAACTAGCAGCTGCAAAACTGTAAATAGCGTCACGTTGCAAGGCAAAAAATAATGAAAGAAAAAACGTGGCCCTAAAACAAAAGACTAGAAAAACTGGTTGAACAGATAAATCGAGGAAAAATAAATCCATTGAAAGAGCAGTGGAAGAAATGGGCAGCAGAATGCATAAAAATACTATTTATGAATGCAGTCAAAGACTTTTGTGGATCATATTACAAGGGGACACGAGGGGGCCCGTCATGTGGAACCCAAGTCGTGTCTATCAAAGAAGACAAAAACAAGAAAAAAGAGATCGAATCAAAATGGGTGCACAAGTAGCGCGTTTGAGACTTGTCTCCAGGGCACACCATAAACGGTGCGCTTTAATAGATTGAAATTCCTTATTATTATTGTTGTTCATGTTGTGGTTGTTGTTTTCACGCCCACAGCTGTGTAAATTATAATAATAATTAACACAAGTTTTGCGAGAGACAAAGAAATGGCACAAGCAAAGTTCAAAAAGATACACAAAATATAGTTCGGAAGATATAGAAAGATACAGATATAGAAGCCGAAATTACATACAATCAAAATTTAAGTTACTTAATGAAAAAGTGCTCCAACAATTCTATTCTGCTTTGAAGTTAAATGGAGAAACTGAGAGAAACTAATACGCGTGTGAAAAGAGAAATATAATACTGAAGACTGGAGACTGGTAATTAGAACACTTAACCACTTAGGGTTTGTTTTCCATGGTTAATAGACTTGAATGTCGGGGAAAAACAGTAAAATCAGTAATGAGTACTTGGAAGAACTGCCTCAAATACTTTGGACTTCACGGGCATGACTTCACTTTGTGGTTTTACAACTAAAAACTATATTATAATGTGCCAAATTAAGCGAATACCTGCTAATTTTACATATAGAGCAGTAAAAATTGCTGCGTTTGTACTTAGATATCGCAAAAATTAATGTATATCGGGGTTATTGTAATGACTTTCTAATAGTTAAATTTAAAGTCAAAACCTCAGTTACAAATCTGCGGTGGTTACTTTAAAATAGAGCAAATTTCTTACTAATGACTAAAAATTGCCATAAAGATTAAATAATTGCTAAAATATGCATAATGAATTCAGTTTTTTATTGATTCGCACCGATAACGACGGCAAATGCAAAAACGTTGTTAGGTTAATATAAACTGCTAATGGAAATATAAATTTAACTTTAGAATTGTTATTATAATACCCACCAAGGAACGACAGGAAATTAAGATAAGCTACAAATGTTGATCGCAGTTAAATAATAACAGACTCAAAGTGGAGTAAACTTTAATATTTTGCTTATCTTATAGTTCCTATACAGGTGATCAAGATGCTCACTAAGCAGCCCGACTACATAATCTCTGAGCTCGGTTATCCGCAGTGGCAGCATTCCCTGTGCGAAGATAAACTCTACAAGAAGTGCCGCCCACAACCGCCCAATACCAGCTGTAGTTCCAGTTCCAGTACAAATTCTAGTACCACTTCCAGTCCGAATCGTTTGCTGCCCTTGCGAGAAACATTGGATGATTACTACAAGCGAATTCTACTGAGCGAGCAGCGAGAAAAGTTGGAGAAATGTAGTGCAAGACGTGGCAGAGATTCGGATGATTTGCTGGCACAGCAAAAGAGACGCAAGAATCAATGGAATGCTCAACAACAACAACAGCAGCGGAGCAAACACAGCAACAACTATAATCACATACGGTAAATCAAATCAATTTCAACATTCCAGTCAAGGGCCTATTTTTAACAAATCATGTGTTCTCTCCCTCTCTCTCTTTTCTTCTTCCTCTTTTCTTTATCAATTGCGAAACAATCAACAGCAATCAAAACTGTCGAGATAAAGCACAAGCAACCGGCACAACAACAACAGCAACAACAACAACAACAACAACAACACCGCCAACCTTGGTGACATGCGATTTGAATAGTTTTTGATGAAGATCACAGAGAATTCTCTGCCAACTTAACTATAATTTACGGGACTGATTAAACGTGCTAAAATTTAAAAAAACATTACGCAGTTTTCATAGATTTATAAGCATAAATTCTAAGTAAATCAAAGTAATTATACTTAATTTAATTGCAAGCCACGCAGTTTGCATAAAAAACAATAATAAAAAGCAACAACAACTACAATAAAATGGAATTTCAACGCCTCATTAAAATGTATACGGGCTAATGCGAATGGGGCACTTTTTCAGTTTCGGCATCGGATTCCGAACCCGATTTAGTTTAAGATTCAAATTCAGAATCACAAACACACTCACACACACACTCATGCATTTATTTAACTTGTAAACAAAAGAGACAACCGACAATCAACAAAGCCGACCAAAAATGGCAGCAGTTTTTGTTGCCCAATCAAGAGACTCTACGGGGATAACCTTGATCATGAGAGCACGTCATGGGGGGCATTCGGTAAATTAGCGTGCTTTGGACGTGCTTTCTTTAAATGGCTAAATTTGTGCAAAAGCTACGCCAGACGGAAGATCCGAAAATGCTTCAGATCACCCAGTGGAGTTCGCCAAAGTCGAGCTATTAATGCGCTACAAAAAGTTGGGTATTTAGAGTAGACTAAAGATGTTAGCTAGAAGTAAGCATGATCTTTGATTTGTTCTACGAATTAAAGTTAGATTTTAAGCCAGAGTACAATTTTCTTTATAAGAAAGTATAAATTGAAATATATGATTGTCTTTTAATATTCTTTGAAGCTTTTTTTCCAGGGAACTCTTCAGACTTCTACAGCAAATGTAGCGTATCAACAGATGCTTCATATGGCAAGCAATAAAATACAAAATAAAGCTGGCAATTTGTTAAAGTTGAAGGTTTGGCGCTGTGGGCTTGTCAACGATCGTGCTCTTGATCTTTCTGCTTGATTTAACATGACAATGTCGTATTTCTAAATGCACATACATATATTTAGAACGATTACTACACTTGATAAGGGCACTTTAATTGTACAAAGTACACAACATGTACTCTGTCAGTTGTAATGCTTTTATGAACCCATTGTAAAATGAGAATGACAAGGAAACTGAAATTACAATAATTAAGATAGTGTTTAAAGCTCTGTACTTAATGATTGTCTGACATTTTGACAAAAGTTATAACTGCAACTATGAAGTGTTGGTCAGGTTAATAGCTGACTTTTCACTGCATCACCTAATCTGTCTTATAGCTCTATAAATATCAGGAGGGCTTAACATTGCAAGAAAAGTTTTCCTAAATTCATAAGACTAACTCACCTGAACAGATTGTCCGAAATGAGCAAAGTTTCTATAGATTGAGCCTCTGCAGCGCGTAGTACGTGTTTCTTGCCGTAGAAAGCCTTCGCTGGCTCGCACTGCAACATCATGTAGAACTGTTCCAATGCTTTAACTTCGCCAGCAGCTTTCGTATCCGACATTTTGGCAACAACAGCGGGATCTTGTAGCACCTCTGCATAGCAACAGTTTACATAAATTAATAACCAACGTTTCGAAATCAAATTCAGACAAACCTTTAAGCGAGTGCTTGAAACCAGAGGATGCATGAACCAGCATGAATCGACTTTTATTGTCCAGCAGTATTTTATAGTCCATTTTGACGGCCTGCTGGAACATGTAATCGTAGAACTGATCCCGCACAAAGCCCGGCGAGGCAATCAGCACGCACTTGACCACATCAAAGTTGACATGACGCAATATACTTTGCATGACCTGCTCATAGAATTTGGCCAAGCCCTTCTCATGCTGTTGGACGTTGCCTTTCCGTTTACGTGGTATGGACACCTCAATTTTGCTGCGCACCAATGTCATGCTGGCCGTAATGAGGCAAACATGAGCCAAGCCCTCTTGCATGACAACGGCTGCCACATCCGCAGACTGTGTGGGATCGCAGGCCATTTCAATGCGCTCCAAAGCAATGGTATCCCATTCGGGCTTACGCAACTCGAACTTGCGATTCAGCTCCAAGTCGAGTGTATGATATGCGCCCATTTTAACATACTGATTCTCCTCAATGTTGCGTCCCTTCAAACGCAACACACAGGCCTGAGTATCAAAATCAATGCTCTCCACAGCAATCGTGAGTGTGGTACGAACGCGGCTGCTTGTCGACGATCCAGTGGCCGTTTCATTTTGCACCTTGCGTATGGTTGTGCTGCGTACGCTGTCGCCCTCAGCGATTAGATTGTACGCATGCCACATGTCCTCAGACTCCTCAGGCATGAGGGTCACATTGCTGAGATTTATGAATTGTCAAATAACTATGATTCTTGTAATGTTAAGGTTGAAACTTACCCCTGCATGCCCTTATCCACGTACTTCCCGAGCAATTTCATGTTGCAATTATTGTTTTAGAAGTTGAGGCGCCGCCGTCTGTTGCCAGACGTTTTCTTTTACAGTTGTTGTTGCTGTTGTTGGCGTTGCGTGTTTTGTGTTTTCTGCTTTTATATGCTTTTTGTCACTTGCATTGAGATAAATGTTTTCTTAAGTCATGCACATAATTAGGCATTTTCGTTAATTGTTGTGAGTTTTCCGCTGGTTTTTCGCAAATCGCTTTGAAAATTCCTAGATTTCACACGGCGAACGTTTTGACATTTTTAAACAGCTGTTTGAATAGTGTTGCAAAGCATGCGTATTTTAGCATGCGTTAAAACTATCGAGCAACTAACGATGATTCTCTTTAAGATTATATCGTTAATTAATTTCGTTTTATGATTTATTTTTCCTTAGCAATGTCTGTCCATTAAGCAGGCAGCCAGGAAACCAAACACCAAAGATTAACGAATTTGATATTGCGTATGAAAAAATACACACTTTAATTAATGTTATAGTTTACATGTTTGTACGAATTACGATTCAAAAGTTGAATCACTTAAACTAACAGCCTTTCAATTTCTTGCTGTATGGAGGTAATCTGAGACTTCAGCTGACTGCCTTCGTTAGTGGTCACAGAGCATGCGACAATGGGTCTGGAGACACCGCATGCGCGTCCCAATGCCTGCTTGGAACGCACAAACACGTACGGCACGTTCTTGTCCTCGCACAACAGCGGCAAGTGCAACAGAATCTCGATGGGCTCCGTATCGCCAGCAAGCACAACAATATCAGCCAAACCACGATTCAGGGTCTTGGTGGCTTCGTTGGCACCTTTGCGCAACTGGTTGTAGTTAAGCGCTTGCTGCAGCAAGTTCATTATCTTGGCGGTCAATTGGGCATCAGCCAATGGGAATGCTTTCGGGTTAACTTCCTCGGTCTACGAAATGAATTTATTTATTAATTATAGTACTATATGCTTATTAGAGCTTCGATGCTTACCATTTTGGTGTATTTTTCTTTTCTTTTCTCAGTTGTATTTATAAAAATTTAAATGCAACCTCTCGGCTTGTTTGCTTCACTGAGGGGCAGAATTATAATTAAAACGTTTGGATCCAAACACGTGCGTTGTTGGTTTTCTTGTGATGCTTTCCAGCACTAAATTCTTACGTTCGGTCACACTGCAGGTTGTAAGTTATCGATAACAGAGCACAATACAGTACGCTGCTTGCGCGATAAACAGCGAAATTTAAATTTAACAAGAGCTGCCATTCTTTTAAATAACATTTTTGCTGATAGGATTTTGTTATGAATGTAACTGAAACCATGCGTATTCTCTGTCTTTGATTAGCAGGCTGTTTTTTTCCTGTTGAGTGCTCTCAGTACGGCTGTATAGAAAATTGATTCCACAATAACAGCGTTTTATTCGTAGACTGATAAAACTGCTGCCCCCAGTGAGACAGATTTCCTGGTATTTTTTGAACATTCCAAATTTGTAAAGTGGCGTCAGCAAGACAATAGGTTTATCCGATTTTCACTGCTTTGAGATTTTAATGTATCAATAAATCTTTATAATAACTAAAGCTCTGTTTGCATATTGATTTTGTTTACAAAAACAGTTCAATATATTGAAGAAACAAAGAGTATTGTGATAGCTACTAGATGCAATCAAATGAATGAGCTGCGAATTCAGTTAAGCGCCAAAAATCCAATGTATGTACAAGGTCCATTATCTTTACTTTTCCGAGGATTCGGTTTCCACTTTATTCATTCCAATTTTATAAAAGAAAACACAAAATTCACGTTACATACAAAAGGAATTCACTTTATTACCAATTCTAGTGTTTGTATACAATTTAGAAGTTCCTGCAAAGCAAAAGAGATAAGATAGAATTAATATTCTGCCACTTGTTGCATTCTGGATTAGGCAACTTACTTGGTAATGAGGCCATCCTTCTTGGCCAGACGGACAATGCAATCGTCAGACTCGCCCATGCGACGGATCTCACCGCAAATAGCGTAGGTCTTGACGCCGTCGGTTTGGCGACCGGTCTCGGGATCCACACAAACAATGCTCAATTGCACGGAGGCGTGGTCCTTGGCGTGGATGATTCTGTTGGATGCCGAGCTGGGAATAGTTTATAAAATGAATTAGCACTGTTTTTTCAACATTCGGACAAAATTAACAGCCGGACAAATTAAAGCTCTGTCCGTGAAACACGTGTTCTACACCTACCATTTACGGGGCACGTACAAATCAACATTCTCACCGGCGTCGTTCTCCATTGTTCTGTAAAATGAAGGTAAACATATTATGAGTGATTCGGGAGCATTTTTAATCATATAATGGCATATTTACTAACATTTTGTAATAATTTACAAATTTGCGACCAACACTCGTCAATTGAGGCTGAAAAGAGAAAGAGTGAAGTTGGCTGCGACTGCAGGGTTGCAAAAAATATCGATACGCGAAAAAAGCATTTCTGCGCTGTATCGATTACACTATCGATATCTCTCCATGCATTGCTCCACATTACGACGGTCACCCATTTTAATATTCCCTTTATTTTTATGGTCACTCTTAGTTTGTAAAGCGCCACCGGTAGGGGATTTATGGGACTGCCGACAAAATACGAAAGGCCAGGGACGAAGCCAGCGAGCATAAATATTTATTAGTCGTTTTGGCAATGTGAAGAGTAGTGCTGCATTGCATTAAAATTGGCGCCGGACCTTTCTCGGCCTTAGCGCCCTTTGTAAAGTCGGTAGCTGTGCACTAGTAGACCAATATCCATAGGATATATTAGATCCAAATAGCAAATACTGTGGCAAATATATTGCAACAAAACATAAATTACTTTTGCAACGGCGCCCTAAAGGTCTTACTGTATGTGAGTATTGATTTTGGACAGAGGCTGTGTCGTCGGTGTCCTTGATCCGGTGTCAACGTTGATTTTCCGTCAATGGAAGCCGCAGGACTTTTTTCGCTTCGCCAACTTAGTGTGTATTTTTAAGTTTGTGGGTGCGTGGGCGGTACGAGTGCGAGTGGGCGTGTGAGTTTGTTTTCATTGTGGATTAACGCGTCTGCTTTTGCTACTCATATTTACAGTTCATAGCGCTGTCAGCAAAAGTACATTTTCAATATGTCTGCAGTCTGAGAGCAGTTGGAAAAGGTAAATATTAAAAAATAACTGTATAGACTGTATAAAAGTAATAACTGTTGATAGCTCAATACTCTTAAATTAGTTGCAAATGTTTGAAATTTAACAGTGGTTTTTAATTGGTGCATAGCAGAGTCTGCCGTGCTTAACAGTAATCGCTTACAGAGAGCTAACAGCTTATAAGATCAGTGCAGTGCTGTGCTGTTGTTAACAGAAGCTAAATTGCATTGGCAGTTAACATTAACATTTGGTTAGATCTTTCCTTAGCTTTCCGTTTATTTTATATAAACTAAAATAAATTCAACTGTACCAAAGTCTTATTTAAGTAGTCATTTGCATATTTAATGTGTATATAAATATTCTACACTCTTTCCCAGCTCAAGCTCGTGTCAAAATCTAATTATATTTATACCAAAAATATGCGAGCTGCTTTGGCTGTTAAACTTTTAGCTTTGGCTGTTCAGTCGCCTTGCAGCCTTTGTCGTGTGCGGTTGTTCCACGTTTCTCGACTGTTCGAACGCTGGACGGCGTGTCTTTGTAGTTTCTTGGTACGATTTTAAAAGAGACCTCATAACGGGCCGGTCGGTCGCTCAGCTTCTTGACCTTTAACGTGTGTGTGTGTGAGAGATGTGTGATTTTTGCATAATGTAAAAATAAAAATGTGAATTTCGACGCAAAAAAAATGAGATCATATACTGTGAAGTGAGCGGCTATTTTTAAAAACAAATATCAACAGTTACAACAAAAGTGAAAACAACAAATTGAATAATTTTGCTACTTTAATTGTTTATTTGCTCGTCTTAAATATTTATTTTATTGTTATTGATGTTATGGAGACTGAGTAATGAAAGGGAAAACAAAACGTTAAATGATTACGGTCGTAAGTGATTGTAACTAGCTGCATTAATCATAGTAAATAAATATTTGATAGTTACTTATCTCTAGAGTAATCGGAGTAGAACTATTCGAAGCTCAAGGCCTCGATTAAATTTACCACATCGAATTGAAGTTTAATGAATGAACCCGTTCAGTTAAATGAATTGTTGAAATAAAAAAACAATTTTAATTAAAGTCGTTAGAGTATAAAGTAATTAAACGGCTCAGAAACAACAGAAACACACAAAATCTGCGTGAGTGCTTCAAAAAACAACAACAAGTAAAAGAAAAGCAAGAAAATTTTATGAAATGCCCGGAAAACTGTGATGTCAGCAGCAAACTGCGTGCTGATGACGTTTTGGGTAGCAGCACATGAGAAAAGTTTAAGTAAAGCACTTTCTAGGTCAAAAGTTGAAAGGCGGCGCAGCTGATGTTGATGATGATGATACAAAATGTCTAAAGCATCATCATAATAAATAAGAGAGGAAAAAAACAAGAGTATAACCAGCAAAAGGTGGCAGCATGAAATGCAATTACTAAACCAACAAAACAAAACCAAGTAAAAGTAATGTCTTAGCCACTACTGACTTGCTTTTCAGACTGCCAATAGACCCCATCGACTGCATCGACTCTTTGGCCTGTCAGTCGCTGGGGCGTTTCGATGTCAGTGCAACAAATTATAAAATTAAAAATTTATATAAAAAGGAAAAATGAACAACAAGTATTGATCGGTTTGCAAATCGAATAAAATTGCTAGGTAATAGTGTGTGCTGTTTTTTGAGACAGCTGAAGGATAGACACAGACTTAGGGCTAGTAAAGTGAGGGCTATCGAAGAAAATAGAGTGAAATAGGAGATTAGTGTAATATAGTTCTTTGGTGTAGAGAGTTGAGTAAGTAGTGCAGTTGAATTTATGAAAGAGTTAAGAAAAATCTACAAAAGGTTAAACAAAATGTTTTTTCGAATTCTAAAACTATATGGTGATTTTCTGTTCCTTTTTTTTATTAGTTAAAGCTTTTAATTTAAGAATAAATAGGGTATTTCATAGTTAGTTTCTTAGTAAAGTTATAGTAAAGATATAGAAATGCTAAGCAAGTTCATGAGCAATTTTTTCCTGCATAATATTTATTTTAATTATTTTTTTCATAGTTGAAATTTATACTTAAATAATTAACTATATTCTACACTGATTACCTTTAAAGTCCAGTGGAATTTAATTAATTGTTTTACCTTTTTCATAGCTTAAATATAATAAATACATTATTAATATATTTGTTATAAGTTAAAATTAATTTTTTTTGTATATATTATATTTTTTCTATAAAATTTCATCAAAATATTCCTTACCCAATTCCCCTAAATAACAGCCTAGAATTTGCTATGCATTAAAGTAATGCACAAAGTGCTTTGTCATTTTGTTGTTTGGCTCCCCATAATTACCCAGGGATCATCAATAATTTAATCCTTTCGGCAAGTGCATGAAATTGCTCAGATATGACTGGGCAATTGGACTGCAAGTTTTTCCACTTTATGTTTCTGTTTCTATTTTCGCATTCTAATCGGGGAGTTGCTTGGGAAACCTGTCGACCCGCAAAACTTTGCAAAATACCCAGTCGGACGCGCTTATGACTCTTGAGTTTCGTGCAACAAAGTCAGGCACGCTTTCCGTTAGCTAAATCTATAAAGTTTTTGTTTGAAATTAGTCCCACTGGGTAGCTTAAAGTTACCGCTTGCAACTTAATTTTGATGTGCCCCGTGACTTGACTTGCTTTTTATTATTTTCAGCGTCTGGAAACTCGGGATACTTTGGATACTTTGAAACTGGTCGTTTGCTACGTTTGTTCTCCAATGATGATCTCTGTCTCCGTCTTCGTCTCGGTCTCGGTCTCAGTCTCGATGTCTATGATTTGATTTGATTGCTGCCAGTTGAGAGTCTCCAGCTGTTGTACTTACTGTTACTGTTATACTCTCCAATTGTTGCTGCTGTTACTGCAAGTTATTGTTACTGTTGTTGTTGGAGTCGCGACAGAGCTGCGCTGCTGCCGTCGCTGCTGCAGAGGCTGCGTTACAGTTTGAATATCGGTCAATGGTAACGGACTTGTAAGCAGGTGCAACAGCCAGCTGACAAGCAGAAAGAGACAGCACCAGAGAGTGAGAGAGGAAAGGAATTAAAACATGTCACTAAAGGTAAGTTTGACCCATTTACTAATAAGAGTCGCATTGGCTAGCTGGGAAAATAAATTATTGGCCGGGAAAGTTATGTCAGTTATGTGTAGTAGGAGTTCAATGGGCAGAAAGCAGAATTAATGCGTTAAGAAACAGTTAAAAACAGACAGTTGCTAATCAAAGTTAGACTAGCTTAGAATTTACTAAGGTTATCAGCTCAGTCGATGATCTTATAATCGATTAGAATATTTTATGATGTATTAGAAAGCTTTAAAATGAATGGAGTGAAAGAAAATGATGTGCTTTAGGTATAGACTTAATTATAGTTAGGAAATAGAATATTTTATTCTTTTAATTGTATATAAAATACAAATCAATATTCATATATCATATGATATATCATTATTTATATTTATAATATTCATTTTGATACTAGAAAATATTTATTCAATATATTTCAAATTAACTTTGCTTAGAAACATATTTATTTAGTCAAATATTTATAATATCAAATACATTAAGCTAATAATATAAAATTTATTAATTTATTACTCATATTGAAGCAATCAATATAAATACATAAATTATGAAAATTGTTTATATATAACTTAAAAATTATGAAAATTGTTTATATATAACTTAAAAAATTGCTTGTACCCATAAGTTCGGATTGCACCAAAACTCAGATCTCACTAACTGATGGATAACAATACAAAGAATAAATTGTTATCTAGTTAAGATAAAGCAACGCGTTCTCCACCTCACAATTATCTCGCAGATAAGCATTGTCTTACCTTGAAAGACATCACAATATGCAAATTTAGCTGTAGCTTAAAATGGTTCAATAAACGTAACAATTATAGAGGGCTAACTGATTTAAAACATAGCTACATATTTACGCTTTAATTACTAACTAAAGTTGTGACTTTTCGACTGTTTTACTAATATTCTTTAGAAGTTCCCTCTACCAAAACTATACCAACATAGTCGTCTTGCTATTTAGCTAAACAATTGTTTGCCCCACTTGCCACTCGGCCAGGTGGCACAGGTGGCACAAGCTTTTAGGTCGTGTCTAATACTTGTCTGAAGCTTCAAAAGTGCTACTCACCTGCAGCATCTGACATTTCAGTTTGTCTATAAATATTACCATCATTATGATCATCATAATGTTGGCCATTATGTCAGCATTTGTTGCCACATTTTGAGGCAAAGGGAATTCAACCTGTTGTTCACTTTGCTTGTCTTTCTGTACAAAATTTCCAGCTTTGTTGCTTGAATAAGTTTTTTGTTGAAGCGTTTCATATTTATTTATTGCACTTACATTTCAAATGAATTGTTTAAGTTGGACGCTGACCCCGTAGTTAGTTTCTCTGCTTAACACCTAGTGGTGCCGCGGGGGTGAAAAGTGCCAAAGCGAAACGAAGTTTTAAATAGGTTAAGTAATAGGTGTGTTTAATGATTATTACTTTGTAAACTATAATTGATTAATAAATTAAGTAAAATATATTAAATAGGAGCTGGCAATATTTTTTAAAATTAATTAGTGCACAAATTTATATACTTTTTATGTAGGTAAATGTTAAATTGACAAGATAGTTAGTAAAAATATGGCAAATAGCCACTCTTAAAATTACTTTAGACATATGGTGGTTTTTTTTTAATTTATATATATTTATATACACTTAATTATATTTATACTTCTATAATTATTTACAAAAGCCAAACTTTGTTATAAAAGCTGTGTAGCTCTTTGTTTATAAGTGTTCACCTAAGGGTTAACACTTGTACTATTTGATGTGAAAAGCGTTTTGCAGAGCATGGCGAAAATGCAGCCACATCCGCTGTGCCGGCTCTGGGCAGTTAAACTAATGTGTTCCAGTGCATTGTTAGCCTGTAAAGAGAGTAGCATAGGTTTGTTAAAAAGCAGTGAGGTACCTAATAAAAGCTGGGCTCACTTCATTTGATATGCGGTCTCCTTTATGAAACCACACCACTTATACCCAAGAAAACGAGGTACTAAGTATACCCTCTTGTTTTAAAAGGTCTTGAAAAGTCAAGTTTAAAGACTCTGCTAGTTTTCTCGTACCTCCACTGGGCATACCACAGTCGCGTGCACTCACCTGCGCTTTGTTTGCTCTGCAGTCCACCTATAGCACTAATTACTATAATTTATAATTTGTTGTGGGGAGCAAACAAAACAAATTTCCTGCATAAGTGTTACTTAAGACTGGCGCCCCAAGACAAATGCCGAGTGGGCGAATGGGCTGATGGGCGTATGGGCTGACATGGGGTGTGCTTGGGATGATGGGTCGCTTTGTCTGCTTGGGCGTCTGCTACATCCACTTCCGTTCCCCACGGGGGCTATTAGTCAAGTGCCGAGTCGACCTTTTGACAGCTGCCAATGTCGAACTTTGTTAATTGATTTGTTTTTATTTTTAAAATTTGAGTAAACTATACAAAGTTCAAACTGTTTACAGAAGGAAACACCGTCGGACGTGATGCTGCATCTGGCGGCACTGCGCGGGGATGTAATGGAGCTGCGACGGGTACTGGACACCGGCAAGGTGCACGTGGACTGCAAGGATGAGGTGAGTTGTATGTAAAGCTAAAGTATATAAGGATATTTATATACAGTGAAAGCTTCCTTGGCCGCGGTTGTATTATTTTTGTCTGCCCAAGGGAGATGTCCGCCTAAGAGAACGAATTGTGTATGAAAATCATTCTAACTTTGAAATTCGTCGGGCTTAAGGAATCTGTAGAGTAGAGCTATCATTATTATTAAGGGATAATATACCCCTTCCCAGTTTTTTTTTAAATGCTTTATTAAATTTTCGTTTTTAAAATAAGTGAATGAATTGCAGTTAATTTAAAATTTAGTTGCTTTAAAATATATAATTTCCATTGTATAGTCAACATTATGTTTTCCATCTATTGTATTTAAAAATCCACTAAGAACTTCTTTAGATTAAACTACACAAATTGAGTATAAAAATTATATAAATAATACGTTTAAAATTTTAAATATCATAGATTAAATTGCAGTCAATTTCAACTTTAGTTAGTTAACGAAACAAATTTGTTTCTCATGGTAAAGTTTTGATCGTTGTTTTCCGCCAAAAAATTCCAGTTTGGGTTACATTTAATTTACTTACTCAAAATAAACCCCTTGAAGCTAAAACAATAAATATTTAAATTTAAAAATAATATTAATTGCAGTGCAAGTTTAAATTTAGTAAGCTTAAACCACTACTTAGTTATTTATTGTAAAACTTTAATCTCTGTTAGTTTTCTCTCTCTAAATCCACTATGAATTGCAGTAAATTGAACAAACTTAACTCGAGTGCTTGACGAGCTTAATAATGGCAGCTGCTTTGCTTTAATTGTTTAATTGAGCGTCTGATGATTTCAATTTGAGCAGTAATTGCGAGTCTTAGTTTTCACCAGTCAAAAGAAAAGCATTTCCATTTCCACATTTTCCTTTGTTTCGTGCTGATTTGCATGCGTGCTCTTTGGCGAAAATCAAGCAAATCTAAAGGGGGAGGGGGGACTTAGTCCCCCTAAGTACCCCAGTCACGTAGTTGCAGTTCTGTGCGGAACTGGTCGATTGCCCCTCTTAGCTGCCCTTGTGTGTAGTTTAAGCCAACAGCTGGCACACTGGCCCAAAACAGTGCTTGGCTCGAATAATGGTCATCGGTGTCGGTATTTGTTTCGGACTTGGCTTCAAGTGAAATTTTATTTTCATTTTAATTTTCACTTAATTTTACTTTGTTTTCCGCCTTTACTTTTGCTGCACTTTTCGGCTTCTTTTGGCCAAAAGTGTTAACTTGTCTCTAAGCTGTACAACATTTCTGCTTTCCTCACTTTATTTTGTTACAAATTGCGCAATTCAGCGAATTGTTTTAAACAATTTTTATGTAACTATGTTCGCGTGTGGGTTTTAATTTGTTTATATCATCGGTTTGGTACGTCACCGGCGTGCGACACCTCCAAAAACAGTTCGTCTCCATAAAATACTTAATTTATTTATTTAATTTGTTTTATATATATTTTTAAATTATGCAATCAGGGCAAATAAAGAGCAGTTTAATGGTTGAAAAAGTTGTCTTAACTCTAGTTGATGAATTAAGTAGTTAAAGTAGCTAAAATTTAAATGCTTCGTGCATTTAGTTCATTTCCATTACTTTTAATGGATCTACCAATTTTAGAAACAGTTTATTCTATTCTATAATAGCAAATTGAGGTGGGTCTGCGTAGGGAGTTTTTATGGCATTACCTTTTTTTTTGTATTAATGCAGAACAATAAAATATATTTTTATAATTTTAAATTTTTTCAAAATTCTATTTTACATACATGGAAAGCTCTCTTGGTCGGACAGCCACGGTTCCAGTATTTTTGTTCGCCCAAGGCAGATGTCCGTCTAAGAGAAGGGATTTTGTATGAAAATCATGCAGAACAAGAAAGAACAGTACAGTCGAGCACGCCCGACCGTATAATACTCTCTGCATTTTAATCCCGATATTATTATTAAAATCGCTATCAAGATATTACAATATCTAGTACTTGCATTAAAACACATTGAAACAAAAACAATCTAAACATTATCACACATACATCTGTTTGTATGTATGCGAATACACATACGTTTAAAAATATATGATGCATATATGTATGTATGTGTGTATTCGGCGTGGCCAGCGACTGCGGCCAGAGCTATCGCCACACAAGCACCGAAAACATTTCTGTCTCGCTTGCACTCATTAGTGATATTGCGTTCAATTATCAATATTGTAACGCTTCTAGTTTTCTTGTTTGTAGTCCGATTTTAATGCACCTTTCAGGAATAGTTTGATATAGTTAGCCTCCACTCGAATTATACAATTACAATGCTGTACTACATGAACAAATGCGTTAAAAATTCAGAATTATTTGTATGTATTGTGGGGAAAAGGGGCGTGGCAGTCCAAAATTTCAAATGCCAATGCATTTGCGCTGTCGCTAGGAACCTCCATACCAAAATTGGTGATCCTAGGTGCCATGGTTACTGAGATATTCGCCGAAAACACCGATTTTTTCCGAGGTGTGTCTAGTTTTTTGCTCATTGTGGGCGAATGGGGCGTGGCATCGAAAAAAAAAAGATTCTTGTATTGACTGACTAAATATGTGATCGATTGACACCAAGCTCGAACTTGTACCTCTTACCATCTCTGAAATCTGTTTGTTCATACGGACAGACGGACAGACGGACAGACAGACGGACAGACGGACATGGCTATATCGACTCGGCTTGTGATGCTGATCAAGAATATATATACTTTATGGGGTCTGCCACGCCTCCTTCTGCCTGTTACATACTTTTGCACAAACCCAATATACTCTTGCAGAGAGTATAAAAACTATGAAATTCGGCAGGTTAAGGGAGCTGTCCGTCTGAGGAAGCTGTCCGTCTGAGGAAGCTGTCCGTCTGAGGAAGCTGTCCGTCTGAGAGAGCTGTCCGCGTGTAGAGCTCTCACTATATTTATTATTTAAACGGCTCTGATTATAGTTAGTTAAAATCAGTCAGTATTTAAAATGATCCTATGCTTTCTATTCAATCTTTGTGGCATTTACTCATTAATTAGCAATCAAGTTCCACGATAGGTGATATAATTAAATAATTAATTAATTTTGAACATTTTTTACTTCTTCGCTATTTACTCCTTTGAGAACTTCGACTGCAGGGTAGCTGCTAGTCCACTTCTACCCCACACAACTTTTTAAAAACAATAAACACTAAACAGCTGCTCATTTCTCCTCCTTTTCCCCTACAGGATGGCACTACACCGCTTATACTGGCTGCAGCAGGTGGCCACATCCACTGTGTCCTGGAGCTGCTCGAGCAGGGAGCAGAGCTGAATTCCCGCCGCTCCACGGGCACCACCGCGCTCTTCTTTGCCGCCCAGGGCGGTCACCTGGATGTGGTGCGCATATTGCTGAAGGCGCGCGCCAAGGTGGACACGCCCTCTTTGGACGGTGGTACGCCCCTTTTTGTTGCCGCTCAGGGCGGCCATGTGAAGATAATCAGAGAGCTGTTGGACTGTGGCGCCGATGTGAACGCCTGCATGAAGGTGAGTACTACTAGGATTAATCCAAGTTGGAAATTATTCAAATCATAAATTGTATTTAGGACCGCGCTTCGGCGGCTTTTATAGCTGCACAGAATGGACATCGGACCGTGTTGTCGCTGCTGATTCTGGCCCACGCCTCCATGGACATAAAGCGCATCGATGGCGCAACGCCCCTTTGGATAGCCGCCCAAATGGGACACGATCATATCTGTAAGGTGTTGCTGCAAAACGGCGCCAATGTGGACACGGTGCGCTGTGATGGTGCCACGCCCCTCTTCAAGGCCGCCCACAAGGGTCACGCCTCCGTGGTGACCGTGTTGCTGAAATATCGACCCAATCTGGGCATCTTACCCAACGGGGAGACGGCTCTCCATGCGGCCGCGATGTTTGGACACATGACCGTCTGTAAGCAGCTGGTGGCAGCTGGTAGCGATGTGCTGCTCAAGAATCGGGACGGTTTAACGGCCATGGAGTTGGCGCATCACGAGAACTATAGCTCCATATCGGAGTATCTAAGGGATCGCATGAGAGTCGTTATGCAGCGCAATAGCTTAGACCGATCGTTCAGATCGGAGCAAGCGACGTAAAGACCAAAATATATATGGAAAACAGCTAAAGTAATGGAAAGCCCTTCGAAGTACCTTTGTGCACATGATTTGTTGGATTAATTTATGCACTTTACTTACCAATATTAATATTATATTCGTGAAACAAGTTGTTGACAACAGAGTTTCTATATAAAAGTAATAATCATGGTATGCATAAGTCCAATCAGTTGGTTTATTTTCCCAATTTATCGCGTAAATAAGCTATTTTGTAAATTTTATAACGATAAGATTGTAAGTTTTCCATTTTGACCAGATTAATCCTTCCCGTTACTTTAACGTTTCTACTTTTTTTGTAATCAGCTGTAAGGGAACAAGATTTTCGTTGAAAATATTCAGATTGTACATACGAATTATTGTCATGATAAACAAATGCAATATTTAAAAAATATCTACTATATATATATATGTGTTTAATTATTAGAACTCTGTTGTACAGAAAATTGTTTCGTTTTGTTGTTAAAGTGCAATCAAAATCAAATAGAGAATCAACCAATAATAAATACGATACGTTACCGAATAAATGTGAGTGCAGAACATGAATATGATATCAATATTATACATATATATATGTACTTAAAATCCCCAAAACTTGGAGCTTGTATTTGAATTTACGAATATGATTAAACTGTAGCAATAGCTCGTAATTATATGCAACAGAAACTGTTAACATGGACCCACTGTGGTCCCTTGTATATATAAATAACGTATATATACAAAACATATGAATATACATGAATATATATATATTTAAACCTAACCCTAAGCAATTGTTACCAAGTGCTTTAAGTTTATTCGCCTTTTTGTCTTATCTTAATTAGCTAAATAAATATTTTTGTCTTAATTAGCTATTAATTATATCAAATGTTTTATGAATTTTCTGTTTATGCTCATGTAAATTAAATCGTAAATTATCACACACACAAACTTTCTCTTTTATTTACTTTAGTCTATAAAATATACAATTTAAATTGCGAGCCGATTGGTATATCAATTACGATAACATTACATCGTTGTACACTAACAGCACACTGTTATTGATTAACAGTCTGTTAGGGAAACAGCTCGTTCAGTTATCGTAGACACACACCCATGTGAGCACATACACAAACCTTGTAAAACATTAGACTGCGGTGTTCCGAAATTGTAATTCGTCAATATTTTAACGGATTTTTAAGTGTTAGCTTTTAAAACCTTAAAAGTATTAATATACAATAGCAATGTACTTACATTACATTTATGTGCCAGAGGTTTGCTCTAAAAGTTACTGATACTGAAGTCCCATATTAAACTTCTGCACTTCGTACCAAACGAATTTCGTGTGCTTGTGCAAGCAGCTTAGAATCTGTTTAGATTTGGTGAAAATTGGCTCAACATGTTGCCAATGCCAAAGAGCTTCAAACAGCTACAACGCTTTCAGTGTTCAGTTCGTTTTTTCTCATCGTCGCGCGCGGACGTGGAGACCGTGGGCCTCTGTCATTTCCATTCCGTTTTGTGTGAGTGTTTCAGCGCGCGTGCTAGTGTATGTGTGTGTTTGCTTTTGTGTGTGTGAGAATGTGTGTAGGTGTAGTCGCGTGTCGTTCAGTTATACAGTAACACCAACACCAGCATCGCAAACAACAACAACAACAACGATAACAATAGGTATATCAGCGGCCAGCAGCCCAAACGGTAGCAGCAACCTTAAAAGAAGAAGAAACCAAATACAAAAAAAATACATGAATAAGCTAAGAACAACAACAACAAAAGTTGTGAAACGTAACGTTTTGGTGGCAAGTGTTCTGTGTGGCAGGCGGGCGGCGAAAATTCTTAAACAATAAAACAGGTTTGCACTTTGTGGTATGTCGGAGAGCGCGAACAAGAGCAATAGCAGAAAGGGAGAGAGATATGCATAGAGAGCGCCTGTAGTCGAGAGAGCTAACGAACAAGTGAGAGAGTAAACTTTTGAAAAAGTTACTGCAATGCTTGGTGTGTTAGGGTGTGGGGCAGCGCAAAAAATTTGATATTTTCTGTGCGCATCCTTTGCAAGGTCTTTTGCAGTCCTTAAGCATGCACGGATGTACGCGCGATTCTCTTAGAACTAAGCTTTGCCACACTGTGCACTGGGAAACCAGTTTGACGTCACAGCCAGTGCGCTTCTGCTGAACATGCACTCATTTTCATGTAAATTTTGAGCTAATCAATAGGGAGAACCGTTTGCTGCTTAATACCGTTACTTATGGGTTAGCTGCAGGTAGACAGTTACTTTCGTGCATACAACACCATCCATCCCCATTCCAAAGCCCACATCGACGACCTGATCTATTGTAGTGCCACAAAACAGCTGAGCTTTTGCAGTCGGGCCCCTAGCAACAGCGCGGCAGCAGCAAACATTTCAACGTTCTCAGCTGTGCGGCGAGCAAAGCGCAGACGCCAACAAACACATACGCACACACACATGCATAGATTGCCGTCATAGGCTGCTACTTTGAATTCGGACAGTAAATTGCATTGCTGCCATCTCGCTTGCACACATGTTGAAGCTTCTGCAGTGAAAACATGCCAGCAAATACTTATATATTTTTGGATACCCTGTCGACTGTGGCGAGAGTATAAAACTTCTGTTGTGGGCTGAAGAAGGCGTGGCATGCAAAAACAGATTAGCATGCCCAATTAGATGTGAACACAGTAAAATTATATTTATATTATAAATATAACAGTTGTGATACAGGAAGTGTTTGAGTGCAGGGTAGCGCCAAGTCGTTAAGTCAACGTTACCAATTTGCTCGTTACTTCATTGCTGCAGTCTCTGCCGCTGCCGCTGCCACTGCCACTGTTACTGCTGCCGCTGTTACTGTTGCTGCTGCTGTTACAGCTACTGGTTGGTGGAATTGAAGCTTTACATAAGTTGACATATCATTGAGGCTTTTAGAGCCCGGCTGCAGGTCCTTTGCTCAAGTCCTACAAGCGCGCTTCGCAAATCAGCTGCTGCTGCTGTCGACGTCGTTACGTCCGTCTGACGTCTACAGCGACGTCACTTGCATCTAGACGTTGGCTGTGTTTTTTTTTCCTCTTCTTATTTATTTTTTGCAACTTGTTTCGTTTCGTTTCGGATTTTTCTACGTTTGTTTGAAACCGGCTCTCAAAAGGTTCGCCAGCCAGCAGCGTCTGTTGCTGTTTTTCAGCTGTTTCGTCGCATTTGTGGCACATTGTCAAAAAAAAATAAATAAAAACCACACAGAGTAGAAGAAGCACAAAACAGAGAGACAAAAAATAATAACAACAACAGCAGCAACAACAATAAAGTGGTTAAACTGCTTTTTTTTATTACACTTTAATTTGTGTTTTTCTATTTGTTTCATTTCTCAACTATTTGCCGTTTGCCGTTCGCGTTTGCCTTTATGCGTGGGCCTTTCGAAAAGAAAACTTGATTTATAACCCTCGACAGATACCACCAGTAACACACCGCACACCTCTTTTCATTCGCAAAAAAATTAAATAATTAAAAAAAACGAAAAACGAAAAAACAGTAAATCAATACAACAATAAAAACAAACTAACAGACCAATTAACCATGCAGCCAATGTGTTGAACCAAAACCCGTTAGTTAAAATTGCCAAAAAAAAAATAACTAGCAACAAAAACATAAAACAAAACAAGGTACAACAAGAATAAACATGTGAGTTTGGCAATTGAAGAATTTTTGTGCCACCAGCTGCTGTATGTGTCCAAAATGGCCGCCAGGATGCACAGCATTAACATCTCCATCAACATCATCGTCAGTTTCTAGCAGCAGGAGCAGCAGCCGCTCCGCTCCACTCATACACATACATCTGCACATGCACATATACAAAGCGAACAGCGACGGAAGCAGAGGCAGCGACTGTAGCCGAGGCAGAGCACGTCAAACATTTAAAGGTGAGTCTTAACTTTAAGTTCAAAATGCTTGTCAAAAGCTTTAAATGGTCAGCTTTAGATCTGCTTATCAAAAAGTTTGCTTATTTGCATACCCTGTAACTTCTAATTCATGTAGAGAGAGTAGTTTAAGCAGGTGGGAAGCAAAAGATTTTAATAGATAAAATGGAAATAAAAGTTAAATAAAAATAAAAAGTTGATTAAATTTAATTATTTAAATTTATTAATTTTTTTTTTATTATTATGCACATCTTGAATTAGTAATATTTTGAAGCTATAAATTCATACAGAGCTTAAAAATATAATATTCAACTTTAATAATGAACAATATTTTTAAAATGGATTAGAAGTAGAATTTAAGTTCTTAAATGACTTCTCGTCTTTTGGATGTTCTGGATATGTCAATACCCATAGAGATTTCTTTGGTCTCCTTATTCAAATTTACATCTTTGTAAATCAATGTTAAACCCTTCGATTATTTCTTCCATCACTCCAACGATGTGCTCTAGTTAATTCTGGGACATTTGGCAATCCATCGCATAATGATTAACATCTTCAAATTGTTAAAATCACTAAATTTGTGTTTGTGGTATGTATTACCAAAGACTTGAGCCAAACTGGATGTGGAGCTGACACAAGCCAAATCCTCCTCTTATAGGGGTGTCGATCAACCAGATGCACCTCCGGCTATACTAGAATATAGCGGTTGTCATCGAAAAAAGAAAGCAATTTTATTAGCCGAGGTGTCGGTGATTAATTGAGCCACGAAAGCCGAGCAGAATACACATATAAATAAAAAAAACAGTTGAATTTTTAATTATTTAAACAAATCGAATAATTTGCATACACCTAACGAATAAAAGTATTTAAAATAAATAAATGAAATGGAAACACAGCTTTATTCAAGCTAGAAAAAATCGGAATCTGATAAATAATTGAAATGTAATTAAATTTCTTAAAAATAATAAACATCGCGCGGAAAAATATGAATATTAAATAGCATTTACATATCATACATTGTTGATCTAACACCATTGCCTTCCTCTATGTACGAGGTCTTGCACAACTCGGCCCACTCCTCCAGCCTTTCCACTCTTCGTTGTATTTTTGTGTGAATTTTTTGTACTTTTTTTGCGTAGAGCATCTCAAAAGTTGTGCAGTTGTGTTATTTTGCTTTTTATTATCGCGTATTTTTACGACTATTCGGCTGGGCTCTTGGCCGCAGAGAGTTCAAACCGAAGTGAGGGCAAATTGTGGCATGAGACCGCGCGACCATTCAAAAAGCCCGTCAAACCAGTCAACAGTCGGCTAGCCTGGCTTACTGGCACTGGCTGACTGGCTATCTCTGGCTATCTGACTGGGCTGACTCGGTTAACTGGCTGACTGGGCCGTTGATGACTTTTTACATAGCCAAAGAAGCGACTCAAAACTCAAAAGCAAACGCAAACGCAAACCTAAACCAAAAAAAAAACTCACACAAAAAAAAAGGTAATACCAAAAAAAAAAATACGAACAGCTCACGTATCTAAACTTGTTTCAATCGTGTTACATTTAAGAACGTTCGCCGCAAGCGGCAAGTGGCAATAATCCTTTCAAACTGACAGCGTTGCCATGTCGACGCAGTAATCGTGGCGCAAGAGGAAGAGCCAGAAGTAGGTGCGGCAAAAGTAGCAAATTTAGTTGTTGTTGTTGTTGTTGTAGTTGTTGTAGTTGTTGAAGGTCTGCTCCTGCCAAGTGGGAGTGGCACATTGACTGAGTTTCGCATTGGATTGCAACAGCATATGTGCTCAAATTAGCGAGGGTCACCCGTAAAATATGCTTAATAAACTTCATTAATTTTAGAAAATTAATTTGGAACTTTTTATTGATTTTTGTGCATCCGAAAATGCAAAAGTTCAATACTTAAACTAGCGAGGGTCACCTGTGAAATATGCTTAATAAGTTTCCTTACTTTTCAAACAATTTTGATACCATTTTTGACCAAATTGCAGTATCCGTGCGAACGGCTCTGTACTAAAATTAAAGGCGGCCCCCTAACATACTTTCCGAATTAGATCCTTTAAAATTTCTAATTTTAACAAACATTTTTCTGATAAAATGTAATTTTTCCAAACGCTTTGACTTTTTTTTGAAGTTTACACTTTAAATCCCCCTTTGGAGTAGTCACATATCAAATTAACATGCTAGTGATAAAACAGATCCCAAAAAGCTAGTAATAATTAATTATTCTGTTGCAGACACAACTTTTAATTATTTTTGAACTCGGAAAACTTGATTTCGTTGAAAGTTTTCAACTGGCGAAACCGCCCTCTGCCATAGACGTAGTATCTGTCTATCCTTCCATATGCTGGCTGTCATTCTCAGGTTCGAGTTTGCAGACATTTTGATTGCCAGTTGTTGCTGCTTTTTATTTTGTATATTTTCTGTTATCATCGTTTCTGTTTTTGTTTTTTATATACCCGTCGCCATTTTGGCTTTCGGTCTATATACGGGGAGCATACGTTATGTGGATGTTACGAGTATCTGTACGTAATGGCAAAAGGGGTTTTTATTCCTTTTATTTTTTATTATTTTCATCAAATCGCAAACAAAAAATGCAACAAAAAATTGAATGGAAATTGATATTTTTCGCAAGAAATTGCCGCTAACAAGGTAGCAACCTAGCAACAGCATTTCGCTTGTCAAATTTTTATTTTGCACTTTCCCCGGCCCCACCATGCCTCCCATCACATTCGATGGAAAAAACGTCAGTGCCAGGTGAACGGGAAATTGTTTACCGTGGTTCCAAAATGATGTAATTTCGCGTGCTCGTGCAATTCAATTTCCTGCCAACGGAAACGCGCGTCGCTCTGCTCAACCATTGTAGTCAAACATTGAAAGCACCCCTCTCCAAACAGCCAGCACACATCCCCCCTACACCCGCCCTTACCCACACACCAAATAAACCCAAACATCAAGCCAAAAAAGTACTTCTACTCGACAATCGACTTGAAAGCATTGTCCAAATTGTTTGGCAGTTTCTTCTCCATTTTCACCATAGCCTTTAATTGTCCCTGCATTGTTACTTTTTTTCCAAAAAAAAAAGAAGGCGGTAATAATGCAATAAAAAAATCAGTAATCAATTTTCAAAATTTGGGTATCTGCAGAACTTGTGCAGTTTTAACAGAAGAGACGAAGGAGCATTTTGGTTCACTCTACTAAATCTGTTATTTAGGTTGTTAAATTTTGGAAAATTTCATAAATTTCATTTCATAAATTTTTTTAAAATATATTTAAAATTAATAAAATATATTATAATACTAATTAAAACATAGTTCATATTAAAAGAAGGGTTCGCTTAACTAACACTTTTATACTATTTTTTAAAAATTTTCATACCATAGTGGTTGTTCCTCATTTAGTGTATATCATATTCGGTATATTAGCTGTCCGTTTTGTACTTTATTAAAAGTGTTGAATTTGCAAACTGTTTGGCATATTTCGCCTAAATAAATTACATTCTAAGCCAAAGCCCCGGTCAGGCTGGCAGCCAGTTCAGCTCAGCTCAGCTCAGCTCAGTACACTTCAGTTCAGTTCAGTTCAGTTCCCTTCTCTTCTCCTCTGTTTAGCTCAGTTCAACTCTGACTCTCGCTCTGTCCGGGCAGCCTATATTAACAATAATTCCTTTGTGCTGGCTTCTTGCCAAAAAGTTTCTTGGCCCTCTTCCTTGGGTCCCGCACAGCAGGCGACGAACGTTTTGTGGCCAATTTCGGTTGCCCGCTAGGTGGCGCAGTGAAACGGTTCCCATTTTGTGACCCATTGTCAGTTGAAGTTAAATGCGACGCCTGACACAAAAAAAAAAAAGAATCACAAAAAAACGCACAACTTACGATGGGCATTGGACAATGGACAATGGAAGAGCTACAAAGTGCAGAGTCCTTTACAGTCGGAACAAACGCGACGTTTGTCCTCAGCTAAATGCGAAATGTATTCAAATTGTCATCCGACTTAAACCCAAAATAAAACCAATTGTAACAATATGTATTTATGTAGACATGATGGTGCTAAATAAATTTACTATTTATGATCAAGTTTATATAATTTACTATTTACTGACTACTCTTTTTGGGTACCAAAATGATTACAGATTATGTGTAGAATCACAACAATTTATTTTTCAAACACAGGGTGACACAATAGTTCAATGACATACAACAACCATACAAAGGAAATACATTTCCAAAAAATAAATATCGTTGAAGCTATAAGAAATACATTTGTAGTACATATAAATTGATTATAAAACTTCATTTTCGTATCAGTTGACCTTCAGTCAGTAGCCGAAATAATGGACGCTTTTTGACATACATCTTAAAGTCTGTATCAAATTTTACTTCCGGTAGATAACTTGGTACGCTATCGGTTAGCACTTTAAATCCATTCACATAGTAAAGTGTATTCTATAAAGATGGAAATATTTTAAGATCGCTGCGTATTATTTTGAAGTTTAAGTTGCAACCTTTTTGAAGGGACAGCTAACTGGTATATTGGAGAAACAACGTATGCTACGGGCAATACTTTGCAACACATAGTCGTTATACAAACCACCCAATCCACTGCAGTCAAACTCAAGCTTGCTGTGATTGTAATACCTTCCAGCGTATTCACCTCCCATTAAAAGTGTTGCACGAGCACTCTTGATGTCCTCAGTGAGTGTAACGTTGACGTAAACAATAGAAGCATTATCGGATGTGTAATTATGGTAGTACTCCAGTTTCAATAGTTCGGGCTGATAATTTATCATTTCATATTTACTAAAATGTATAATTTTTTTAGGCTTTAAAAAAAAGGAACAATTTTATTAAAATATTAAAAAACAAGAAAAAACGGTTATCTTCTGCTCGCCGAAGATTAAATACCCTTGCAGTCATAAATATTGCGTTAGTTAGGTTTCAATCACCAATTATTTCTATGGTAGCTATATGATATAGAAGTCCGATTTGGATGAAATTTGGTCAACAGTTGGAACACGATTAGAAATTGATTCCCCGCGAATTTCGTTGAAATCGGACAATAGACACCGAACATTTTCATACCAAGCATTTCAACCGATTGTTCCTATGAGAGTTATATGATATATTAGACCGATTCGAATGAAATAGACGGACGGACGGACATGGATATATCGACTCGGCTGTTGATGCTGATCAAGAATATATATACTTTATGTGGTCGGAAACGCCTTCTTTAATGCGTTACAAACTTCGTGACAAAAACAATATACCCTCTGCAAGGGTATAAAAAACAAGAGAAACTTTTTTCGACTTTGTAATGATTTTAGGTATATAGTAAATAACTTACTTTTCCATCAACTCTAATAAGTACAGTGCTGAATATTAGAGTCAATGTTAAAATCTGCAATGCTCTGGCGTCCATTTTGAGCGTCGATTTCAAACTGTTTCCAGATTTGGATTTAGTTATTGAGCTCTGTAAAGTGTTTAAAGTTAAATAGCGTATAATACGTTCCAAAATGATTCTTTAATTGGGCGCGATTGAATCGATTCAAATGTTTATAGGTTGATTTTAGTAAGTTGTTTTGAATGAACTACAAATGTGATGGTAAAGCTATACAAATAAAAATAACAATAATAAATGACGGTTTATATCAGCACAACTTAGGGCTCTTAAGTGTTTGCAGAATTTCACAGTTGGCGAATTTTTATTCGATGCTAAAATATTCAAATGGGAAAAATAACTATTAATTTTCGATTAATTGTCATTATCTTGAAACGTTTGAATGATTTCCAAGTGCGGTTAATGGTTTGGAAAAATATTTTGATGGCATACAGAAAGTTGATTGAAAAAGATAAAGAAATTATAAATACTTTTTTTTTTAAATACTTTTTTTTTTGTATGCTCTTGATTTTGGAGTGGATAAGGGTAAAATTTCATATTGTAGCCTTCTAATTCTTTACCAATCAAACAATCTTAACGTTAGTCACTTTACTATTCTAATTTCAAATGAATATTTTTCACTCCCCATTGAATCAATCAATATTTTTAAATAGGAAAAGATTTATAGGAAAAAAACTGATAAGCAATCGCCATAATTTCTTATTTATAAAATAAAGTGGTTCATTGGTTTCCAGCGACCTTTCTACTTTGTGTTTCATTGTTTTTATGCTTTAAGAAATAAATCGAGAACACTCGAGCTCAGTTCACAATCATTTCTTCACCAGGAAACAAGCAACGTTTCGCAATTGTTCAGAATGTTTGAAAAGAAATTCTTGGAAATCTTTGTTGTTATACTGTATTGGCTTATATTCACACCATATATCTATGAGCAATTCACGGAGAAGAAATGGCTAAATTTGGATTTCGGTGCATTGAGGGATACGATCTGGGCAGTACTTATATTCATCTTAATAGACATTGTGTTGTTTGTAACCGTCTATCGAATTGTAATTTATTTCTACAAGCAATTGAAAAAGTATGAGAAGAAAACGCTGCGTGAAGCGGAAAAGAAGTATAAAGCTGATAAGTCGTCGAAGGATACTAAGAAGAAAAATTTAAGTACGGATTTTTTGAATGAAGTGGATGGACCCAAAAAACGGTTTCGATTCTAAGAAAATACTAAAATTAAAATGTTTACTAATAATATATTTATTTAAAAACAAACCTTTTTGTAAGTTATTTGTTTTATTTAAATCATTTTAAAATAAAAGTCAAAAAAATGCATAAACTCACATATTGTTTCTTTACTTTTTAATGCTGCTCAGTGCTTAAAACGGCATAGCGTCATATCTCCGACGACATCTCTCCGCCTAGTAAATTTTCTTGGCGTAGATATGTCGTTTCAATAATTCCGCTTTGAGATCGGCGGAGATATGTCGTTTTGAAACGACATAAACTCGAGCGGAGTTTTGTCGTTAGTTGATCCATGGAGCTATGTCGTTTTGGAACGACACTTCTCCTCCGACGACCACCGCGGAGTTATGTCGCTTTACAACGACATATCTCCGCGCGAAGTTCTGTCGTTTCAAAACGTCATATCTCCGCCGACCTTTCAGCGGAGTTATTTCGTCATTAAAACTCTTTGTTTTTAAATTAATGTATGAATCACTAAAACTACGCGACTAATTTTGTAACATTTTCCTAGATGATTCAGTTGTTATTGACCGCAACTTTAGCAACGCTTCCGCATTATTTTTGGTTTTTAATCATATACTCAACAATCATGTATACAATGAATAAAGGGACCTATTTATACATACGTATATAACTATTTGATTATTGAGTCAAATTTGATTACATTATATTTATTTACTGTCGTTAAAATTCTAATTAGCTTAGCACTACTTGGGTAATGAAAAGATGTTGATTTATATTTATGAAATTCTAAAATTTAAAAATATATAGGCTTATCGGTATAATTTCAAGTTTAAATTGAAGTATGCCAATACCTTATTAGAAAATTTAAATGAAAGTATAGAATTCATAAGTGTGAATGCTTGTCAAGGAATACAATCGACTTTAGTTCGAAATTCTTCACTCAGAAACAAGGAACGTCTGGACATTTTTGGAAATATTTACCGTAATACTGTACTGGTTTAAGCTTACCCCATTTTTGTATAAGAAATGTGAAGAAAATCAGTGGATCCAAGTGGATTTCAGTGCATTGAAATATACTATCAGTCCATTACTTATATTCATCATAATTGACATTATGGCATATGTTACATTCTATCGAATTGTAATGTTTTTACATAAGAAATTAAAAAAGTATGAGAAGAAAACGGTGCGTGAGGCTGAAGAGAAGTACAAAGCTAAAAAGTCAAAAGAAAATGGAATGGAATAAAAACCTCTAAGTGATAATCCAATAATCCAATATGTACAACAAAATGTTTTAAGTAAAAAATATAATTTTTTAAATATCTACGTAATGTTAAACAACAAATTATAATACAAAAAGAATTTTTAAAGCAAAAAACTTGCTGATGAAATTTTTTGGAGTTTCAGCCAGTAATGAAATTAAACAAATGTGAAAAACTCTTGAAATTTTTATTTACGTAGATCTACGGGTGATTGTTAATCGAATCCATGACGTCTCCTTTTGCCTCTGTAATCGACGAGTATTGGGTATACTAAAATTAAATACAACTGATAAATATATATTTGATAAGACAATCGAAATACTATGGAACATAATGCTGCCGATGATTATTGTAAATATAATAATAACCTCCATTGAAACGTAGTGTCGCCGACTCGCCGCCAGATGGCACTGCTGTGGCACGCACTGAATCGACTGGTACCCGAATGGGTGTACTACTCAGATTGATTGTGCGATAAAAGAAAGCAGTCAGAAAACTGGCACTAATCACCAGAGCCAGAAAAAAGCCAAGGCAAAATATGCAATCCTTGTTCACCTGCAGGCACATACAAAAGGCGCCAGCAAAGTCACCCATAGTCTGACCAATTCGACCCATGATCGTGTGCTGTGGCGGACGACGCACAAAGGGAGCGGAACTGTTGGCACTGATGGTGATTATATGATGTCGTCGTTCACAGGGCGGTACTACATCCAAATCTTGTTGTTGTTGGGGTTGGGGAATTCTTGAGCTAGTCACATCCAGTCTGAGAGTATTCGATGAGCGTGTCTGTGTTGCCAGCTCATTTGGCTTCGCTTTGATAGCCAGTGTTGGAGCTACACGCTCTCGGGTTTGACTTGTCTGTGGTTCCCTATTGGCGTTCAGTATTTGCTCCTCAATCGCAGCCAGATTGCGTGTATAGCGATCGAGTAGTCGCAGTATGCGATGCAGTCGCTCATCGTCATAGCTATGGGTTGATGCTGTCACTGTTGTCAGTGTACTCGTGCTGGTTTCCTTATCGGGCTCTGAGCTGGGCAAAATACTGTCGAGCATCTCTTTGACCAGTGCCTTGGCTTCATCCAGAGTCTGGAATTCCAGTGTGCTCTGCCAGCCAGTGCCACGTGGCATCTCGAAACTCACACGTCTCGTCAGCGGCTGATCCGTTTCGGTTTGGGTTTCACCCACCTGATTGTCGGACAGGTGGAGCACCGTTCTGGGTATGTTGGCAGCATGTTGGTCCTCCTGCTCATCGTCTGGCGGCTTTTTGTTGTCATTATCCATTTGCTAATTTTGGAAATTAATATCTTACAAGATCTCTAAACCAAATAAATTTTCGTACAATAAATGTGTCAAGATGGCATTTCATATTGAACCAAAAATGAAATATGTTTGTTTTACATTCAAAACGATTTTGGTGAAAAATTCAAAATTTATTGCCTCATGGCATTCAGAGAGACACAGTCTGCCATTGTCATAGACACACTAATAGCCGATTTAGTTCACGAGGCTATCGATCAAAGGCAAAGGATCAAGGACCCCAGCAAAGCAGCACCATGCCAAAGGCTCTATGATATTCTAGGCATAATGCCGTGCAGTCGAACGGATGAAGAGCCAGTCGCACCGATTTGCACAGATCTAGCATTAGTTGATCAGCAAAGCGAAACTCCAACGGTGAAGGAAAGACTGAAATGGCACAGTTGGTTGATACCCGCATTGGCTGATGGTGAAGAAATGCGTCTTCCAAGACCATAGACTAGTCACACCTAACCTCCATCTATTCCGCAGATAGTTCTGGTGATGAATTTTCTATTTATCGTAGAAACGCTGAACTTGAGACGCAATTTAGTGAGATCGCTGTCCAAACGGAGCAGCCACGTTTGCGACTCAAGCGATTTAAAGAAGTGGCAACGACTGCAGGAGACCCCGCACCAACGGAGAGACCACCATGTGAACGAAACCGTCAGACGATCTTTATTGATGCGGTTGCTGTGACAACACCGACTTTGCAAAATCGCCCTCCATTAGCCGATCGCTTCTGCTATATGTTGACCGATTTTGCATCGGCATTATACTGTAGTCTTGCCATAATGTGTTGCTGTACCCCAAGCATGTTTCGATAAATAAGATTTAGGCACACTAACTGCTTTTAATATATATACTTATGCTATGTACATCAGTCCTCGTGGGTCGCCAAAAAAAAAACTACAAAGAAATGAAACAAGATAGAAGTAGAGAAGGTTTATGTGGGCTGCCCTCGGGTGGGAGTTAGGCTTTTCTTGACATCATGCTTCTGGGAATCCAAAAAGGTATAGTAATGCGAAAATATCAAATATAGACACCACATGCACAGCAATACAAATAGCACATAGGTAAAGTTCTCTCCCATCATGTAGAAACAGGCGAGTATGGCTTGCCACGCCTGCACCAGAACCTGCCACAAACGCTGTCTCAATGGGGCACGCTGCAAGGCTGTTATCGAGCTAACCGATTCGACTTCAATATGCAGGGTATGTTGAGTGGCATTCAAAAGTTGCTCTTCCCGTTGTTCTTCTTGGGTTTCTTCTAGTTTTTTTGGTTTCTCTACTGCCGTTAGCAGTTGCTTCCTATCGTCCTTTGGGGGCTGTATGTTGGAGGATCCCATTTGGCAACTCACCTCGCAGGTCAATTTACGTGGTAGCTCCAGCAGCGTACAGTCCGAGCACTGCATGTGATTAAGACTTACGGTGGACTTGAGCAGCTCACTGCTTTCAGCTGTCGGAGGAACAGACGAATTCACTGTAATTTATTAAAGTAAGCAATGGAGACAGCACGGTGAGCCAATAACCATACAAAACGGTGAAAGGTTAGTGTAAGGTTTACCTTGGATAGGTTCGACTTACGTTTCGGTTTCGCCTGTACCGCTGAGAACTGTTCGGATTGCGTGCGTTTCAGTTTGGGCTGTGGATTGAAATGCGCCTGCTCGCTCTCCATGATCTTGGAGTAATCCTCAAATAGATTGAGCAGCTCCACAAATCGATCGGTGATCTGCTTGTGACTCTCCTGAACTTCAGCAAAAAAGTTGGGTGGACTTAAGCCCTCCGGATCTTCCGCATCCGTTCTTACATTCCAGCCAATGGTCTTGGAATTCGCCGTCAGTTCACAGTCTTTGCTCTCAATGTCCAGCACAACGGTGCCCACATCCTTGTGCTGCTTCTCCTTCAGCGAAATGGGCATTTTTGTAGTTGGTTTTTTTATCTGTACGTGTGTGTGCTGTATGTATGTGTGTAAAAGTGGTAAAAATCAAAGTTTGACTTCAGTGTAGTCTAATTTTGTGTAGTTATGTGTTTCTGTTATTAGTTCTTTCGTTGTATTTTCATTTCTGTCATTTTTGTTTCGTTTTAGAAATAACAAAATTTGAAATTTGTCGCCAGAGCTTAACCCTTAGTCGGTACAGTTCAGTTCCGTTTTGTCTGCTGGATAATTTTTTGCGCTAAATTAAGCAATTTAGCAGAAACCGTCTGCACATTTCGCAACTTTACAACATCCACAACTGGCCACTGGACAAACTCTCTAAACACTCGACTCAACTCGAGTCAGCTCGGGTCTTCTGTTGGCTAAACCATCCACTCGTTACACTCCAATATGACAATTATAACGGTCTACTGCACTAATATTATTTTTGCATAAACTGACGGCAGTTTAAAGGCAACAATTTGGCTGTTTAAATTTTGTATAATTTTAGACATGACAGATTTATTTTTAGTCTAATAAACTCAACTAAAAATAACCATCTTTTCGATTAGTCCCCAATCATTTTCGAACCGCTCTTAATTCCCCGTCTAATTAAATTTAAAATTATATTAAGCTGCTGAAAATTCTTTTGATTTATTGTCTAATCAAGTAAAATAATAACTCAATTATTGAATTTCCTCGAGGCAAGCTCCGAGGGCATTTCCATTTTGGGTTTTCACAAATTCTGACACCTGCCACAAACAGTGGCAGCCACTGGCCACTGGCCACTGCCCCCAGTTGTGTGTATCTTTTTACTTTGGCCATTGATAATAATATTTAAAGGGCTTAACTGAGCCAAAGATTTATATTTGCTGGACATTGGCTGAAATCTCCCTCCAGGGCAGCCAAACGAACGAACGACCGAACGAACACAATTTATTGATTTTGTCGCACCTAGTACATCATGTGTGTGTGTATAAGTGTGTTGTGTGTGTGCAACAAGGATGCTGCCACAAAGCCGCGCCAGAGCCAGGGGCCCAAGTGCCCAGAATACAGTTACCAGTACCCAGCCCTGTACCCAGTTGGAAGCCAACGCCTGCGCCTGATCCGTCTGCCAGTTGATTGCTGTTTGTGTGTCTGAAGGTGCTGAAGCAAAACAACTCAGCCTGAAATCACCCGCCAGTCACTCTCCACCCACTTTTACAGTTCGCTTTTAAATTTTACATTTAAATTGCACATTTGTTGCATACTCTAGTGCAGCACGTTGGGAGCATGCATAAATATTGTTTTATACCCTGTAGTTCCAGTAGAAGCTTAAAGCTTAAAAGCTTACTTTATTGAAAATTAATCAAGTAATTGTTATAGCATAAATTTATATGGATAAAAGTCCAAAAATATTAATATTTCCTGTATTTCATGGAGATAAAAAGACTTTAAGGTTTTTTTTCGAGACAATTAATTAAATATGGGCCTATAAAATTTATAAATATATCTTTTATATTTATAATAAATCTGTAAATTTATAATAAATTTGTAACGTAGTTTTAAAATAAGCTTGTAACAGGATAAACTGATTTTTTAAAAATATTTTTCTAATATTAAATAAAGCTTTACTCTAAGCTAGTACCTTCTCAAAACCTTTTTTGTACTGTGTTAAATACAGTGAACTTATTTTATTAAAATTTTTTATACACTTTTCTATAACAGCTTATTTATTTCGGAACTTTAACAGAGCTTTCCCTAGCTCGTAATTTAATTATATTTAAATCCCTGTCAAAAAATTAAGCTACTCGTATGCAAATCGCAACCCAATAACAGTTGTAGCATACTTTGAGGCGTCAACGAGTTACTTTAAATTTAAACACTACAATTTGTTGCCTTAGCAAAGGGGTCAAAACCCAAATAGTTTGTGCGGAAACTGACCTTATTACCGTATAGAAGTATTTAAGCCACAGTTATGCCGCTAATTTATGAGGTGTTGCTGATTATACTCGGCTAAGAACATAAATATAACTGAACTGGCCTGCAGAGGCGGCGTCCAAAAGCGTTTGCCAAAAATTCTTGTTCCTTTGGCTGCAGACTCTTCGGAGCGGGCTCATAAATATTATTTTTGCTTAGATATAACTATGTATAAAGTATGCATGTATATATTTAGTTGACTTAATGCTTGTTTGTTTCCTATTACTCCGACTTGCGCGTTTATCATAGCCTGCTTGCAATTTTGGTATCTGCCGCCCCATGCGGATGCCACACAGAAAGTTTAGCGAGTTGAGTGCCCAGCATGCATTCAATTAAGTCATGCCACGATTTCAAATTTTGTATCATGATTATTATTATTAGAATTATTATTGCCATAATTTGGCAACGCACTGGCGCATCTGATTACGAGACTCGGATGGGATTCGAATTGAGCACATATGTAAGCAGAATTCAATTAGAATTTCTCCAACTCCCTTTTATTTATCGAAATCGGATTTAAAGAATTGGGGGCTTAATTGGGTAGAGTTTGATATAAAATAAAGTACTGGTTAATGGGAAAAATTCTGGGGAAAAATGACTTTCTGTTTACAGTTTAATGCGACTCAACTTACTTACCCAATTAAACTCCCTACTCAACGTTTTACTTCTGAAAACCTATTCCCAAATTATGGTAAAATTATTGAATCTCATGAACTGATTATAAATAATTGATTTAATTATGCCTAAGTTATCGATGCTGAATGATTAAGAATTTGGTATGCAAAAGTTGTTACAAGTGCTGACTAGTCACAAACAAAATGTTTATGTATCCCAAGTCCAAATATATGTACTCTGTGTGTGTTTGGGCTGTATTCGGGGTATTCCTAGCTTAGTCAGCGTAAGTAGTTTCTTGTGTGCCATCGACTCATAATATTTGAACAGCTAGTACGAGTATATTTAGATAAGATATGTATTTTCTCGTGTTGACTTTGCCACACCCAACATACATGCCTTCTAATTTCTTAGACTTTCAAGTGTGTGAGTGCGAGTGTGTGTATCTGTGTGAGTGCTTCAATGTGTCTGTGTGTGTCTGTGTTCATGTCAGAATCGCTTACACCTGCCAGAGTCGTCAAAACATTGTCGAAGCGTTTGCCACTTGTCTATAGACACGGTAAAAGGTAAGTGAAATATCCGCTGTGCACTCTTTTCCATTTCTGCTCTCCACTTCCCTCTACTGCCCCCTCTGGCCCATTGAGCGTTACCTGGCAATCAGTAGCTGTACCTTTGCCTGAGCTTCTGCTGCTGGTTCTGCTGCCTAGATGGCCACTTGGGCCTCGTCGCTTGCTTCTTTGCTGCTCTTAGTTGACATTTAATGGCATTTGACACTCTACACGGTGTGTCCACAAGACAAAGGCGAAAAAAAAAACATCAGGTGAAAATAGTGGCAAAAAAAGTATAAAATAGTAAAGGCAAAAATAAGATATTTTAAAATGGCAAACTGTAAATGACTTGCAGATATGCTGTAGCGATAGTAATTGAGTTGTAAAAGTTTTGATTATGGGAAGGAATCAATTTCCTAAGCGGATTAGAAAGCTTTTAACATAAACTTTTAAATCTAATATTAAGCTTTGTGAATTTTAAAAAGACAAAATTTTTCAAGACAATAATTTAGCTACCGCCTGGAAGTGAATTGAGTTAAGTTTTTAAAAAGAAGAGCATTTCGTGCATATTAAAATGGTATGAAAATTTAAAAGTTTTTTTTTTTTGTGTTCTCTTGAGAAAATATTCCCAATTTTATTAACTAGCTGTTGATATTAATGCAGGGTATATGTCTAATGGAAATATGAGTAGAAAACAGCAGAAAAAAAATCAATAGCAGTAAGTGGAAGACGAAGACGTGGTGCTAGAGACTGGTCTGGTCCATCCAAATGAAGTTGTGTCCTTGGAACGGAAGCTGGAGTCAAAACAACAGCAACAACAACATTCATGCACTTAATGCTCTTGTTTGCTTAACTTTATTTGATGTCCTTGCGTTGATGTTGTTACTGTACTTGTTCGCATTTCTATTTGTTTTCTACGACAACGTTGTTTACAAACGCATACCCTTAAACAGACCAGCTCGAGCAGTCCTGGGAGAACACACAGACACAGCCATAGACACAGTCATAGAATAAGAGCTGGTTGTAGCTGGAGGATGCCAACGGTAGACGCACATGTTGACCATGTTAGAGGCACAATTACAGCCACAGAAGCCGACTGAGAAGGTTGGTTAATGCATTTAGCGGTGCTTGAGCGAGAGAGTACTCGTAATACACGTTTACGTGCTCCAATAAGGCCGGAACTGAGGTCCTTGCTCGCCCAGGCACTTATGTTGGTCCTGCGGTCAATTTGTATAATTTTTATTTTCTCTCAGTGTGCAGTAACGTCACGCAGTGGGCGTGGTTAGTTGCAGATGGGGGGGGCGTGCATGGGCAAAAGGAACAAAATGTCTGAGGCATTTCGCATTGCATGTATTTTTAATTAATTGCATGCCCGAGTCATGTCGACGCGCCTCGAATTCGCCAGGCAACAAAACTGGCCCATTTGGACCTTAACCGGCGTCTCTTCTTCTCTTCCTCCTCTTCCTCTTTCCCCTCCCTGGACTCTCTCCCTTGAGTCATATGCACATGTAGCTGCAGTACGTGCATATTGCTTAAACTCTTTGTGCTGGGTATGAGTTGAATTCCCTTCGTTTGTGGACTCATAATTGAGTTAACTCCGATTGAATTACACTCGTTAATTATTCAGCAAAGAATTTTGGAATTTATCAGATCGATTTTCAGGGAGTTCAAATTTCCTGCTTATCAGAACACTGTAAATGTAATAAAACGTAGGGGTCTTATGTATAGGTGACTGAATCGAATTCCGTAATTATATTTAAATTTTTTAAAGACTTGTTTTGAAAATGTCTTTAATATATTTTTGAAAATGAAAGGAACATTTTAAATGGTTAACAAGCGTTACCAACAACTATAAAAGCTAGTATCTTAAGCTGTTTAACTTAGAAAAATCTGAAAAATTCTTTTTAATGTATGGATTACTTTATTATTAATAATTTTAATTATTTTTGAGTGCTTAGACTAGCAAGAAGTTTCTTACCAAGCAAAAAATTGTTAATAAATTTATCTTCAATTTTTACAATTCATTTAACTCAACTTTTAAATATGCCCTTCACTTTCATAACCCTTAATAAGCCTTTATACTCCATAATCTCTGCTTATTTGCCAACAAATTCATTTAACAATTTCAATATAGCAATAAGTAATCATATATAGATCAAGAAATACTAATCAATTATGCTTAGCAATTGTATACACTACATTATAATACTAATTTAATATAATATACAAAATTATATATGCAATGTTTGACAAAGAATTGTTTTTATAACTATTTGTAGTTCAATTTGAGTAAATTTTTTTGTAAATAAATTGTGCACTATTTTATTGCTGTGTACTATAGAAATTAAACTGACTGATACAGAGCAAATATGTATATTTATAGCGTACTATCGTACACTATATAGTCATATACTCGTATATATTTGCACACTTTTCACTCTTTGCGGCTTTGCCACGAAACTTGACCACAAGGCAATGCCGCTTGCGTCACCGCAGTGGGTACATCATTTGTGGTTAATTGTAATTAAAGCTCAGTGGCTTGGTTCAGTGCACACACACTGCACCCACACCCAGTTTAATCAAGTCTCCGCCGTTCCTCAGATACCCTCCTCTTTCATAGCTCTATTTGTGTACCCATTAATCGTATGAGTACCCTGATCACACCATACAAGTCGTCTGTATAAAAAATTATTAATGGGTATGCCTGAGTCGAGAGTCGAAGCAGTCGCTTGCGCTTGTGTCATAAGTGTAGCAAACAATTCTATAAAAATACGAAATATTTCATACTCTATTAAATCAGCCAGTGACTAACTAAATTCCCAGTTACAACAGTTCTTTTGGCTTAAAACATTATGCCAGAAACGAATAATAAGAGAACTTGTCCCATTCCAAACATAAATCAGAGATACATCAATAATACAGTCCCGTCGAACAATCGCTTCCGACTGGGTGCTCAGCGTCAGGCTACAGATTTCACCACAACCCAGGAGCTAAAACTGAGAGCAGGTGATGTGCGCATGGCCCGAGTGCAGATCAGTCTCGCGAAGCTGCAGCACGAAATGGAGCAGTCCAGCAAACTGGTCGAACAGTTGTGTCAAGAGGCTCGGGTGGAAGTGAATTCCTTAAGGAAATAAGTTCTTGAAGATATTAAATTGTATAATTCTATATCATATCTATAATATAATACTGAAAAACTTTTAGTTATAGTTAACCGTATATCTAACACAAAGTTAAACAATCCAAGAAGCTAACTTAATCTTTGTCTTCTATTAACTTTATGTACCTTTGCCAAGTTTTCACTATAGCCATTTAAAACGTGTATTTCATATCTACATACATGTAATTTACATATATGATTTCCCAACTATGACAAAACATACATCAGAGTTAATGTAAATGTTACTTTTCTGCACTTTTGTCACTTGCAGTTCTGCTGACACTTGAATCCAGTGAGCGGCATCGTTATGCTCGGAGTCAACCAGTTGGAATAGACGCACGAAACGTCTACTAAATCAGCAGAGACAGGTGAGTTGGCAGCAGGTGAGGGCGCTGCACTCTTATGTTTATAACTTATAGTGGAAGAGGGGGCGTATGGGTGATGGCTTGATTTAAATTAAAAATTTATTGCATACATTTTTGCGCGCTGCCATTGCATATGAAATAAACACACACACACACACACACACACACGGGTAAACAGCGACCCAATCAGGCATACACATGCACTCGTACATGTGTATAAATTAAATTGTTGTGCGCCCAGGGGCGAACAACCGCCGACATGCCATGCCATGAACTCCAATTTAAACCATCAACGTTTCGGGTTGAGGGTTACAGCTTGCAACACGGTGGCACCATGTCGACCTGTTGGTGGTGGGCACTGCACAGGTTAGCAGGGGTGGGGAGAGGCACGTTGGGTTGGCACTTCAGCAACCGTTTTTGATTACGCGCGTGTTTTTCGCGTGCAACTAAATTAGCGCACCTGTAATCAAGTTTTTTCCACAACAGAAACAAACAGAAAAAAGGTAGAACGGTTTGTGGGAGTTGGCACGACTGTAAGATACCCTAAGCTTTCAATATTCAGCTGAACACTTTTAGTAAGACTTATTATAGTATAAAAAAAGTGTTTACAAAGCCCATATACCCATTTTCAAAGGTTTAATGGTACAGGAAAAAACTTTCTATTAACATTTTTGATACAGAGAATAAAAAACTTTATAAAAAACTCAGTTTATCAGCAATTATTGCCTAAGAGCAACTTTAATGTAGTGGGAAACTCTAGCCCAGATATATAACACATTGCAATCCCCTATATGCTATAGGGTATCTCTTAACCTTACACAGCTTGACTACAATTCTTAAAACCCTCCGAAAGACTATTAAAAGTGTTAACAACGATACTAGCATGCCCTCTTAAAAAGTCGCAGTAAACCGTTTAAAATGTCAACAGAAAGCAGCACGAAATAACGCAAGCATGCAATGTCTCTGTAAATTATAAAAAAAAACCTGACAACTCTGCTCAGCTATAGTGTTGTAAAGGGAATATTAATGGTTCTAGGTACTGCAAATATTTAAAGTAGCAGAAGGGTTTATTTTTTTGCAACTAAATAAAATAAACTATAAAAAATATTCAGATGAAACGATAAGAAAATAATCATTAAAAAAATGAATTTGTAGTTAAAAAAGTTAAATCATTTAAATTCAAAGAATAAAATAATAATTTTTTAACACGCTCCATTTTATAATTGCGTCGAGTTGCTCTGGGGATTCAGTTGTTAATTTAATTACTTTAAGTGTGGTTTCTTTAGTGTATAATTTTAATTATTGTGCACGAACTGAAGTTTCCTGATAAAAATATATTAAGTTTATTGTTTGCTAATTACAGACACAATTTTATTCACTTAAGTCATTATTATTTTTTATTTACGTTCCACCACTTGACAACGGGTCGATACACTAAGAAATTTGATATTTTTTATAAAATAGTCAGTGAAGGCCAGATAGGTGCCTGTAGGTGTATAACTGGGAAAATCCGTTTCCCTCAAATGCCAGTTCTTCAGCGTATAATTATAGTGCTAAAGAAGTAATTAAATCACGTCAAGTCAAATTAATTAAAAAATCTAGTTCAACTTACCGATTTTAGTGGACACTTGAATTTTCCAGCCGTGCTGTCAATGAAAGTTTTGGCAAAAACTCGTAACAATCGATTCTTGTGCAGATTTTCATACAAAAAACAGGCATTTATTTTAAAATTATACAAACGTCGTTTGTCTTTGTTTTTGGGCTTTGTGTAATCCATTGTCGTATTAAGCATGATTTGATTAAGATTACGTTGCAATATTAAATATCCATTTATAAAACTGCGATTATTAAACTGAATCAAGGTAAAGTTGATTTGTTCAAATATATCTGGCACTGAAACTTTGTAGTTGAACGAATCTATAATGAATTGAAAACTCCGTTCTTCGGCTGAGACCATAACAAAAAGTACTAGAAATAACCGAAGCATTGTTCAAACTAACTGGTTTATTAAAACCACGCAACACACAAATAATTTATTTTTTAAATATCAATTTTAAATGCAATTTTGTTTAATTGTTACTCGTGTACATTATTACCCTAAATTTCAGTGCGTTGCACCGTTAAACTGAAACTCATTATAGAATGAAATTTGGGGTAACCATCTTGATCTGTTCAGCTTATTGTAACAATAAAAGTTCATGGGAATTAAGCAGCACAAATTATTTTATTTTGTTGTCCAAAATTGGTGCAAACTTTTAATAGATCACCCTGCCACGTACCACTATGTTTAGTACTTTCTTGTTCTTCATTATATATGTGGTTCTCGACTCAAATTTGCCTTCGGGTAGAGTATAGCAGGGCAAACTCTGTCCATCGAGGTACCAATTGCGTAGCGTATAGTTGTGATGCTACAAAATACAGAAAATTTTAAATTAAATAAATTGTATAAGTTTAAAACAAGTAAGAGATGCAACAGTCGGTCGAGCCGACTGTAGAAGACCCCGTACTCATACTTTTCCACAAAAAATCGCATTTTTGACCGATTTGTCGTTTGGGAGCTATAGGATATAGTTGTCCGATCCGCACCAAACTTGGTGGGGGTAGTTATAAACATGATATACACATATTGTGTGAGTTTAGTTGCGATCGCTCAACTAACACTACATGTCTTCATACAAGTGTCCTATTTGCGACCGATTTGTTGTATGGGAGCTATATGATATAGTTGTCCGATCCGCACCAAACTTGGTGGGGGTAGTTATAAACATGATATACACATATTGTGGGAGTTTCGTTGCGATCGCTGAACTAAGACTCCATGTCTTCATACAAATTTACTATTTGCGACCGATTTGTTGTATGGGAACTATAGGATACAGTTAACCGATCCGCACCAAACTTGGTGGGGTGTTTATAAACATAATATACACCTAGTGTGTGAGTTTAGATGCGATCGCTTAACTAACACTATATGTCATCATACAAATTTCCTATTTCCGACCGATTTGTCGTATGGGAGCTATATGATATAGTTGTCCGATCCGCACCAAACTTGGTGGGGTAGTTATAAACATGAGATACACATATTGTGGGAGTTTCGTTGCGATCGCTCAACTAACACGACATGTCTTCACACATTTTTCCTATTTCCGACCGATTTGTCGTATGGGATACGTATTTGATACATATCATGTTTAAATTTTGTCACGATAGCACTAGTCGTTTTGTTGTTTTTGCACTTTGCGTAGGCTCTAGTTGAGTACAGGGTGTAAAAAAAATGTTGAACTCACCGCTTGTAAGGGACATACTACAGGGTCATTTGTGTGCTTTCTGAAGCTCTGCAAAAGGATGCTCAGCGCAGTGTTTTTGTTGGCCGTTGCCAAGAAATTACACACATCCATTTTTATAGAAAAAACACGTCGTTTCACATTACTTCTTTTGGTCCAAAAATCCAAAGTTGAATTGACAATCAGCTTATCATGTATTGTTATATTTCTCTTCAAGATTATATAGCCATTAACAATGGTGTGATTGTTAATCAGCTGCAGCGTTTCATTCACACCTTCTATAAGATCTGGATCCAAGTTATTAATGTTGGCTACATCGACTAAAAACAGAAATTTGCATTTCTGAGAGGTAACAACCACCGCAAAAACTACAAGTAGCAACCGATACCACACCGCCATGATCAGATCTTAAATGAAACTGAACCGTGAGTGCTTCTAAAAAAAGAATAAATAATTTGGAAAATTACAGTGTTTATTTATTTACCATACATTACAATTTTTGGAGTAATTATTTTTAATTACAAGTCACAGAGATTTTAGATAAGTCAACAATTTGTATAGTTATTTTATTTACTTGTTACTCGACCCTCATATTTAGCGCTAGCGACTTTTTGTTTTTCTACAATTATTTCGAGCCAGCCATGAAACTTACACTCGAATAACATAAAGGTGGGCATATCAGTGAGTTCCAAATTCAACTTATTCACCGTGTAGTTTATGTGCTGTTTAATAAAATGTAATTAATTGATTTTGATTTGTTAAGTACAGTTTATACTTACCGGCTGCAAGGGACAGCTGATATCAACGGAAAGAAACTTTTTGAATGATTTTAGAAAATTGTTGATCACTTTACTCTTATGATTGCCTTGCAGGAAAGTGCAGCCATCCATTCGAGCATCGAAAATCCTCACAGTCTGTTTATTTAACTTTTCGATGTCCATAATCCATCTGAACTCAAATTCATTAACCATTCGATTGAGTCTCATCTGTCCATTCACATAATTGCGATCATTCAATTGGAATGCATATCCCTGCAGTTCGTCGATAATCTCCGTGTTGTGAGACTTTAACATTACTTTATCTATGACTATTTTAAATTTTTTATCGGATTTTGCACTCGCCATAGCCAGGAGTAGAAAAATATATATAAATCCAGTCATGACTGATGATCAAACTCAAATGAAGGTCTTAAATTTAAATAATTTGCTTATAGAAAATACATTTAAATACCATCCAATATTTTTTAATAACACTAAAATTATTTCGATTTTTTTTTTAATTTGGGAAGCAATTAAATTTTTTTGTTTAAATATTTGTGGCATTTATTTTCAATTGGAAAGAGAGAGCTTTGTGAGCTATTAGTTAAATGGCTCTTACTAATTGTTAAGGAATAATTATATTTGATTGATTATTTGCTCATACAGAAATTATTCTGATAAATATTGAAACTTTATTTAAACTCACGAATATACCTCTTTATAGTGTAAAATTATAACTTTTCTTTTAAATAATACTTTTAACCCCTCCGTTGAACACCAATCGAGCTGCTAATTTGTTCTGCACATGAAAGGCTAAAGTTCCTTGAAATCTGCACTCTGGCAGGTAACCGGGAAACTCCTTTTCATCCAAAAACATTCCACTTAATGTATAGTTAATGTTCTGCAAATGAATAGATTTTAAAATAGTAGTTAATCCCTCATTTACTAACTCACCGGATAAAAGGGACACTTTAGTTTTTGGGATGCATATCGTTGAATGGTCCTCAAAACCATCTTGTTCAACTGACTTTTGCCCTTCCCCTCAAAAATAGCACAGCCATCCATTTTTATATCTGCAATTCGCATTATTTGATTGTTCAACTTAATCAAATTGATGGTGAACTTTATGTCAAACTTGGTAACAAGTCGTCGCAGTATTAAGTGTCCACTCATATAGCTGCGATTGTTCAGGTGAGTAAGCTCGTTGTCAAATTCCTTGATTATCTCCGAATCTGCATTTTCGAGTGTGATGTTTGCAATATTTATTCGAAAATTGTTTTCCGATTGTGCAGCAGCAATTAAAATTAGCAACGTTAGATGAACCGAACCGCACATGATGAAAGCTGTATCTAAATTGAAGCCAGGAAATAATTTGAGTCATTAAAACGCAGCTTTTTAATTGGATATTGTAAACTATAATCTGTTCTTAACTATCGGATAGCTTCTAATGTGAAATTAATTTACATTTTTTAATGTGCAAAAACTTTTTTAAAGTAAACGCATTTTCGAATGGGTTTCAAAATGTCATTTTAGCAAACCTAACTCTGAAAATTTCTTACACTATACGAAAATTCGTAATCTTTAGAAATGCTTTTCAGGTTCTAAAAGTATGACATAAATGTAACCCTCTTAATTTGTTTGCTTGCAGATTAATAAAAAACCTTTATCTATTTCTAAAATTATTTATAGAATCAAACAAGTTTTCTTAAGCCATGAAACTCTATATTTAATTATTCTCAAAATTATTTATTGTATATAACACTTGCCAAAAATGACGTAGTCATCGTTAATTTATTGTGGGTGTAGAATTTTGTTACCGATTTAATCTGGCACTCGGGTATATAGCTGGGAAATTCCGACTCCACCAGATGCCAGTTACTGAACGAATAGTTTACATGCTGCAATTAAAAAATTAAATAAAATATTAATAGAGTAATAGAAATGTATATTTTACTTACCGATAATAAAGGACAATTAAGACGCATCGTAGACGAATTCATTACTTTCTTGGCCACTCTATTAAGCAATTTGTTCTTGTGCACAGTGGTTGAAAAATCACAAGCACTCATGCGCAATTTATATAGACGCATTATCTGATTGTTGGTCTTCTGTAAATCCAGTTGCATATCAACATCCACCTCATCCAAATTACGTTTGAGCATAAAATGGCAGTTGATATAGCTCCGATTGTGTATCTGTGTGACTACACTATTGTAATCTTCGAACAATTCTGTCATTATTGGTTTCATCTCGAATTTATTAATAACAAAACGAAAGTTGCGCTCTTTTTGGTTTTTATCCGCCAGCGCAGTTGTGAAAAAAAGCCAGAAAATCAACCAGATCCAACTAGTCATTATGACAATTAAACTTCAAATGTTGCCACAAACCCATAATCACTTTGTTTATATTCCAATACTCTGAAATAATGAGCGTCTAATGATAATTTTTATTCCAATTGATGTAGAGTATAATGGTATTGCTGATTTACAGATTCAATTTGCTTTAACGTTGATTAACAGATTTTTTTTAAGCCCAATTTCAAGTTGACTAATGAGCTATTGGATACGTCATCATTTAAAATGTGTTGCCGTAATTAAATCCCAGTTAGAGTAGGTATAACTTATATAGGTATAAGTATTATATTAATAGTTGTAAAGGATTTGTCTAAAGACTTTTTGGAAAACTTTTAGTAACTTTCAAACTAAATCAAATTAATAAATTTGACAGCTACTACAAACTGGGATCATTAATAAGTTTAATTTAATAGAAATAGTTAAAAAAAATAATTGGAAACTTAGCTAATAAATAAATAATTGGGTACTTGGCTCTAATATTGTTTTGCTTTTTTATTTCATTTAAAATTTTATTGAAATCCAAACTATTTTTAGTAAATATCTGAAGCTTTTATTAATTTTCTTTGTTATTTCCCTACATTAAACTTTGACATTCAATTTGGGAACAATCGTCTTGGAGTTAACCGGGCTTAAGTGTCCTGAGAAAAACATGTTGGCCACAGGCTTCGACTTGTGTATAAACTTGAACTTCATGAAAAAGCTGCACTCGGGTAGAAAATCCGGTAGATAACGATCATCCACATACCCACGGTGTAGAGAGTAGTTAAAGTGCTGAAATTTAAAAAAAATCAATAATCAGCTAGTAAAAAAAATAAATTTATACTCACCGCCTTGAGTGGACACGTAGCCGCCTCATTTAAATGAGACATATAATTTTTGTAAATCTGTTTCACGAATTTGCTGCCATAATCGTTGCTGAAAAATACGCACAAATCCAGTTTTTTATCAAAGAGACGCACACGTGGAAGATTTGGACGTGCTATATCCAGTGAAATGAACATTTTCAGATCATTGAGTGGTCTACTGCATACCAAGTGCCCTGATAGATAACTTCGATTGCCTTCCTGCTCAACGAAAGCGCTTTGGGAGATAAGAATCTCACGATCTTCCGCCACAAACTTGTACTCATCCACACGTATCAAATACTCGGTCAGTACAGAGTTGACAAAGAAGAGTAGGAGACAGTAATAAAGAAATAAATCCATTTTGTAATGCCGTATACACCACGTCTGTAGTCAGTTGTATTAAAGCTTTGAAAACTTACTACTCGAACTCTAATTATTGAAATGGGGGCAATTGGTCTCCCTTTGTTTGCACTAGCTAATCGATTTATAAGTGGATTAGGTATATATAATTTGAAAAGTGTGCTTGAAATTAGTATGGAAAATTAGCTGACGTTAGCAGTGGCTAATTTTAAAATGCTGTGATTTTTATCATAGCTGAAATCTTGATTTTCAAGTGATAAATATATGAAAATACTTTAGATTTAATATTAAACAAATTTTAAAAATAATTCTTATGATTTTAATTGACTTTTTGTTTGCTTTAAAAAGTTCTTATTTACTTTTCTACAGTTGAGATAGTTTATTGATTAAGTTTACCAATTACAAATTAATATAAATTAATACAATACAATAAATACCAGCCTAGTGGATTTCGGCCCACTGTGCGCTCTAATACATGCAAGACAAAATAAAAATGTTACGTACGCCATGAAAGATTGAGTCAAGAAAGCGTCTAAGTACATATGAAAAAGGGCAAAAAACCAAAAAAAATTAAAATGCAAACTTTACACAAAAAAAATAAGAAAATGTAAAAAAAATGGGTACGGAGCGGAACCCAAAGGATGTCAACAGAAATGTTAATAACACCAACCAACGTGGGTACTGTCGCTTTGTGCTACCGTCTATTTTACACCAAGTGTTACAGTGCATCTTCTTCTTATACTTACCCGTAACCCGGACACAGTCAACAGTAGCAGAACCCATCCCTGTTAGCCCTTGGGTCGGCTACGTCAAGTCCTACGTACGTACTGTGCTTTATGGCTGGAACCAAGTAGTGTAAAAACAGTAGCCGTAAAACAGAGAAAGCAAAGCATCAGCAAAGTAAAGAAAACCCAAAGAAAAAGAAAAAGTGAAGGAAAAGAGTAAAAATAAAGAGTAAAACGAAAGTAAAGTTAAGTGAAGTAACGCCAGTCGAGTGTAGTTCAAACATCACACCTACAGACCAAAGACTATACTCTGGTACACACTGAGGTTGTGATACGGCCAAAGCTACGGCTACGACTACAGCTACTCTACACCGTATTCTGTAAACATTTAACACTGCCTGTGGATTGGGTTTGAGCTCGAGATAGGGGCTGTGCTGGGCCCTAAGACAAGCACACTTTCTATCGCAAATTGTGTGCGAATTTCCATCAGAAACCACTCGACAAATTTTGATGATGTTGCCTTTTCAAACTTATTGAAATTTTGAACGAAACGCCAGTAAACTGTCTGGAAAAAACACCACTTGTTTAATAATATTGCATTTATTTAACGAAGCGACGAAAGTCGATTGAAAAAGAGCTAAATCTTTGAATATATGTCAAAAGTTGTGGGTACACCCGTAAGTGATTGTGATTGTTTTTAGTTTAGAGTTTTATATATTTTATTTTACACTTTGTTGTAACAAAGACGAAAAATGTATCTAAAAGATAGTTGAAGAAAGAAAGAGAAGCTAGAAGAAAAGTTGTTGGTATTCCTGTGAGTGATTATGATTTTAGTTAGTTTTCTGTAGATTTTAATCGTATATATAGTTATATTAGGTACTAGTGTACTTTATTTATTTATACTTTAACCAAATATTACGTTGTAAGCACTTTAGTTTCCCGAGGTTCGTATCCTAACGCCTTTGCCTTACGTAGTCTCTATTATTATGTATAATTTCAGCTCAATATACTGGCTTGCCAAGCAAACCATTAGCGCAAATATTTAATGCAAATTTGAGCAATTTTCAGCTACGATTTGAAGCCGGTTCTAAACCGACGCAACCGATGGGTCGATCGATGAGGGAAATACATCCCGTAAATGGGCATAATTAGCCTTACGTATAAAAATATATAAGAGCGCGTGTGAGTCTCATTGCATATGCAAATTGCAGCTGATTGGTTTCACATTACGTAATTAATTATTCAATGAGAATGCATGTCAATCAGAATCACATGCAAGAAGCCTCTTGTGTTTTGTGTGGGACGTTGAAAAGTAAGACCGCTTACTTAAAATGCTTTTAAACAAGATTTAAAAATAAAATTATGCGGGTATATGCCTATTTTGATAAGTTAAATAAAGTTCAGGGCGATTTAAAACACAAACGATACACAAACAAGGGGATATCACATGATGTGAAGCAATTTTATATACTTAAAAATAATAGGGTAAAAATAATAAAGCAAAATAAAATGCAAAACTATTTATATACTTATACATATGTATATACAAAGAAAAACAGAGTTTATTTTAAGAGAAGAGAAAGAAAGAGAGGAGAAAGAAAAGAAAGAAATTTAAAACAAATATAAGAATCAATATAAGAAGTTAAGAAGCAGTTTGGTATACTTAAAAATCATAGTTAAGGGTATTTTTTATTAGACAAATCATAAATACACATCAAATATTGACATTATTTGTAATATAAATCGATTTACAAAAAAAAAAAAAAAAATGAACACAGGATATACTACAGTCGATTAAATCCATTTACAGCTCTGCGGCGTAGCACATCAGGCTCCGCAGCCCTCTAATTATAGATGGTTAGCTGTTGTATCTTATTGGAGTCGATGTTCTCACAGATACTACACCCAACGCCAGTGAACCTATTTGCTATTTGAATCAATAAATTTTACAGTTGGACGCACAGGTGACGCTTGCCAATAGCTGGGAATAGGCGAGGGGCGTGAGGCGTGGCACGGCGTGTGGGGTTGGCAAATTGGCAGACCTGCTCGAAATGGGCCTTTTATACAGTTTTTAAGTGGGTATTTGTGTGTGTGTGTGTGAGAGTTTTTGTGCTTGTGTTGCCTGTAAACATAAATTCATAAATGTTCGCTGCTCTTTTAAGTGTATTCCCTGCAACGCCCCCTAGCACCGTCTCTGCCAGCGTCAGCTGCACCTGACTGCAACCCTTTTGCCAACAGCTTGTAGCTTGTTTATTTAAGCAAAGCAATTTGGTTTTTATTAGACAAAAAGACAACACAAAATTTTGGTGGATGTTGTTGCCACATGCAGATGCTTCCGAAATCTCCACTGCACTCACCACAAAGATCTCAAGTATCTTTCTATCTCTGTATCATTTGCATCTATCTAGCTGTGTAATATATTTATGTATGTGTATGCATATCTTTCGCAATCTTTTTATCCCACCCTCGCTCGTTAAAAATCACTTAAAATTCCATCATCATAAATTTGTCAAAAATGTCTGTTTGCTTTGCGCTGCTTTAACGTGTTAAAGACAACACTCCACCTCCATTCCCACCCCCTGACACGCCCTCTTTTCTTAGAGGCTACTCCACCTCGCCCGCATTTGAAGTTGGATTAGTACGGCATCTGCTTTTATTTGTCTTATTGCTTCTTAGTGTGACATTAGTTTTTGAGAAAAGGTTGTAAATCACAGGAAATAAATTTGAGGGTGGCTACTGAATTTTAAATTCAAAAATATTAGGGATTCAGAAAAAATGAAAATAACTCTAAAGTGAAGAAAGAAAAACTATAAACTATCTGTTTAAGTTTTTAGAATAGGAAAAAAATTTAAATCTTAAAGGTAAACTTATAATTAAAGGGTATTTATAAATTAACCTACTCCAGCTCTAATTAAAATTAGCCGCTTTGGAAGCACAGCTTGTAAAATTTGTCTAATTTAAGGACACCTGCAGACAATTTCCTAACTGGCTAAACTCAGAAAATTTATTTTTAAGACTTGATTTTATGATGACGTCGTTAGGTTTTTAGTGATTAATTAAAAGCGCCTGAAAAGCTTAATGAACCGGGCATTTAACAGTCGAGCACCTCGGGGGAAGCAGTCTAATTTCCCACTTTTTTATTGTGCTTGACTACCTGTAAAGTAGCTCTATTTCACAGTTATTTTTCAGCTGTATAAGAAATATTAGTTATTAGTTGGAAGATCAGTTTTACGTAAAATAGTAATTTATATAACGACAAAATCTACAATAAATTTAAATGTTCAAGCTTCTTAAAATCCATAAACAATACAGATTGGATATACAATTATTTTAAGGAACTACTTTGTTAATAAAATTCATAATCGAAAGTTTTAAAATTGAGCTGAACATTAAGCAGCGTTTTTCCAATTTCTGTTAAAGCTTTTTAACCATCGAACAGCAGTTTTATGGCCAGAGAAAAAAGCTTAATTTTGATTTATGTGCATTAAGATGAAAAATATGTTTGTCTATGGCACAAGATCTATAAATACATTTATGGGAAATGTTTTCACTTGCGCCCTTAAAAAATTTACAGCGATATTTCGCATGGCAACCTTTAGTTTATTACTTTTGGTTTATGTTTTCTTTAGTACGCCAAATGTTTTAGGTTAACAGCAGGAGGCAACTAACAGGAGGCAGTAACTCAGCTTCTTCTTCTTCGGCTACTACTACTTCTCCCAGCCAATTCTACGATTCCGATTGTGGACAAGGTCTTGAGCCATGGCTCCATGGTGACTTCACACAAAAGGGAAAAAAAGGAACACAAAAAATTTGGCAACAAAACGCAGCCAAAAGTTGCAGTAACAGCAAAAGCAAAAACAATCAAAAAAAAATCCAAAAAAAAAGCAATAAGAAAATATTATTATCAGAATCATTCATCATGTGGCTGCAGGCCATAAATTTTGGGCTAGCTGCGAAATGCAACAACAACAACAACAGCAACACCAACAACTAGAATAAGTACAACTGAAATAACAACGGCAGCTAACTGTTAATAAATCGCAGCTGCAGATAGCAGCGAGCAGCTGCCGGCGCCACAGACAGCCACGTTTCATGTTACCGCCCCTACCCCACGCCCCCTTCTGACGACCCTAATCCCTTAGCTTCCAGAAATCAAGTTCCTTAACCAACACCAGTCCAAATTTTAGTAACAGTCGCTGTCCAACACCCAGAAAACTTTATTTTTACCAGACTGTAACTTTTTCAGAGGCGTGACAGGGCCTACGTTGGGGCCCCACTGAACCCATTAGAAGTTTTCTTTAGCTTAACTTGGGGTATGAACGGTAGAATTTATTTTTATAAAAAAAAGTATTTTATTTTAATTTAGTTGAAATAATACTAGTTTTATATAGAATAAAAATAACGAACTAAAACTAATTAATTACTTTACCTAAGTTAATGAAGAATTTGTCACTTTTTTAAACAATTACTAAAAAAGATAGTAACCAACAATGTAAGTTGATTAATAATCTCAAGTCCAAAAAACATTCATCACTCGCTGCAAATGGAAAATCTCACTTGAAGTTTATTTCGCATTTCCTTTTCGCCGTTCGCTTTTCGCAGTTCGTTCATAACACACACGATTCGCCCCCATTATCTTCCATCATTCATCATCATCCGTTCGCTTGTCATCTTCGTTTCTCTGTCTCTCTTCCTCTCCATCTCTCGCTTTCTATTTGCTGCTGTCTCCCTTGCGCCTTACGCCTCACTCTTTAGCTTGCTCTATTCTTTGTCGCTTATTTAATAAATAATTGCCCATCGTTTAATGTGTGTAGTACATAAACATGCAAAGTTGCCTATATACGTTACACATATAACTCGCAAGTACTTACCTCTCCTATGCTCAGATAATATCCTAACCCATTCCAGAATCAACTTTATATAAATACATACACTCATATTTATATATGTGTTGTGCGTGTGTGTGTTTGTGTGGACTTGCTTGCCAGGTGACCACATGCTGTTCTCACCCTGCCCTGCTGCTCTAACGGCGCTTTTGCAACCACATGGCCAAGCTGTGGCTCTCTGCCTCTCTCCCGAACTCCTCTCTTTGCCTCTCTCTCTTTGCCTGTCTGACTGCCTGGCTGACCACATCATCAAATGCGAAATGCAAAAGCGACGTAATTGCCACCGCACCACATCTGACCTCCCCTCCGCACCTCTCATTTCCACATCGCTCATTTCACCTCCCCTTATTTCACCTTACCACAGCCTAACCCGCCGCACCCAGCTACACCGGCTGATGCTGAAGCCGAAACCAATAAACCTGCATATGTCGATTAGTTGCACATGAATGCAATAACATGATCCCAGTAGGGAAGTTGAGGGGAGTTTGAAGTTTAGGAGGGGCAATGCAGAGCAACAGACAGCCGCAGACGAAGAGCCCATTTAAGCCACGTCTTAAGAAGCTCTTGTCTAGGCCCTACCCAATTGGCCTACACAATAAATGCTATTTCATAATACCACAAATCTCAAATGGCCATAAAATTATAAGCTTTAATTTGACGAGATTCAATTACAGTTTCGCATAAGTCAGAAATTTAGAGTAGATATTTATTTTCAGAATTATTTCCGGTTTTATAAAAATTATATTATAGTTAATTGACTAGTTTACTTCTTAATTTAACTAATATTTATTAAATTTAATAATAATTTACTAAAATTGATAAAGAAATAAATTAAGTAGTCTTAGCTAAGATTTGCATAAACTATATGGACCACCCTCGCTACGAACCGTTTAATTTGCACAATCGGGTTTTTAAACATTATTTATATTCATGTATTCAATCAAATTTAAATTTTATTGTTAATTAACGCACAGAAGATGATAATTTTCACTTTTAGATGTTGTCAAACTGTAGTTTTGAATGGTTATTGATGACATTTGGGTGATTATCTCAGTTTATGACATTATAAGCACTTTTTCGCATATATGGAAGTTCAACAGTAGATACACTCTATAAGGAATGCTTTAAAAATTGGTGATGCTTTTTTGGCAATACCAAAATATACAAATGAGATCGGATGCACGGTTTGAAAAAAGCTCTTGCCATAAGCTGAGCTCCCGAACTGACCTGACCGCTAAATTGCAGCCATGTTTAGTTCCAGTTGCCAGCTGTGACACCTGACGCCGCTTGGCTGACCACTAACCGTACTACACGGCTATGGTTTACTGAGTCACAGACCGCAACGATTCGTTCGTTGCCTGGCAACAGGCAACAGAGTTCAAATATTTGCGTAACGCAAGCGGCGCTTGAACTATGCACATCTTGTCACGATCCACGCGCCTTTCCTCTCTCACCTCACCCACTTGCATTAGAGGTGGGTGCGTGTCGTGCCCGTGGATTTTGTGGACATATTAATAAATAAAGTTTATAAATGTTCCAACAATATTTTCGCTCTATTTTCAACAGCACGGTATCTGTAGATCAAAAATTAGTTATGTTAGCTAAAAAACAAAATAGAAAACTTTCCACAAAAGTTCAAATTGGCAATACTGTTTCTTGTGCCTTTTTTAATGCCGGTCGCGGAACCGGTTAAAGCGCCAAATTCGAAGATAAGCTTTTGACTCGTGCGTTAGGGAGTTTGAAATATTAGATCCGTGACCATCTCTAATTTTTATAAACAAAACGTTAGCTCATTTGCCAGTATTTTTGTTGTTGTCGCTGAGATGCGGAGCCGCCTTCACCGCATTCCACGGACCGACGACCATGAGTTTTTTTTTTTGCATTTTCTATGTGTACCCAAGTTGTATTTTTAGAGCTGTTTGGCCAGGCCTGTGATTCATCAAAAGAGCGGCGACAGCTGACAGTACCAGCTACGCATGGAAATGAATTTAACTAAACTACGACTACTACAAAAAGAAAAAAAAAACCATAGACAATGGCAATAGAACACCGACCGCCGAACAGCGAACCCAACGCACCAGCAGCAATACCAACAGCACGCCCTCTCTCTTGATGTCTCTCCCCCGCCTAGCCGCTCACTAGACGTCACTTGCCTGGGGAAACACCTGAGGCGCTCGGGAATTGCCGACGCTCATTAGCCCAACCGAAGCAGTTGACAAAGCGTAGGCAAAAAAAAGGCACAAGCAAGAGAGTTATCTTTGGGCAAAGGCGACTAATTAATACTCTAGCAAAGCCCTTTATGAAGTTGTGCTAAAATCAGCTGAATATAACAATTTGAATTAACACATAATTTTAATAAGAATGTTGAAAGATAATATTTCTAAAGTTCAGTAAATTATAATATAGAGAAACTAGAGTACACTATGCAAGGGCATGACGGGAGAAGAGAGAAAATCAAGACTTTAAAGCACACTTCAGCAGCGAGCTTTTTCCTGTCAGTCAAAAGCTTACAACTGTAAAGTTACCTATGTAAACCATTAAATAACTACATAGAAAAACTGCATTTATTTATTGTACATAAACTGGCATCAAATAAAAAATATATACTGATGTTATATAGTACATATAAATATGTACCTACATCTGTATTTATATAAACACGCCTGATTTAGAGCCATTAAGCACAATGCGGTCTATGGGCCAAACATCTTTTTAATATGTGTACAAATTAATTGCAAATTTGCGTGCGTGTTCATATCACACTATAAAAAGCTACAATAAAACTA